>WNWK01000674.1:0-95000 GCA_009830355.1 Cherax destructor
GTAAACAAGTTTTGTAAACAATATAATGATACTAATGTTTGTGTGATTATTGTGTTGCATACAACGAGTGTACAGTGGTCCCCCGAGTTTCGTACACCCCGGAAATCGTACAATTATGTAAGTATAATATTGTAAGTGCTTGTGGAAGTGTATTTTTGGGGGTCTGAAATAGACTAACCTACGTGACATTTTTCCTTAAGGGAGTAAATTCGTTCGGTAATGGCGCTTGAGCAGGCTTCTGGAGTGAAGTTTTTACGAAACTCGGGGGACCACTGTATATATATACATTGCACCTTACTTTGGTCTCACAGGCCACATAAGTTACGTAAAAAAATAAAAGTGAAAAAGACAAGAAACCTACGAAAGGAAGTAAACCAAAGTTTATTGGGTGAGTGGCATTCGCCGCTGTTGCCATACGCGGCTCATTTTTTGCCAACTTTACACCTCTGTAGCTCGGTAAGTACTGATCGCAAATTTTTTTGGGGGGGATTTAAACAATCAGAAAAATAATCTTAACATTTTGATAAGAAAAAATAATTTTTTTTTTTTTTTAATATTTCCTGACATAGAATGACAGTTTCAGAGAGGGGCTTCCGACAGTCAAAGGGTTAACTATACTACAGGTCGGCCATCACTAATCCGGCAATCAGTTATCCGGTTCCATCAGTAATCCGGCACTAATTTCGGCTAGCATAATTTCAAATTTGATAATTACACTGACTCAGAAATTGTGCAGATGGTTGTAAATCCACAGCAGCAAGCCAGTGGAGGAGAAAGCAGTGAAGAAAATGAGGAAGATGTAGCAAAAAGTCTCTCTATTGATAGGTTAAATTAAGTGTATTCTAACCTAACCACTCTGTAATCCGGCAAACTCACTAATCCGGCATACTACAGGTCCCAATGATGCCGGATTAGTGATGGCCGACCTGTATATTCCTACTGTTTAGCCATGTGTGTCATAAGAGGAGACTAAAATGTTGGGAGCAAGAGGCTAGTAACTTCTCCTGTATATATTACTAAATTTAAAATGAGAAACTTTTGTTTTTCCTTTTGGGCCACCCTGTCTCAGTGGGATATGGCCGGTTTGTTGAAAGATGATGATTCCTACTGTTTATTCAGGTCTTCTTGCTGCTTTCTTTCCCTCATTATTTTGGCATCATACACAAATAAGGATATGAAGGAGTTTACCCCTGAAACCAGATTATTTATATATGTAGCCTAACAGTGATCCTGGTGGAATTCAACTATAGTTAGTCTCTTCCATCATGATGTTTCATCCTTTATAGAAATTATTTGTTTACTATTCAAGTATTCCTATATCTATTTCAATACCTTTTCTTCTACCCCAACTGGATTCTTCAATGTGCTAAGGTAGCCTTCTAGGAAAATGCAGTCTACCCCCCCTTTTTTTTTTTCTTTCCTGACCTCTTATATCATATCTACAAGTTTTATAAGGAACAAGCCATTGTTTCCAAATTCATTCTGGTATTGTTTGAGCTTCTAGTATTTTCAAGATAATCAAAACATTTCTTCTTAATTATCTTTTCCAAACAATCCACACGTTACACTTATTAGGCACACTGGTCTGTAATTTATGGCTTCTTGTCTATCTCTTTTCTTAAGTGCTAGCTAGTATCCCATCTGCTATCTCCCAGTCATCTGCCACTTCACATATCAATAGTGATTTGCTAATTATTAGAGCAAGTGCTCTGCAAAGTATTTCAACTTCTTTTAACATTCATGGTGATATTCCATCTGGTCCTGATGGCTTTGATGTAACAAGTTCTCATTTTGCAGTCACCCATCCATACCCACTTCCTTACAAGCATCCACACATACTTACATTTATGCATATAGTCACTCACACAATCACCCATACATACAGTCACCCACATTTACTTGATGTTGCTCATTAATACTTACAATCACCCACCCATAATGACTCTCTAATAAAAGTGAACATTGTCAAAATATAAAAAATATTAAAAATTAAATTTAAAAAAAAAAAAAAAAAGCCTGCTTCAGTGTCCTCCAAACATTGTGTGCACTAACAGTGTTAATCTGGTTATTTTGAAACTCTCTAACAATATCCAGCCTCTAATATGTCTTGCCCTTGCATCTATTTATTGTACACATTAATTACCTAAAAATGTTACATGCTTATGTCACAGTCTGAAATATTATGCATGTACAGTAAACAAACTTATCATCTTACTGAAGGTTTTGGTTTAACAGGACTTTGAATGATGAACTAGCAACACTTTGAGCACTATGGACTATTGAGTTTGAAGGTTACACAAACCACAGCTGAGCAGGAAGTTAATCAAAACTTCTCAAACATTTCTATTTTAGTTTTAAATTTAAAGGAATGTCTGCTTAAAATTCTTAAATTTTAATAACACTGGAGTATTTGACTGTTCTGAGATTTCTTCCTGCTGAGCTTCCCAAACACGCCCCCTATAGGACGTCAGGGAGAGTATGTGAGCATCTGGCACAATCAGGCATTAACTACTCTTCTTCTACTCTGGCAAACTCAAAACTACATGGCAACCCATCCTGAGGTGTTAATGGCAACTAAAAAATCCTTACAGATAAGTGCTTCAAAAGAAATAAGTTTTAAGCTGCAACCACTAAAATGAACTCTAAAATATTGAAGCTGAGAGGTTGTTAATATCTACACCTGCATATATCATGAAGTATCATCTTGTTCTTTAAAATATTTCAGGATAAGTCTATTAATTACAATTCTCCATATCTTTAATTGAAGATTTTTTTTATCTTGCCTCATTTAGACTAACATGAAAATAATAATAATTATATTAATTTTTAGTATTGCAGGAAGAGTCTATTATGTTGATGCTTATTGAATTAAATATCTGAATTTGAGAAGTGCCAATTTAAATCTTTCAATCTTTCATACTCACTTCCCTCAAGTAGTTAAGGATTACAACCAAAGTTAATAACTAAAATTTCATTTAAAGTGTGATATTACATTAGTATTTGTGATATCTGAATTTTTTTTTTTTTTGCACATTGCAACAAATTAGAGAATGGGATTATTCTATTAGCAAAGGTGAGGAGCAGCAATGTGAGATCTGCATGAATGCTATACTGTACAAATATGAGCTTGTATCAACTTCAATTGAAAATCCTTAACTACTGTTGTTTTGCCCTATAGTGGGCCATGCTGGTCGTGGATCAGACTTGAGTTATATTGTTCCTCACACTGATTGTCAACTGCTCGCTGTCTTCCACTCGCCAACAAGAAGTTCGTGGTTGTGGAAGTCGTAATAAGCTGTCATGTGGAACGCCATGTTGGTAAGAACCACTAAATATTCCATGAGGGCAAACACTGAATACACTGAAAATCAGAAAGAAATAATGAAAAAATCATTATTATTTGTGTAGATAAATGATTCAGAGAACTGATAGGATGATGAATTACCCACTTGTGCAACACTGAAGCCAGGCTGAGGGACTGATTACCTTAAACTCCTCCTCTATATTGGACAGAGGAAGCCACTGGTTGGTGAAATGTTTCCACAATAAAGATACCCAAGTGTTGCACAGGTGTCCAATTTAAAAAAAAATATTTACTGCATTGTCAAATTTGCCCACATACAAACTAAACAATGGATGCATCAGCCATTAAATACTGAAGTCATTGATCCTAATTAATTTAAAGAAAATTAAAATTATGAACTATTTTACATATAAAATGATCAAATCTGCACCTACCCAATTGAATTTCACCTGGTTTTTTTTTCTTGAACATTTGAAGCCACACAACTGAGGGCTTTGGAAGTTTTCTGAGCTATTCAAGGGTGCTGGGAATGGGGTCAACTTTATTTATAGGGAACCTGCACATGCCAACTGTTCCTAGAATCTGTGACTAATTACTGTACACAAGTGTTCAAAATTTGAATCCGATAGGATGAGGGGTTCTCAAGTTATGAGCAAAAGAGAACTGAAAAGTTTTGAGGAAGGAAAAAAATTCAGGCAAGTACGCAAGTCTCCCTTCAGGGATAACTAATAAATTAATAACAATACTACTACTACTACTTCTTCTTTCAACAAATTGGCCGTTTCCCACCAAGGCGAAAAAAACAAAAGTTTCTCTTTTCAACTTTAGTAATGTATACAGGATAAGGGGTTACTAGCCCTTGCTCCCGGCATTTTAGTTGCCTCTTACGATACGCATGGCTTACAGAGGAAGAATTCTGTTCCACTTTCCCATGGAGAACAATACTACTACTAATAGTAAAAATAATTAGTAATTCATACAATACTTATTATAGTAAATAAATATAGTATGGTAGCTCTCCCGTATCCACAGATTCAGTTTCCATGGTTTTGAGGTTAGCCATAGAATCGATGAAGGAAAAAAGGGGAGTGGTGCATTGAGGTATCTGTGGAGACAAAAAACGTTATCCATGGAGGCAAAGAAGGGAATGTACGAGATTACATATAGTGGTACCAACACTCTTATATGGGTGCGAAGCATGGGTTGTAAATGCTGCAACAAGGAGGAGGCTGGAGGCAGTGAAGATGTCATGTCTAAGGGCAATATGTGGTGTAATACTATGCAGAGAATTCGTAGTGTGGAAATTAGGAGGTGTGGAGTTACTAAAAGTATTAGTCAGAGGGCTGAAGAGGGGTTGTTAAGGTGGTTTGGTCATTTAGAGAGAATGGAACAAAGTAGAATGACTTGGAGTGCGTATAAATCTGTAGGGGAAGGAAGGCGGGGTAGGCTTCATCCTCGAAAAGGTTGGAGGGAGGGGGGTAAAGGAGGTTTTGTGGGCGAGGGGCTTGGATTTCCAGCAAGCATGCGTGAGTAAAGTAAAGTAAGTAAAGTAAATTTTATTTCTTTGCAGATTACATAGGTATTGGTAATTACAATGTAAATTAAGTGCAAGGAGAGCCACTGACATGCCATGGCATTAGGGGCAGCTTAATCTAGTAACTTAAAGACTATGTACTTAATATTAGAGAAATTTATTGAGTTTATTCTAGTTAAAAATTGTTTTCAAAATTACAATATGATGAAATTGTACTGTTTAAATTATTATATGATGATATTAGATTGTTACAGGTGTTTAGATTCTCAAATGGTAATATGGAATTGAGATTATCTTAAGGAAAATAAAATTGAGCATTTTTGACATTAACTTATAATATGAGTATTTAGTTTTGATTGAGTAGGGGGTAACATAATAGTAACATATTATTAAAAATTGAGATTATCGTATAGGAAAGTAATAATGAGCATTTTTCAAAGTAGTTTATAGTATGATCATTTAGTTTTGGGTGAGTAGGTGGTTTTTGAGTTGAGTCTTAAATTGATTTTCAGACAAGATTATCTTAATATTTACTGGTAATGAATTCCAGATTCTAGGGCCCTTTATGTGCATAGAATTTTTACATAGGTTGATATGAACACTGGGTATATCAAAAAGTGATCTGTGTCTTGTGTTGTGGTCATGGGTCCTATTAAAGTTGGTGAGGAGAATTTTGAGCGGAGGGTTTATATTAGAGTGTAAAGTTTTATATATGTAGTAGGCACAAGAGTAAGTATGAATGTTCTTTACGGTGAGTAGTTGTAGACTTTTGAATATTGGTGGAGTATGCTGTCTAGAGTGGGAATTTGTTATCATTCTGACTGCGGCCTTTTGTTGTGTTATGAGTGGTCTAAGGTGATTTAATGTTGTTGATCCCCATGCACAGATTCCATAGGTGAGATATGGGTAGATAAGTGAATGATATAGTGCAAGGAGAGCTGATTGTGGTACATAATAGCATATCTTTGATAATATGCCTACTGTCTTTGAGATTTTCTTGGAAATTTGTTGTATGTGTGTTTGGAATTTAAGGCTACTGTCAAGGTGGATTCTTAGGAATTTTCCCTCTGAGTCTTGTAATGGGTGTACCATTGAGTGTTATGTTAAGTGGAACATTTGTGGCTTTGCTTCCAAACTGTATGAAGTAGGTCTTGTCAGTATTGAGAGTAAGCTTGTTAGTCGTCATCCATGTTGATATTTTCTGTAATTCGGCATTAACAGTGTTGGCCAGTATAACTGGATTTGGGTGAGAGAAGACATATGTTGTGTCATCTGCAAATAAAATGGGTTTGAGTAGTTGTGATGCATTCGGTAGGTCATTTATGTAAATGAGGAATAGGAGTGGCCCCAGGACACTTCCTTGAGGGACTCCGACTGTAATTTGTTGTGTGGAAGAGTTCGCTCCATTTGTGTACACGTATTGGCTTCTGTTGGTGAGGTATGACTTTAGGTAGTTGAGTGGGTGCCCCCTTATACCATAATGTGCTAATTTTGTGAGCAGTAAATCATGGTCGACTGTATCAAAAGCTTTGCGTAGATCAATGAAGATTCCCAGTGGGACTTCTTTCTTCTCAAGTGCGGTATATATTAACTCCAACATGTGCATAATAGCATCGTTTGTGCTCTTGTTTGTCCTGAATCCAAATTGACAGGGGTTGAGTACATTGTGTGAGACGAGGTAGGAATAGATTTGTCTATGAATTAATTTTTCGAAGATTTTAGAAAGCAATGGTAAATTAGAAATTGGTCTATAATTATTCAGGTCTGTTTGATCACCTCCTTTGTGGATCGGGGTGACCCTAGCTATTTTGAGAATTGATGGAAAGGTAGAGGCTTCAATGGATTTATTGAATAGTGTTGCTATAATTGGTGACAGTACCTGTGAAGCTTTTTTGTACATAAAAGTTGGTAAGCTGTTTATGTCTCCTGCCTTGTTTTTAAGGGTGTTGATTATGAGCGAGACTTCAATTGGGTTGGTAGGAGCTAGGAATAGCGTATTAGGGTAGGTGTTTGTGAGGTAGTCTGTTGGACGGGTGTTTGAGCTTGGGATTTTACTCGCTAGATTCTTTCCTATGGTGGAGAAGAAAACATTAAGTCTGTTTGCTGTCTCAGTAGGTGAGAGTAGGGGTTCATCTGCTTTTGATAATTTGATGGTGTTGTTTTTCGCTATCTTATTATTTCCTAGAATTGCAGATAGGGTCTTCCAGGTCTTTTTCATATCACCTTTTATGTTCTGGAGTCTGTTCTCATAATACAATTTTTTTTATCTTCTTATCAGGCTGGTAAGGATTGATGAGTAGCGTTTGGATTGTTCTCTGGTTATTAGACCCCTTCTGTATTTTTTTCATATTGGTGCCTTTTGTTAATGGATTTAAGGATGCTGGGTGTTAGCCAGGGATTGTTAAGTCTCTTAGCTGTGATCTGTTTAGTTTTTTAGGGCAATGTTTGTTATAGAGGTGGTGGGTTTTGTTAAGGAAATTCTTGATGCATTCATTAGTATCTGTATATGTTTCTAACTCATTATGCCAGTCAATGTTAATCATAGCTGTTATAAAGTTATTTACAGCTGACTCGTTATGTAGTCTGAAGGTAACTTTTGTAATATCTAGGGGCAATTTACCAAGGTTAGTTATGAGAAAGGTCGGATAGTGGTCTGTGGTGTTGTCTGTGATTATGCCTGATTTTAGAGGGGATATAGTATTAGTCCAGATGTGGTCTAGTAATGAGGTACTAGTCTCGGAGATTCTTGTAGGTTTTGATATTGTTGGTAGTAACAAGCAGTTGCTCATAGTGTTTGTGAATTCTGTTACTTGTGGGTCCTGGTCATGTAGGAGATTTATATTGAAATCTCCTGTGAGCAGCAAATGGTCTTTGTTCATGTGTGCATCAGTTATCAGGTTACCTAGTTTTTCACTAAAATGGTGAATGTTTGACTGTGGTAATCTGTAGATGTTTATCACTGTGAGGGGTTTTTGCAGGTCTTTTGATTTAAATTTAGCTATAATATATTCTCCATGCTCATCCCTTATGCAAGAGTTATTGATACATTCAAGTTGATCTGAGTAATATATAGCTATTCCACCCCCTCGCTGATCTGTCCTACAGTTGTGAATGGCTGTGTAACCTGGGATGGCATAGACATCTGTAGTATCAGGCTTTAGCCAGGTCTCAGTGAGTGTGATGATTGACATATTGGTCTGGAGGGATTGGAGTAGTGCTGTAAGGTCATCATATTGTTTTCTCAAAGATCTAACATTGTAATTGAAGATAGTTATGTTATTGTTGGCTCTGAGTAATGTCTTTGATTGATCTGCTGTGTAATAGTTGCAGTTGCTGTTGGAATCATGTAAGTCATTTAATAATAGGTTGATATCAGGATCAATTCCTGTAATCATAAGATTTGATGTGATTCTATAACTAGACCTGAGAATAATAGATAATACTAAACTTAATAATATGGTACTAGATTAAATTCTTAGTAACTATTGGATTATTACAAATTTTTAATAATTGTTTACAGAGATATAAGATATTTGACAGAGTTCTTGGCACGTGAATTTGTACCTTAGTCAATTTATACAAATGCAATTAATTGAACTATGGTAGTTTTACTAAAGCTGGGAATAAAGGAGCTAGGGAAAATAATAGCAAACAATGAAAGTAAAGTAAATTAGTACCTGAGTTAGCACCTTAATTATTATAATAAAAATTAATATAAGAACTGTGGCAGTTAGATTTTTTTTTTTAAATAAAAACTAGGGAATATAATACAGTGGACCCTCGGTTAACGAAAGGTCCCGTTAACGAAAGTTTCGGAAAACGTAAGCTTTTTTCGGAATCGGTTAGCGAAAAATTCCTCGGTTACCGAAAGGTATTAGACGTGTCCGCCTGCTCCGCGCAAGCGCAGGACACCAGTGAAGCGTTGTTTACCATTGAGAGAACATTACCTAGTGCGCTCTTTCAAAGATTCACAATATATTTGGTGTCTTTTTTGGTGGTTTAGTGATTGTCACTGTGAAATAAGTCACCATGGGTCCAAAGAAGCTTCCTAGTGGCACCCCAGTGGTAGCATTCATGGAGGGAGTGTAGCATTCATGGAGTGAGTGTAGCATTCATGCAGGAGTGTAGCATTCATGCAGGGAGTGTAGCATTCATGCAGGGAGTGTAGCATTCATGCAGGAGTGTAGCATTCATGCAGGGAGTGTAGCATTCATGCAGGGAGTGTAGCATTCATGCAGGGAGTGTAGCATTCATGCAGGAGTGTAGCATTCATGCAGGGAGTGTAGCATTCATGCAGGAGTGTAGCATTCATGCAGGGAGTGTAGCATTCATGCAGGAGTGTAGCATTCATGCAGGGAGTGTAGCATTCATGCAGAGAGTGTAGCATTCATGCAGAGAGTGTAGCATTCATGCAGGAGTGTAGCATTCATGCAGTGAGTGTAGCATTCATGCAGGGAGTGTAGCATTCATGCAGAGAGTGTAGCATTCATGCAGAGAGTGTAGCATTCATGCAGGGAGTGTAGCATTCATGCAGGGAGTGTAGCAGGCATGCAGGGAGTGTAGCAGGCATGCAGGGAGTGTAGCAGGCATGCAGGGAGTGTAGCAGGCATGCAGGAGTGTAGCAGGCATGCAGGGAGTGTAGCAGGCATGCAGGGAGTGTAGCAGGCATGCAGGGAGTGTAGCAGGCATGCAGGGAGTGTAGCAGGCATGCAGGGAGTGTAGCAGGCATGCAGGGAGTGTAGCAGGCATGCAGGGAGTGTAGCATTCATGCATTAAAAGAAAAAGAAAGGAAGTAACCCCAGAGAGGGACTTGTTACCTGAAGTCCTTTTGGAGGGGGATTTCCCTTCCAACCATTAACACCCTGCCCCTGTCAGCAACTCTACCTTCCAGATGCTTGCAACTCTTCAATAAAGGTAAGTAAATGTTATTTTTTTTTTTTCGAGTGATTATTTTTTTGTGGAACGAATTAATTGTATTTACATTATTTCTTATGGGAAATAAGGTTTCAGATAACGAAAGTTTCAGATTAAGTAATAGCTCCTGGACCGGATTAATTTCGTTAACCGAGGGTCCACTGTAGTAAACAATGAGAGTTAACACTTTAGGGAATATAATAGTGAACAAAAAGAGTAAAACACTTTAGCACCAGAATTAGCACCTTCAAGTAAAGGAGTTATTGGATGAAAGGCAGTACTAGGTAATGATTTGTTGGGAACTACAGTGGTACCTCGACTTACGATATTTTTTCATTCCAGAATGCTGTTCAAGTGTCATTACCAAACGAATTTATCTCCTTAAGAAATGTTGTAAAATAGACTAGTCCTTTTAGACCCCCAAAATTACACTTACAAAAGCATTTAAAAAAATAAACTTACATACAAGGGTGAGTTTGGGGACCATCGTAAGTCGAGGTACCACTGTATTTCAAGAGAAAATACAAATGGGGATTAAATTAAATGGACAGATAGTGAATATGATATAAAATTAACTTAGAAGCAAGATTTGATTTATATTATAAAGTTTAAGCAAGTAATAGCACTAAAAAAGAAGTACATTGTGTATGAGGTAGTTGGTACTAGCTTGTAACGTTAGTACAAAAATTTCACAATGTAGTAGTAACATACACTAATACACCACACGTATATTGCGTGTTGAGGACAATAGGCTAATCAGTAATGGTAATGTCAGCTTGTCTAAGGAAGTTGGTGAGATCACGTTCGTTAGATATAGAAAATTGCTGACCTGTTGATACTTTTCGAACTAGTATTTTCCCATCACGAGCGAAGCACTGATGGATTTTGTTCTCCAGTTTAAGTTTTCTCAACCTAAATAGAAGGTTTTGACGTTTCCTGGTTAGGCACTCGTTGATGTATACTCCATTTTTCACTGTAATTGCTGATTTAATTAGGTCCTTTTTTGTATCATATGAATGAAGTCTGATCATTATACTAGGTTTACCTTGTTTTCCTAGCAATCGTGTTTCTTTGATTTCATTACTTTGCACATTAACTCGTAGGTGGTCTTGTAATATGTTGATAGCAGTTTCCTTGCACTGGGATTGAGTTATGTCTCTGGGAATGTGGTTGCTGTTTATTATAACTGCATCAGACAAGTTATCTTGTTCGGTTTTGTCATCTTGAAAATCAAGATATTCATCAAGTCGAGTGTGCATGTTGTTATTCCAGTAGATGATTGCTTCTTCCACCTTCATATTTAGAGTTGTTATTTGATCGGTGTGACTGGTTATAGCTGTTTGCAGAATATTTTCTGTGTCAGTATTTCCCAATGTGATCTTCTCTTCAAGGTTTTGGATCTTGATCTCGAGGTTAGTTAACTTGGATTCATATTTCACTAGTTTTGCTTTGATGTCTTTGTTTTCAGCTTCAAGGGCAATGATGTATTCCCTAATAGTATCAGGAGTAGTCATACCTTGGTGCCCAGGATGGAATCCTACGAAGCTGGTGGGGTTGGTCGGAGAGTCAGCCATGGTCGGTGTTGTTATTGTTGTCGTCGGGACCCGGGCGGGGGTGTGGGGGGTTATTGATGCACCGGCTTTCTGTTGTGTAGACATGTTGTGTTTCAAAGTCCTTAGCGTTGATTTCTTGTTACTGTTGTTGATTCCTCTGCGATTTCCGCTCATAGTATCACTAGTGAAGCTATGGAGGAGGCTTTATTTCCTTTAGCTTGGGTTAGGCGTTCGTCTGGCAGCGCTGGCGATGTTTGGGTTTGCAGGGCTGTCTTCCTTAGATCTTCAATTTTGTTAAGGTTTGAGTAGCATTTCTAGTATTCTTGGGTCATTTTGTGATCTACGTGGGTTTGTGCAGTTGTACCTTCAATTAGGCCATCACAAGCTTTGATGAGCGCTGAGTTTTTTGGAGAATAAGGGCTGCTAGGATGCTGCCTCTGCCGCTGCCACTGCTAATTCTGTGATTGGAGATGAATGGTTTTTGGGACCTGATGAGCTGTTAGTGTGTGAGCAGGGTAATATTTTGTGAAGGGATTCAGAGAAACCGGTTAACTGGACTTGAGTCCTGGAAATGAGAAGTACAATGCCTGCACTTTAAAGGAAGGGTTTGGGATATTGGCAGTTTGGAGGGACATCTAAACTGTCGTATATGAGCACCTCTGCAAAGACAGTGATTATGTATGAGTGATGGTGAAAGTTTTTTCTTTCTTTTTGGGTCACCCTGCCTCAGTGGGAAACATCCGACATGTTAAAAGAAAAAAAGTTGACTATGTACCAAAGTGGCAAACTAATTCAAAGAGATATATATTGGAGGCATAAAGCCAAAATGAAGTATGTAATAAACACACTAGTTTCAGTGAAGACCTTACTAGTAAATTTCACCCACCCATGAGTGGGTGAAAGAATTTCACTGCAATTAATGTCTTTTGTCACTATATCAACAAGGACTGGTATGAGCTCTTAAAACAATATGGTACCGACATTATTAATGTTTAGCTAGAGATTACACTTATAAGTGTATACTTACTTCCTGGTTCACAGTAAGTATTATGACGATAAAAGAAGTAGAGCGCAACAAAGAAACATGCCACGTTAGCAGTCATCAGTTGTTTCTGAAATGTGATATAACAGCTGTTAAAAGAGGCTGAAAAGAAAAAAATTGGTATACACAAAAATAATAAATTTTATATACTAATACACTTTACTACAGGTATGTGTGTGTGCTATATAGGAGTGAAGTCACATGATTTTTATGATTTAGCAAGCTGTTGGAGTGTGAGCAAGGTAATGTTTATGACAGGATTAAGGAAAACTGGTTAGATTGACCCCGAGTCCTGGAGGTGTGAAGTACGGTGCCTGTACCCTGAAGGAGGAGTGGTGGATGTTGCAGTTCAGGTCATGTGAGCAGTGATGTCAGCACACTTCTAGCAAGATAGTGACCAAATGAATGATGGTGAAAGCATTTCCTCTTTTTTCAGATCACCCTACTTCGGTGGGAGATGCCTGGTGTGTTAAGACGAAAATCAACTACAGTATGCACAACTGTGATAACGCTGTAATTAATGGAAGACTATTAATTGCCTAGAAACTTCTTGAGCTAAAGCCAAAAATTCCTATTAATATTATTTGTATTTTTATTATTGTTATTATCATATTTAGAGGGAAACATTAAACACATAAGGGTCATAAAATGCCTGGGAAATAGGATGTATTCAGGTTTGATCCAAGGACAGAAGAACAGTTCCAATTCCAAAGCTCAAGAGCTCCTCACTGGCATCATAAAGGCAAAAAGCACTTAGTAATTACATTTAAAAATCTCTATAGCATTATTATTTCCTACAACTTTAAAAAAAATTGTCATTGATTCACAAATTTCATAAAGTAAAAACCAAAGGTTTATCATTTTCTTTGGGCTCCATATTTGATCCTTTTAAGAGAGGGCAAAATAAATGTACGTATTATCTAGCATATTTTCACAGTAGAAAAAATCTTTTGAGACAGATGATTACATGAAAACTATCAACCTGATTAAGATGAATCTTAATTCATCTCGAGTAACTTTAGACAGCACGTCGGCCACTGAGGTGGCCGACGTGCTGAAAAAAAATTAACGTCTAACCAATAAGTAGCAAAAAACAGGGCCTATTGAAAAGGTATTTGGCTCCAGTAAAATAAATGATAGGTTCAATATTTTATTATGAGGAAATTAAGAGAAATAAAGTTACTTAGGACACAGCCATTAATAATTCTGAAGATTATCACTGCTTGTGGCCTGGTCACAGATTAAGCCTTATAAATGATAAAGAAAATCTTATAGGAATAAGAACTATTAAGATAAATACAGGACAGTAAACCCAAGTGTGTATAATGAATGTAAGAAGTCTGTAAGAGATGCCTGTCATTCTGTGTGCTCAAGAGGAAAAAAAAAAGTAATCTTGTCAACATGCAAAATATTAAGAAGGCTTTCATCTCTCACTCATATGACAGGATGGTAATACCTCCCTGGGTGGGTGTTGTTTACCTATACTACACACTCTTGTTAGAACACTGCTGGCTCTGAGACAGTCAATTTGTGCAGTGCTTTATTTCAAGTAATACAGGTTATGTACATATGCTTCTTATGATCATGATTTAATAATGTTTACAGTCACTGGACATAGAACTCTGCATGTTATTCCTTGATGATAATGGATTTTTCCAATATTTATTTTCTTTAACCATGTTTTAGATTCAGATTTTCTCAGTTACACACCCATGTAATATAAATTCTTAACAAAGAAAGATTATATTGTATTATGTTGTTTTCTTAACACATCAGTCATTCCCACCAAGGCAGGGTAAATGAGAGAAGACACACTCACCATCAATCATTCCTTAGCAATCTTTCCAGAAAAATACAAACAGACAGACAAGGAAAGGTGATTTGTTTGTCTACTCAAAAAAACGCATTTACATAATCTATAACAAAATCCTAATAAAACCTGAGCAATACAGTGGTACCTCTACTTACAAGCAAAATTCGTTCCAGTCGGCTATTCAAGTGCCGATACCGAAGGAATTTTTTCCCATAAGAAATAATGAAAATTAGGTTAACCCATTTCAGACCCCCAAAAATACACTTACAAAAGCACCTACAAAAATACACTTACATAATTGTTCGAGTTGGGAGATGCTCGTAAGTAGAGGTACCACTGTACTTCAATGACAAAATATTGTTAGTAGTCATTAGTCGAAAGACACCTTCACCTGAGTGACTGATTGACTAACAAGGCCTCTTACATTGTAGCAGCTTGGTCACTGATGCTGCATAAAAGATAATAAAAATAAGTAAATTTACCTGATATACAGGAAGTTTAAAAATAACAAAATTAAATCATAAAAATGCTTGATTCACAGACAAAATTCAATGTAGGGAAAGAGATCAACCTCATAAATAAAATAAAAGATATTGCATACTATGAAGGCAATGCCACCTCTATGCATAAACTAGAGCAGATACTCTCAGCTTTGCCCTTGGTAATCATGGACAAATTTGTACCAAAGTAAACTCCAGAGCATGACACTCAACCAGCAAATGCAGTGCACACACAGGGTAAGTCCACACTCACCACAATACAAGTAGATGAAATGTTTATCAGATGGCCATAGACATTAAAGAATTGCATATGCCCAATCTGAACCATTCAAGCAAATGCCATATCACATCAATTTGACATTTGGAGGCAATACCTAGGATGACCCGGGATACAACCTGAGCTTGTTGCTAATAACATCTCCACTATGCTACCAAGGCAAAAAGACAGCAGACCTAATTCTTGGATGAAGTTTCCATTGAAACCAAGACCGTCAGAGAAGACTGATTCAAAATATATTAGTAGCGGCAGTGGTGGCATCAGTGGCAGTGACATCAACGACAGTGACAGTCAGAAAAGAGGTAGCAAGAGACAGTGATGGTGTCAGCAGCAGTGGCTATGAGCTAGGGTTTCGCTATCATGCTCATGTACTGATATATTACAGGTATTAAAAGCACAGTACAATTAAAACAATTTAAGTACTATTTGTCACAGTCCAAACCACATTTATAATTAATTACAAGTCACAAGCTATAAGCCACAGCAAATCTTGATGAAAGAGGAAATCTCCCTTAAGTACTAGGCAACTCACACCCAGCTCTTATGATAAAATAACCCAATGAGTTTGCAACATAGGAAGGTTGAGCTGACAATGAAATAACAGCAGTATGATGATGCAGTATAGGCATAGGTTTCACCAACTCGAAGAAACTGGTTGAGGGCTTTTCTCATAGCTCCTACAAAGCTTACCCTCTCCCATGCATAAATAAATAAACCTCTTATCATTTCAAATTTATAGTGCACACAACACAGAATCAGAGCAATCTGATCCTTCATGAGAAGTTCATCATGACACAGAACTTATTACCTTTCTATTTGCAGTGACAGAAATGATCAATATGCCTATTGCCTTGAGGACAAAATTCAGCAACCTTAACCTCAGGATCTTCTCTTTAGCATACTAAACTAGGTCATGAGAGAGCACCATTACCTTAGCTATAGTTTCAATTGGCATGGAGAGCATACATTATTTCAGCACCTAATATATTTGGTAGGTCATGAAGACAAGTATTCTCTGAGGGAGAAGATAAATTTACAAATTTGTAATCTAACTGTGAAGCAATTATGGGGACCTAAGGGTCAGGTTTACAATCTTAGCTTGGCCCACCAAGAGAAGTAAACTGAACAGAGCAGAGCTCCATAAAATCCTTTTTTTTTTTTTTTTTGGTTAGATTTTATCAACACCACATATCCTTCATTCATACCTGCCTTCCACTTGTATACTTCAATCATATCCCTCCTCATTCTACTCATTTCACACAAGTGCAGAGTCAGGGATTTTGATCTATCTTTGTAGGAAAGCTTTATATAAACTAATACAGGTCGTACCTTTTTACAAAAAGAAAGTCGTTCAAGAGAACCGAGTCTTTTTGTATGGTCCTTAAGTAGCAGGCAAGTAAGCAACATGTATACCTCACTGCACACCATGAACATGATGAATGATACCTTGTGGATATCTGCAAACAATAAAACAGTATTAAAAACATAATTACAGTAATATGATCATACCTTTTTATATCTATAAATATATGTACTACCACCAAGCAAGTCCATACAGCAATATGCTAACATGCTTAAAATATCCACCTCACACAGTAAGAGGGATATTTTAAGGAAATGCCACTCCAGATAATACTAAACTTTATGATATTCACTTCTGGAAATGGTCAAATTAATGCTTCAACAATTCTTTGTTGTCAATCAGTCCAGGATAGATTGTATCATCTCAAACCTCCCCACTCATTATGCTAGACAGTAATATCATTTAAGGTAACAATATTTAAAATAAGAAACTGCGGTAAGAACTGGAATTCTGGAGAACCTTTTAACAACATGATAGCAACACAGTTACCATAGTTCTCCTTGGACGAGACAAATGAAAGACCGAGAAGAGCGATGTTTTCTACAACGTTTAGGAATGTGTTGACTTTCACTGCATTCTGAAAAAATGCATAAATCTCAATAAACAATTTTTATCATAAAATAGGTTACAACAGAGATAAACAAAATGTGCATAAATATTGATAAATATATAACACCCTCTCAATGAGTCTAAACACCAATTTCTACCCAGTGTTAAGATCCAAAAACACATTAATACAATACTGTATTGTACTGCATTATTGCTATAACAGCATATCAAACATATGTCATTACTGCCTTGAAGCTTCTGTATTAAGCTAAAATTCTATGTTGCCTGCAAGACATGAAAAGCAATGTGAAAATGAAAATATATATATATAGTTTTGACACTACGTACTCTATTATCAGGCAAGTATCACCGAGTCAAAAAGTAAGAACAAGTTTCTGCAAGTCAAAAAACATTAGAAACAGTGGTGAGTTTCAGGATTTTTTTTATGGCTTTTATGGGCTTTTACTTTTGACTGGATAAATTGCTGCTCAGGCTCTTTCACACTTGCTTGGTATGGTATGTTTTTATACCCTGAAAGACAAAAGATCTCCATATCTACACAGCCCAACTTGGGCACAACATAGCCAGATATTGTCTTGGGAATAAAAGCCCCCATATGTTACAAACACTGTACAGTGGTACCCAGAGTTTCGTACAGCTCCAAACTCAAACAATTATGTAAGTGTATTATTGTAAGTGCTTTTCTAAGTGTATTTTTGGGGGTCTGAAATGGACTAATCTAAATTAAATTATTCCTTATGGAAAGAAATTAGTTCGGTAATGGCACTCGAACAGCCTTCTGGAACGAATTATGGCCGAAACTCGGGTTACCACTGTAGTATATGATACCAACAACATATAAAAGACATGTACCCAACATTAGAGAAGAAATGTCAAGATTGACACTGAGGATATTAACTTTAATTCCCACAAAACTCCTTGATTTTCAAGATGATAATGAATGTATTATTGCATTTTTTTTAACACGTCGTCCATCTCCAATTGAGGCAGGGTGACCCAAAAAGAAAGAAAATCCCCAAAAAGAAAGAAAATACTTTCATCATACATAATCACTGTCTTTGCCGAGGTGCTCAGATACGACAGTTTAGAAGTCCCTCCAAACTACAAATATCCTAAACCCCTCCTTTAAAGTGCAGGCATTGTACTTCCCATTTCCAGGACTCAAGTCTGGCTAACCAGCTTTCCTGAATCCCTTCACAAAATATTACCCTGCTCACACTCCAATAGCTCGTCAGGTCCCAAAAACAATTTTTCTTCATTCAATCCTATCTAACTCGCTCATGCACGCTTACTGGAAGTCCAAGCCCCTCGCCCACAAAACCTCCTTTACCCCCTCCCTCCAACCTTTTCCAGGACGACCCCTACCCCGCCTTCCTTCCCCTATAAATTTAAACGCTCTCCAAGTCATTCTATTTTGATCCATTCTCTCTAAATGACCAAACCACCTCAACAACCCCTCTTCAGTCCTCTAACTAATACTTTTAGTAACTCCACACCTCCTATTAATTTCCACACTCTGAATTCTCTGCATAATATTTACACCACATATTGCTCTTAGACACATCTCCACTGCCTCCAGCCGCCTCCTCGCTGCAGCATTTACAACCCATGCTTCACACACATATAAGTGTGTTGGTACCACTATACTTTCATACATTCCCTTCTTTGCCACCATGGATAATGTTTTTTGTCTCCACAGATACCTCAATGCATCACTCACCTTTTTTCCTTCATCAATTCTATGGTTAATCTCATCCTTCATAAACCCATCCGCTGACAAGTCAACTCCCAAATATCTGAAAACATTCACTTCTTCCATACTCCCTCTCTCCAATGTGATATCCAATTTTTCTTTATCTAAATTGTTTGATACCCTCATCACCTTACTCTTATCTATGTTCACTTTCAACTTTCTACCTTTACACACCCTCCCAAACTTGTCCACCAACCTTTGCAACTTTTTTTTAGAATCTCCCATAAGCACAGTATCATCAGCAAAAAGTAACTGTGTCAACTCCCATTTTGTATTTGATTCCCCATAATTTAATCCCACCCCTCTCCCCAACACCCTAGCATTTACTTATTTTACAACCCCATCTATAAATAGTATATTAAACAACCATGGTGACATTACACATCCCTGTCTAAGACCTACTTTTACTGGGAAGTAATCTCTCTCTCTCTCCTACACACCCTAACCTGAGCCTCACTATCCTCATAAAAACTCTTTACAGCATTTAGTAACTTACTACCTATTCCATACACTTGCAACATCTGGCACATTGCTCCCCTATCCACTCTATCATATGCCTTTTCTAAATCCATAAATGCAATAAAACTTCCCTACCTTTATCTAAATACTGTTCACACATATGTTTCAATGTATCAATGTAAACACTTGATCTACACATTCCCTACCCACTCTAAAGCCTCCTTGCTCATCTGCAATCCTACTTTCTGTCTTACCTCTAATTCTTTCAATAATAACCCTACCGTACACTTTACCTGGTATACTCAGTAAACTTATTCCAGTATAATTTTTACAATCTCTTTTGTCACCCTTCCCTTTATATAAAGGAACTATACATGCTCTCTGCCAATCCCTAGGTACCTTCCCCTCTTTCATACATTTATTAAACAAAAATACCAACAACTCCAACACTATATCCTCCCCTTCTTTTAACATTTCTGTCATGATCCTGACAGTCCCAGCTGCTTTATCCCCCTTTCATTCTATGCAACACCTCACATTAATAGCTGTCATAAATGAAAATCCAGAAATGAGTAGCAATATTTTCTACTGTATGTTTCCTAGATTAAGGAAATATGTATGAAAAGCAGTACGTATAAGAAAATATTTAAGAAAGAACTTACTTGATAGAAGGGAATATTAGGTAGATTTCGTTGCATAAAAGAGTAATACATCGAGGCTATAAGGAACCGAGGAGCTGAGTGAACAGCAATTGCAGCTCTCCATATGTACCGTTGAGGAACAAACTCTCCAATTGCTGAGGATATTGATGGCAGGTAGTTTTGAACCTAGTGAAAATCAAATTGTTACACAAGATACTGATGACAGGTCATTTGGAACTTAGTGAAAAAATATTTTTATACCTCGTAAAAGTTAATACATATACAGTACACAAATCTAATTTGCATGGTAATTATACATTTAAACCCTTAAAAAAAAAACATTATTAATTTTTTAAAACAATGGCCATCTTCCACTAAGGTACGGTGACTCGATAAAGAAGAAATGCTTTCATCATCACTAACTCCATCACCATCTTGCCAGAGGCACTCCAACACTACAGCTCAGATGCCTTTCCTTCAGAGTGCAGGCATTGTAGTATTCACCTCTAGAACTCAGGTCTGGCAAACGGGTTTTCTCTGAATCCCTTCATAAATGTTACCTTGCCTACACTCCAGCAGCATGTCATGTCATAACTACTATCTAACATGCTCATACATGCCTGAAGGATGTCCAAACCCCTCATATGCAAAACCTACTATATTCCCTCCCTCCAACCTTTCCTAGGATGACCCCTATCCCTCCTTCCCTTCACTACAGATTTATACACCCTCAAAGTCATCCTGTTTTACTCCATTCTCTCCAATGCCCAAACCACCTCAAAAAACCCTCAGCCCTCTGGATAATACTCTTTGTAACCTCCTTCTAATCTCCAAACCATGAATAACCTGCATAATATTCAAACCATATACTACTCTCAGACATGACAAATCCACTGCCTCCAGCTCCTCCATGCTGTAACATTCACAACCCATGCTAAACATCCATATAAGAGTGTTGGTACCACTATAGAGGATTCGATCACTTATAACGTCTTTCTCATGTTATACAGGGTTATAGTGGGTCGAGTCACCTGTGATCTGTAACCTGGGGCGCTGACAGAGAATTGGGATTTGTTATAGAGGGTCAGATCCTATAACTTGGTTCGCTAGGCAATTAGGGAGAACTCACTGATACATTCCCCCTTTTGCCTCTATGGATAATGTTCTTTGCCTCCAAAATTTAATGCTCCCGAACATAACTCTTCAAAACCAACGTTTAATTTATTTCTGTCTGAAATACAGCAATACCTTGCATAAACGGTTAATGTGTCAAAAAAAAATACCGTACTATGCAATACCATACTGATCAAGGTATTATTATAATGTGTTTTAATGTAATGTGTTCCAACAATACAATTAAATGCGTTGGATCGCAAAAATATTTAGCTATTTGCTTAGTACAAATCAATGCAGAAGCAACTCCGGCACACACTTGCAAATAAAGAAATTACAAAAGATAAAAATGAAAATATAGTAATATTAAAGATTTTTATTACAGTTGTAAATAAACAATGTAAATCTAATTCACAGTATTATTTTTTTTTAAATTTATAAACTGCAGTTACCTGGAGTTTACCTGGAGAGGGTTTTGGGGGTCAATGCACCCGTGGCTCGGTCTGAGACCAGGCCTCATGGTGGATCAGGGTGTGATCAACTAGGCTGTTACTGCCGGCCGCACGCAAACTGAAGTACGAACCACAGCCCGGTTGGTCAGGTACTGACTTTAGGTTCCTGTCCAGTGCCTTCTTGAAGACAGCCAGGGGTCTATTGGTAATCCCCCTAATGTATGCTGGGAGGCAGTTGTACAGTGTATGTATTATATCAGGGGTGCCACTAGCACATTGAGAGACAACACAATAAGTGTCAGGGGCCCAAGACTGTTCAACTGCCTCCCAGCATACATAAGGGGGATTACCAATAGACCCCTGGCTGTCTTCAAGCGGGCACTGGACAGGCATCTAAAGTCGGTGCCTGACCAGCCAGGCTGTGGTTCATACGTTGGACTGCGTGCGGCCAGCAGTAACAGCCTGGTTGATCAGGCTGATCCAACATGAGGCCTGGTCACAGACCGGGCCGCAGGGGCGTTGACCCCTGGAACTCTCTCCAGGTATCAAAACCTGTTCTGTTCAAAACCATACTATGCAAGGTATTACTGTACTTTCTATAACCATGGGCTTTTCCATTTAAGAAATAATGTAAACTAATGTTAGTGCCAAATATACTTTCTTGGAAATCTATTATTAAATTATTATTATGATAATCTACACATTAAAAATTAAAATCTCTTACAAACTAAAGTGTTTTAAATAAATGTGATTTCTACATTGATTAACCACATACTGAAAGGATTGCCAAAAAGAAATCTTTCTCCTAAATAGTTTTTACAGAATTATGAAATTACACAAAAGGATACTTACGCCACAGTGGGTAGCAGTAGATAGATCAAAATTGAACCGTAAAGACAGATATATACAAAGAAAGAAAGCTCCAAGGGGCAAGGAGACAGTAACTACTGCCATGCGAGCAAGAGAGAGGCGCACAACAACTGCGTCTGACTCCGACATTGTGTCTCCAGTATAACTTCTGCAAGGAAAAATTTTTTGGTCAACTTACGTCAAAAAGCTTAAAACAACATTTATACCCTAATGTCCCGTAGCTCAACTGCTAGCACATTCAGCTCACACACTGAGGTCCGTGGTTCGATCCCCGGTACGGCTGGAAAACATGAGGACGTGTTTCCATAAGACACCTGCTGTCCCTGTTCTCCCATCAGCAAAATAGGTACCTGGGACAAAATTGACCTAATTTGCCCGAAATGCTCTGCATAACAAGCGGCTTTCTATATAGTAATACGTATGTTATTGATGTCAGCTAGGCCTGTATACCTTGTACACGTAGAAATAAAGATATTTATTTATTTCATTATTAAGAATAAAGTCTAAGCTACTTCTTTAAAAATAATTTTAGAAAGCTTTAAATGTTACAAAACACACTGTAGTGACACAGTAATATCACAATATATGGCTTTGTTGAGTTATCATAGTAGAAATTACTATTAGTAAACTTTTATTTAGGTTTCATATAGTTTTATAAAATAATGTAAAAATTTAACCTACGATAATTCAGTAAGTCAAACTATAAAATTTATTTCCATTGGGATCCTTATTACCTTCCCTAGAGCACTAAATCCATAGGGGTCATACATTATCTGGGGAATGAGAGGCAGTGAGGTTTGATCCAAGGGAATACAGTCTCAATTCCTTGGATCAAGAGCTCTTCAACACCACTAAGGAATCTCTCTCGAGGATTCCTAGTTTGTTAACATAAACTGTAGTGATGTACATATAGGAAAGTCTTAGAGGTTATACTAGAAGCTTGCAATCTGCATCTAACAGTTAGTTAATAGTTAGATATTACAATGATCCCGATGGAAATAAGTCACTAACTTTTTGAGTTATCCTAGATAATTTACACGAATGATATGTAGAAATTATCCAAAATTTGGTCAACTGTAAATACCTATATTCAGAACCTTAAAACTACTCACCATAAAAAATATTCATACCTATTCATGTGCCTTCTACATACATAAAACTCTACATGCTAATATCAACCCTGCGCTCAGAATTCTCCTCAACAACTTTAATAGGTCCCACGAACATGACACAAGACACAGATCACTATTTGACATACCCAGAGTCCATACTAACCAATGTAAAAATTCTATGCACATAAAGGGCCCCAGAATCTGGAATTCATTACCAGTAAATATCAAGTTAACCTTGTCGGAAAATCAATTCAAGACTCTTCTCAAAAATCACCTACTCACCCTATACTAAATACTCATACTGTAACAAACTTCCAAACCCAATATTATTTTACTTAAGATGATCTCAATTTGATATGTTCATCCTCCTTAACACTTGTTGCAATTTCATATCATCATATTGTCATTTAAAATCTTATAGTATCATCATTTTCTTAATTTGAAATAAAATATATATCTAGAAGAAACTCTAAAAACTATTTCTAGTATTGTTTTTATACTAGTATAGCATCAACATACTGTAATTTGAAATAAATTCTACAACTAGATTAAACTCAACCAATTTCTCTTGTATTGTCTTTTAATAGTATGTATAACCATATAATAATTTAAATAATACAGAACTAGAATAAACTCAATCAATTTCTTTAGCATTAAGTACTTAGTGAATAAGTGTCTAGAATAAACTGCCCCTAATGCCATGGCATGCCAGTGGCTCTCCTTGCATTACAGTTTTATAATTGTTTTATAATTGTAACTACCAATAACATTGTACACTTGTAACATGCATAGAAATAAAAATTATTATTATTATTATTATAAAGATCACCTCGTTAAATACAGCTTTTTTCAAAGTTTTAGTTACCACCCGCGTACAGTGACCTCTGAGATGGCTAGTAAAACAACTTACACTGTATAAGTTGAGCAACTTCTCTCAAACCTAACTAGCAAATAAAGTCACATAGATTTAGCCCATTATAACCACAAAACACACTGCCCTCCCAGGGCTTGAACCCCACCAGTATTAAAACCCTCACCACCAGCCACTACAAACATCAAAATTAACATTACATTCCCCCCCAAAAAAACTTCTGCCCACCTTGTTCACTCATGAGATCCCGAGGAAGAGTGAGGAGAGCACATATATTGCCATGGCATGGGGGTATAATAGACGTGCTGGGTATCATAAGTGCATCAGCTGGCACCTTTCACAACACTGACATACCCACCCAGACAGCCACTACACTCAACCCTCACATTTAAAATATACTTCATAGATGGCGGTGACGTGCTAGCTCATCTACCTAGCATTGGACAGGTGGAATGGAGAGGTTGGTAAGTATAAGTAAGTTTATTCGGGTATAGGTACACATAAATACAGTTACATAGATTATCATACATAGCAGCGCATGTGTAGATTACCCAAGATAACCCAAAAAGTCAGAAAAAGTGAATTATTTCCATTTGGGTCCTTGAACTTATACCTGGAGTATGACTTGAGGGTGTTCCCGGGGTTAAGCCCCCGAGGCCTAGTCCATGACCAGGCCTCGTGATGGATCAAAGTCTAATCAACCAGACTGTACAATTATCATACATAGTGGAAATTATCTAGTATAACCAAAAAATAAGTCAAAGTTACTTAAATTATTTAATAAGTAAATTAATAAGTAGATAAAAAAGTTAATAAGTAGATAATTAGTTAATAAGTAGGTAAATTAAAAAGTAGTTTAGTAACTAATAAGTAAGTTTATCTAGGTACAAGTACACATAAGTACACTATTACATAGTTTAACATATGTGGAAATTATCTAGGATAGCCCAAAAAAAGTCAAAATGATTTATTTACATTGGGGTCCTTGTAATATATTAATATTTAAAGCCTACCTATAAGTAACAACATAAATCAGTCATGACTATAACCTTCAAAATTAAAACAGCTAAGCGACTCAGCTGTGTGAAAATCAGTTACAATAAAATGATGTACAATAGGAATAAAATCAACCCAGTTATTTACACTAACATTAAATAGAGAGGATCACCTAACAATAATAGGTACCCCAATGTTAAGTATTAAAAAAAATCACTCTCCTCCCTATCTGTAGCTTCATTAATTAGGTAGCTTTTAGCTTTCTTGCTAAACTGATTCATGTTATTGTTGTATAGTATTCAATTCAATTCAATTCAATTCTTTATTTCATGTAATACAAGGTGGGGGGTACTTATAGTTATACATTAAAGTTGATATTACAAGATGGCCTGACCACCTACTGTACCTACAACAAAATTGTCTTCCCTTCCCCTAGTAGGTTATTAAGTTTGTAAGTTATTAAGTAGATAAGTAATAAGTAAGGGAATAAATAGGCTAGTAAGTTAATAACTAGATATGTAAGTTAGTAATAAATAATTTAATAAGTGAATACGTAATGTTAAAAAAATAGGTTAATAAATAGGTTAGTATGTTGGTAATTGACAAGTAGGTCAGTAAATTAATAGATAAATAAGTTAATAAATAGGTTAATAATTTAATACGTATGTTAGTAAATTAATAAGCATAACAGCTCTTAGCCTGTAAAATTGATTTGTGTAAAACAGTAAGTTATAAGTAGGTTAGGTTAGGTAAGATTCGTCAGGAAACAGGACTAGTGGTTTCCTGACGCAGGTCTTACCTGGAGTTTACCTGGAGAGAGTTCTGGGGGTCAACGCCCCCGCGGCCCGGTCTGTGACCAGGCCTCATGGTGGATCAAAGCCTGGTCAACCAGGCTGTTACTACAGTCCGACGTACGAACCACAGCCCAGCTGGTCAGGTACTGACCCGCCACTGGAGGTTTTGCTCATCTGACCAAGGCCTTCCACTGGCTTACCAGTCCACGGCATATGTTATCTAATAATAATCTCAAAACTGGGTGGATAATGGAGAGGAAACATGTATTCTCCAACAATAACAAAAAACGTGAACCAAATTGTTCCCAATTATGTCAAGCGAAGAAATTGTGAGACTGTGAAGCTTGAAATACTGGTTTTGATAAGATAATCTGAGTTCATCTTCTGATTGTTTTCTAACTTTTAAGCTAATAACCTCATAATGCAACTTCTGAGCTGCTTCTAACTTAGTTTTTATGTTATGGGATATTGATCTCTGAGATAACTACAGAATGCCTCTTCAGTTTGGCGTTAAACTTTTTAAGTTGGTCTCTCCCGGAGTTAGTTTGAGTTTGATATCTTTATTATGCACCCCATACCCATCCTGTGGGCGGTAGTCAAAAGATTACAGAGGTACATAATGGGTCCAGGGACTGGACCTCAAAGTTTGATAGCTGAGCAAGTTACAAAGGTAATGAACTCAGATGGTCACAATCATGACAAGTTACAAAGGTATTTGCAGATTACAGAGGTATATATAGGGTCCAGAGACTGGGCCCCAAAGTTTTGATAGCTGAACAAGGTACAATGGTAATTAATTCACTAGTTACAAGGTAATGAATCATGTAAGTAAATTTACTTACGTCTGTACATGGTTGCACTCATGAACAAATTATAAAGCAATGAGCAATCTATTAGTCTACACCCAGCCACAACTGTAATGAGTTATTGGTGCAAATTTTAATTGTTGGGTCACACACACACACACATATACATATACACATACATATATACACATACACACGCATACATGTATATACATACACACATACACATACACACATGTACATACCAGGAGCTGAGTCTCGACCCCTGCAACCACAATTAGGTGAGTACAGCCCCGGTGGTCTAGTGGTAAAGCTCTCGCTTCACGCACGGAGGGCCCGGGTTCTATTCCCGACGGGGCGGAAACATTTCGAAGTGTTTCCTTACACACACACACTCACACACATACATACAACAGGCCTAGTGTCAAATCGACATGTGCCTAGGACAAAATGGTAACTAACACACACACGTGTCAATGCTTTATTTACAGGGAGCAAAGTCAGGGTTCTCCCGGAGGGAAGTTCGAATTTGTGTTAGACTGTTCATGTACCAAGTTGTCATTTTTTATTAAAATGGGATATTGATTCTCATGTGATGACTAGTGAATGTCTCTTCCTTTTCACTTAAATTCTCCAGCGCTAATGTTTTAACTGTATTTCAAACTTATGCCACACTCTGCACTATGCTTTGCACGTGCAATGAAGTAGAGGGGGCTGGGGTTATACAATACGGGGGACACCTTTCTCGATGTCGACCACAATACATCTAGTTTTAAGCTGTTGGGTTTTCTTAGGTAAGGTTACGTTCCTTACCACTGCTATAGAATAAACCCACATAACCCTCTGATACTGGACATTTTAAAGAATAAATTATTGATCTAAATGTCCAATATCAGGGGGTTTTATGGAATAAATTATTCATCAATTCAGACTACGACCTGAATCCAATGTTTATTAAAGATATATGTAGTTCTGAGTGCATAAACACTGCTGGTAGGTCAAGTCACAGCTCCTGGTCCCGGTGTGTGTGTGTACTCACCTATTTGTGGTTGCAGAGGTCGAGACTCAGCTCCTGGCCCCGTGTGTGTGTGTGTGTGTGTGTGTGTGTGTGTGTGTGTGTGTGTGTGTGTGTGTGTATGTGTATGTCCTACAAGCATTCAGATACTAATGAATGCATCAAGAACTTTCTTAAAAAAACACATAACCTCTATAACAGACATTGCCCGAAAAAAACTAAACAGATCACAGCTAAGAGACTTAACAATCCCTGGCTAACACCCAGCATCCTTAAATCCATAAATAAGAGGCACCAATATGAAAAACAATATAGAAGGGGTCTAATAACCAGAGAACAATCCAAACGCTACTCATCAATCCTTACTAGCCTGATAAGAAGGTCCAAAAAATTGTATTATGAGAACAGACTCCAGACCGTAAAAGGTGATATGAAAAAGACCTGGAAAACCCTATCTACAATTCTAGGAAATAAAAAGATATCCATGAACAATACCATCAAATTATCAAAAACAGACGAACCCCTACTCTCACCAACTGAGACAGCAAACAGACTTAATGTTTTCTTCTCCACCATAGGAAAGAATCTAGCGAGTAGGATCCCAAGCTCGAACACTCGTCCAACAGACTACCTCACCAACACCTACCCAGATACACTATTCCTAGCTCCTACCAACTCAATTGAAGTCTCACTCATAATCAACACCCTTAAAACAAAGCAGGAGACATAAACAGCTTACCACCCTTTATGTACAAAAAGCTACACATGTACTGTCACCAATTATAGCAGCATTATTCAATAAATCCATTGAATCTTCAACCTTCCCATCAATTCTCAAAATAGCTAGGGTCACCCCGATCCACAAAGGAGGTGACCAAACTGACTTGAACAATTATAGACCAATCTCAAATTTACCACTGCTTTCTAAAATCTTCGAAAAATTAATTCATAAACAGATCTATTCCTACCTCGTCTCACACAATGTACTAAACCTCTGTCAATTTGGATTCAGGACCAACAAGAGCACAAACGATGCTATAACACACATGTTAGAGTTAATATACACCGCACTTGAGAAGAAAGAAGTTCCGCTGGGAATCTTCATAGACCTACGCAAAGCATTTGATACAGTCGACCATGATTTATTGCTCACAAAATTAGCGCACTATGGTATTAGGGGGCACCCCTCAACTACCTAAAGTCGTACCTTAGCAACAGAAGTCAGTACGTGAACACAAATGGAGAGAACTCTTCCACACAACAAATTACAGTCGGTGTCCCTCAAGGTAGTGTCCTGGGCCACTCCTATTCCTCATTTACATAAATGACCTACCGAATGCATCACAACTACTCAAACCCATTTTGTTTGCAGATGACACAACATATGTCTTCTCTCACCCAAATCCAGTCGTACTAGCCAACACAGTTAATGCCGAATTACAGAAAATATCAACATGGATGATGACAAATAAGCTTACTCTCAATACGGACAAGACCTACTACATTCAGTTTGGAAACAAAGCTACAAATGTTCCACTTAACATAACGCTAAATGGTTCACCCATCACAAGGCTCACAGAGGGAAAATTCCTAGGAATCCACCTTGACAGTAGTCTTAAATTCCAAACACACATACAACAAATTTCCAAGAAAATCTCAAGGACAGTAGGTATATTATCTAAGATACGCTATTATGTGCCTCAACCAGCTCTCATTGCACTATATCATTCTCTTATCTACCCTTATCTCACCTATGGAATCTGTGCATGGGGCTCAACAACATTAAATCACCTTAGACCACTCATAACCCAGCAAAAGGCTGCAGTCAGGATGATAACAAATTCCCACTCTAGACAGCATACTCCACCTATATTCAGAACCTTAAAACTACTCACCATAAAAAATATTCATACCTATTCATGTGCCTTCTACATACATAAAACTCTACGTGCTAATATCAACCCTGCGCTCAGAATTCTCCTCAACAACTTTAATAGGTCCCACGAACATGACACAAGACACAGATCACTATTTGACATACCCCGAGTCCATACTAACCAATGTAAAAATTCTATGCACATAAAGGCCCCAGAATCTGGAATTCATTACCAGTAAATATCAAGTTAACCTTGTCGGAAAATCAATTCAAGACTCTTCTCAAAAATCACCTACTCACCCTATACTAAATACTCATACTGTAACAAACTTCCAAACCCAATATTATTTTACTTAAGATGATCTCAATTTGATATGTTCATCCTCCTTAACACTTGTTGCAATTTCATATCATCATATTGTCATTTAAAATCTTATAGTATCATCATTTTCTTAATTTGAAATAAAATATATATCTAGAAGAAACTCTAAAAACTATTTCTAGTATTGTTTTTATACTAGTATAGCATCAACATACTGTAATTTGAAATAAATTCTACAACTAGATTAAACTCAACCAATTTCTCTTGTATTGTCTTTTAATAGTATGTATAACCATTTAATAATTTAAATAATACAGAACTAGAATAAACTCAATCAATTTCTTTAGCATTAAGTACTTAGTGAATAAGTGTCTAGAATAAACTGCCCCTAATGCCATGGCATGCCAGTGGCTCTCCTTGCATTACAGTTTTATAATTGTTTTATAATTGTAACTACCAATAACATTGTACACTTGTAACATGCATTGAAATAAAAATTATTATTATTATTATTATTATTATTATTATTATTATTATTATTATTATGAAATTAATGGAAAGTTTCTCTTATTGGTATACTTTGCATAGAGGAAAAAAATCCTGGAGTTTTGTATACATAACCTAAATTCACGTTTTAATTAATATAACATATACTTTTGGTTAACGAAATCAATTCATTCTTAAAAAAATATGTAAAATCTTGTTCAACAATTAGTAATTTAATAAATGTTGCATTTCGTTCCACTTGCAATACTGACTGTTGATGTTTACGAAATTTCTTCTAGGGATCAGTTCAGATTTTTTATAGAAATATAAGGGGATTTCTCCACCGGCGTTGGTAGAATGCAAATATCTCGCTCTACCAAATGCTTTGAGTATCAATGTTGAATTTTCTCCATTTCGTGCTTCTGGGACATTTGTCCTTTATACATTGCTCGCGCCTGGGTCAGAGATCTACTAATCAGCTTCTTCTAAGCCCCGGGAAAGCCTGTTGCTGTTGACTCAGATGTTAATAATAATAATAATAATAATAATAATAATAATAATAATAATAATAATAATAATAATAATAATATCAGCCCTAGCTGACATCAATGGCATACTACTATAATGAAAACCGCTTGTTATGCAGTGGTCACTAGTTGCTGGTCACTGGTAACCAGTCACTGGTCGCTAGTCACTAGTCACTGGTAGCTGATATCACCACATCATCACCAACAACCATGAACAGCTCAGATTTAGTCAATATAGTCCCCGGAGTTAGGGATTAATAAGGCGTGAACTTTGGTTGCCCTCAAAATCTCAACAGCAAAAATAACAGCAGGCTTTATGGCTGACCGGACTTCTGCGGCAGCCTTCGTAGGTTGTGGAATAAGTAAATAGGTTTATTCAGGTATACACAAATACAGTTACATATATTATCATACATAGCAGAATATGTGTAGAGAACCTAGGATAATCCAAAAAAGTCAGAGTGACTCATTTCCATTGGATGTTTCGCTCTCGCCAGAGAATCAGTGACAAATTTCCACTTTCTCTCTGGGACGTTTGTCCTCATATTACTTTGCCCGCTGGGCACATTACAGTAGGGAGCGACTTTCATCGGCTCAATTTTACTGCTCTGTGGATATTTCTTTAACAGTTTTGGTAGAAAGCTGGTTGCTAAACTCAAATTAGGTGTGGACGTCCCGCACAGCTAAGGCTTGGTGAAGGGTGGTTCACTTGGTCTATTCGGGAAATTTTAGTATGTTCCTATTTACAAAGGAACTCATTTTCCCTTTTCTTTTATAGCTCAGCTTTAGGCAATATCTCTTCTCCGTATATCGAGAAGCAGGGCTCGAAACGCCGTAAGCCGTTAGTGGACCTTACAAAGCCAACAAGAAGAGAAGCTGACCGGACATATGCGGCTGTCTTCGTTTAGTGAGGACGTCTCGCTTTTGCCTGAGAATCAGTGACAAGTTTCTCCCGTTCTTCTTTGCACGCTTGTCATCATCTTACTTTGCTTGCTGGGCACTTTACAGTAGAGGCACCTTTCATTGGCTCAATTTTAACAAGTTCCATTTTTATTCATCTCTGTGGATAATTCTTCAACGGTTTTGTTGGGAAACCGGTTACCGAACTAGATAAGGATGTGGGCGTCCGTCTCTGCTGGGGTTTGACGAGGGGTTCCATCTGGCCTAATTGAAAACTTTTAGTGTCTGTTTCTATTTACATAGCTACTCTTGTTCCCTTGTCTTTCATCACCCAGCTGAACATATCAAAGCCAATCCTAGCATGAGCCAGTTTAGGAAGAGACATAAAAGGTTCCTAGTGAATAAAGCTACAGAGAAGGAGAAAAGTGGTTTCCTGTATAGTTAACATTCATATACCTGTTATTGCAAGCTGATTTCTCTATTTAATGTTCATGTAAATAACTCATTTCACTCTATTCCTATTGTACCTATTTTTATTATATCTGATTTTCACGCAATTGATTGATTTCAAACTAATTTTTAATGCTTAACTGCTGCTTAAGTATTAGACATAGACTATTATGTAGGAATTATGCAGTTGACTACTATTATATGAACAATAAGAAAGGTAGCTCAATGAACGATGGTAAAACTTTTAAAAGTATGACTTATTATTTAAAACAGGTTGAGTTTTCTGTTTTGTTGAGAGATTGAATAGAGATGGTGAATATACAGCAAAGTTACTTAGTTACAGTAGAAATATAATGGAACAAGACGGGCAATTAGTTTTCTATATACAAATAGCCCACACATTGGAGAGTTTAGTTAGTTTGATATCTTTATTATGCACCCCATACCCATCCTGTGGGCGGTAGTCAAAAGATTACAGAGGTACATAATGGGTCCAGGGACTGGGCCCCAAAGTTTTGATAGCTGAGCAAGTTACAAAGGTAATGAACTCACAAGTTACAAAGATAATGAACTCACAAGTTACAAAGGTAATGAACTCACAAGTTACAAAGGTAATGAACTCACAAGTTACAAAGGTAATGAACTCACAAGCTACAAAGGTAATGAACTCACAAGTTACAAAGGTAATGAACTCACAAGTTACAAAGGTAATGAACTCACAAGTTACAAAGGTAATGAACTCACAAGTTACAAAGGTAATGAACTCACAAGTTACAAAGGTAATGAACTCACAAGTTACAAAGGTAATGAACTCACAAGTTACAAAGGTAATGAATCACGTAAGTAAATTTACTTACTTACGTTTATACATGGTTACAATCATGAACAAATTATAAAGTAATGAGCAATTCACTAGTCCACACCCGGTCACAACTGTAATGAGTTCTTGGTGCAAATTTTAATTGTTGGGTCACACACACACATACACACACACCATTAGGGGAGACATGATAACGACATATAAAATACTGCGAGGAATAGATAAGGTGGACAGAGACAAGATGTTCCAGAGAGGGGACACAGAAACAAGGGGTCACAATTGGAAGTTGAAGACTCCTATGAGTCAAAGGGATGTTAGGAAGTATTTCTTCAGTCATAGAGTTGTCAGGAAGTGGAATAGCCTAGAAAGTGACGTAGTGGAGGCAGGAACCATACATAGTTTTAAGACATTGGAGAGAGAAGCTGATGCCGACGTTTCGGCCCGATTTAAACCATTTACAACGCACAGTGTAACTTGTAAATGGTACAAAGTCGGACAGAAACGTCGTCATAAGATTCTCTCTCCTGTGTGAGGGTTATGTGTATTGTTTCAGTCACTGTATTGTGACTTTTTGTTCATTAATTTTCTATGGGAGTTGGATGAAGACTGGAAGAAGAACAGGAACAGAACTGGTGTTGTTTGATGTATCGTATTGCTGGTTCAGTTACGTTAAAAAGATGAGGTTTTTTTAAGTAGCTCTGCATCGATTCCAGATCTTAGGACCTTTTATGCGCATTGAGGCTTTACATCTTATAGTATTATATAGCTAAGCTTTAAATATTAAGATATTATAAGGACCCCAATAGAAATAAGTCACTTAGTCTGGCTTTTTTTGGGGGGTTATCCTAGTTAATTTACACACATGTTATTATGTATGATGATGATTGTAATCACCTAATTTTATGTAACTAATCTGTACCTGTACGTAAATACCGAAATGCTCTGCATAATCAGAGGCTTTCTATATAGTACGTCAGTGATGTCAACTATGGTCTGTATAAGTTGCATCGTGTATTTGTAGAAATAAAGATTATTATTATTATTATTATTACTTGTTTACTTGTTTGCTTGCTTGCTTACTTGTTTGTTTGCTTGCTTACTTGTTTGCTTGCTTGATTACTTGCTTGCTTACTAATAATAAGATATCTCCTACATTGTATAATAATAAAGTATTAAAAGGACCCCAATGGAAATAAGTCACTCTTGGGTTATCCTGGGTTCTCCACACATATGTTGCTATGTATGATAATCTATGTAAGTGCATTTGTGTATACCTGAATAAACTTACTTAAATAAACTTCGAGAGAAGCAGGGCTCGGGTCTACCTGAGCTGTCAACAGCTTTTACAAACCCAACAAGAAGTATGGCTGACACGGAAGAGGATGAAGATGTTATATTCGAGGTTTGCCATATACAGTGGAATACATTATATTATGTTTTTGATGCTGGTGAAGGGCTCTTGATCCAGGGAATTGGAGCTATCCTCCGCTTCCGTGGGTCAAGCTTAATTACAATCCTTTCCCGGCTCTGGTATGTTTAGTTATATAATATCTTTCAATTTTTGTTTTTGCCTTTAATACCTAATAACTACGGTATGATAGCAAATATATCCAAACTGATCTTATTATTGACCTTTATTTCATTAAATTATATTATATAATACTTTTGAAGGATCGTATTTTAATTTATTTTTAAGCCACGAAGCTATATCATCAAATAAATACATTTTTTATGACATATAAGAAGAGTATTTCACAACAGTGTCAATTATTGGTGTGGCAACATCTTACATCATCTTGCATCTTAATATTCATGTCTTCTCTCTCTCACTTGTAATACTGAATGAGCTGGTAATAATATATAATCCAAGCTTTAATGTAGCTTCCTCCTAGTAGTATTTCTTAACTTTAACTCCCCTCAAGGGAAGTTCCTTGATGTTGATGAGGGGCTCTTGATCTAGGAAATTAGATCTGTGCTCCAGTTCCCTGAATTAAGCCTAAATGCTGTTTTCCACTCCCTCCCCCCAGGTGCTGTATAATCCGTATGGGTTTAGCGCTTCCCCCATGAAAATAATAATTAACTTAAATTGATTTATTGTATCTACTGTCACTTCTTGTTCTAGTGTTCACTCTCAGCACTTCTGCTTCTTCCTTGTGCTGTCAGCCAGGATAGGATAGGTAAGATTTGTCAGGAAACAGGACAGGTGTTTCCTGATGCAGGTGTTAGGGATGCCAAGCCCATGTTGACACTTTTCAGGTCGCTTGTTCTATCTAGGCTGGAATATTGCTGCACACTAACTGCACCTTTCAAGGCAGGTGAAATTGCTGACCTAGAAAATGTACAGAGAACCTTCATGGCACGCATAACTGCAATAAACCACCTCAATTACTGGGAACGCTTGAAGTTCCTCAACCTGTACTCACTAGAACGCAGGCGGGACTGATACATGATTATATACACTTGGAAAATCCTAGAGGGATTAGTACCAAACTTGCACACGAAAATCACTCCCTATGAAAGCAAAAGACTCGGCAAACGATGCAACATCCACCCAAATGAAAAGCAGGGGTGCCACTAGCATGATAAGAGACAACACAATAAATGTCATGGGCCCAAGACTGTTCAACTGCCTCCCAGCATACATAAGGGGGATTACCAATAGACCCATTGCTGTCTTCAAGCAGGCACTGGACAGGCACCTAAAGTCAGTGCCTAACCAGCCGGGCTGTGGTTTGTACGTTGGGTTGCATTCGGCCAACAGTAACACACTGGTTGATCAGGCCCTGATCCACCATGAGGCCGTTGGCCGAAACCCTCTCCAGGTATACTCCAGGTATGATGTCAGCCTTCCCTCTGACATACCTGTAACTCCCTTGCTAAGATAAGATTTTGTTCAGATTTTTAACCCGAGAGGGTTAGCCACCCAGAATAACCCAAGAAAGTCAGTGCATCTTCGAGGGACTGTGTGTCTTATTTCCATTGTGGTCCTCAATCTTGTTGCCCAGGATGCCACCCACACCAGTCAAATAACACTCGGATACATACTTGCTTGTTAGGTGAACAGGACAACAGGTGTAAGTAAACACGCCCAATGTTTCCACCCATGCCGGGGATCGAACCACAGACACTCAGCATGTGAAGCAATAGGCCTGGTAAATTAGTAAGTTTATTGAGACACAGGTACACGTAAGTACAATTATCATACCTAGTGAAAATTACCTAGGATAACCCAAACAAGTCAGACAAAATGACATATCTATTGCAGCACTGAATTATCCACTTGGGTTATAGTTCTTTGATATTGTAATTATATGAATAAGGTATAAAATTAAATAAATTCACTTATGTGATTATGTTCATAATTTAACTAGAATAAATGCTAAGAATTACTTAATATTTTTTTCATTCAGGGGAGTGCAATTTACCAGCATCTACTTGACACAGGCTACACTGACTTTGAATCTACTCAGCTCAAAACTTCACACTACAGGGAAAATGCAACTGAGGATGTCTTCAGTAAAAATAAAAAGGTTTGAACAATAATGTGTTAATACTTAAAAATGCTTATGTTAATGAGACACAGTTAATGTTACATTCAGTGACAGGAAATAATGTTTATCGAACAGTAGACAGAGAAATGGTGCAATTAAACTCTGTCCAAAACTAGCCCCAACTGGCTCTGACCCTTCCATTACTGTAGCTACATAGTTGACAAGTAACTGGGCCAATTGTCTTATTTGCTTAAATAATTTAGCTGACTGATTAAAAGCATATTTATTTTTTTAAGAATTTCTGGTACAGGAAGCCCTCCACATTCGCGATGGTTAGGGGATCAAGAACCTCACGAATGTTGAAAATTTGTGAATGTTTGGTGCCCAAATATATTGTAGGGAAATATAATACAGTAATAGCATTTACTTAGCCTAACAATACTGCTTCCTTAACCTATTGAACCATGAACAATAATAAAACACATGAAAACATTGTGAAATATTGTATATACATGTTATGGTTTAACCCTTTGACTGTTTCGGTCATATATACGTACGTATACGTCTTACGAGCCAGTGTTTCGGATGTATATATACTCAAAAATTCTAGCGGCTTCAGATCAAGCGGGAGAAAGCTGGTAGGCCCACATATGAGAGAATGGGTCTGTGTGGTCAGTGTGCGCTGTATAAAAAAAATCCTGCAGCACGCAGTGCATAATGAGAAAAAAAAATCCGACCGTGTTTTTGGATTAAAACGCCGACTTTGTGGTGTATTTTCGTATAGTATTTATGGTTGTATTCTCTTTTTCGTGGTCTCATTTGATAGAAGGGAAAACATATTACAGAAATAGAGATGATTTTGATTAGTTTCATGATGAAAATGACTTTGAAATTGAGCTCAAAGTAGTGAAAATGTTCGATTTTTGCCAATGTTCAAGAGTACACAAATCACGCCATGCGTTCAATACACGTCAACTGGTGAGTCTAATATTCTTACACAAGTGCACTGATAATATTTATACCATTTTTACAATAATGCAGTAGTCTGCATAACAGTAAATCTTCTATTTTTTGTGAATAAAAAATCAAAATAGAAAGCAAGAGTAATATAAGAGGGGCCTAAAGACGTGACTAATGAACAGAGAAAATCTTATTTTAGTGCCAGGAATGTCTGCATTGTTTATTCTAGACCCTATTTTGAAATTGACATTTTTTTTATTTTGCATGAAATTGGCCAAATTGCCAATTTCTGACCACTTTATTGGGTAGTTGAAATCGGTAAATTGATGGTTTCTTGTACTCAATCGATAGAACAAATGGAGTTCTAAAGAAATAGCTATGAGTTTGGTTGACTGTAACAATGGAATTGGCCGAAAATAGGGCTCAAAGTCGGCGAAATCGCCGATGCATATATGTCGCCGACATCGCTAACTTTGCGAGAGCGTAATTCCGTAAGTTTTCCATCAAATTTCGTACTTTTGGTGTCATTACAATCGGGAAAAGATTCTCTATCATTTCATAAGAATTTCTTTTTTTTTTTTCAAAAATTTTGCAACATAGAATGACAGTTTCAGAATGGGGCCTCCGACAAACGAACACTCGCCACTCGTAAGGTTAGGCAGATGAACTCTGATGACTTGTGATGATGATGACAATGATGATGATGATGGAGATGATAGTTAGCCATGCAGTTACTGATGACAGTTGAATGGAGGTGATTATATGGAGTGTAACTGCATGGCATGATGAGTCTAGTGTGTGGATTCTAACTCTTTACTGCCAGCATCATTGCTGATAATAGGCGGCTGGGCATTCGCGAATGTTCGAAGCTCATGAAGGTGGAGGGCCTCCTGTATTTACAAAGTACAGTTCCATTAAGTGCTCCAGCTAATTACTGCAAGGGCCTTCAGCAAAACTACAGTACTTTCTTTTATTGCAATATTTTCCATCTCAAATCTTTAATATGAGCATTGTATGTATATGTGTTATGCGATTTTCCTCAAAATTAGCCTTTCACGAGAGGTGATAAAAACAAATGTTGACTCATGTGACCCCTTTAAATTCAGAAAATTTTTATGAACTGATAAACTAAACCTTTAGAGAACTTCAGATTCTGAATTTGTTCATAAAGAAAACCCTAGATTTAGGTGACTTTAGAAATCTGGAACAAAATCCGTGGTTAAAGAATTGACTGGTTTTGTTACAAACACAGCAAAATAATTATTTTCTTTATATCATTATCACCATTACTAGTCAATGGCTACCTCTGTATTAGTCAAACTGAAGGTTTGCTGTACTGCTGATATAGTACATAGGTAAGTGTAATTATAGAAAAGATATACTGTACGTATAGTATTTTTTTTTTGTAATGTGGACCCCCGAAAATCAGCCGTAATCCGTTCCAGGAGCTAGGCCTAAAATCGAACTGGCCGATTTCTGAACCATTATTTCCCATGAGAAATAATGTAAATACAATAATCCATTCCAGACACCCAAAAATATTCACAAAAAAATAATTTTTTTAAAGATTAACTATAGTTTTACATGCACAAAACACATAATAACAACATATAATAAATAAATATTTAAAATAACATTTACTTACCTTTATTGAAGACACTTGCTGGCATCTGGAAGATAGGGAGGAGGAGACGGGGAGGGAGCACTCATTGTTTGGAAGGGGAATCCCCCTCCAAAAGGACTTCAGGTAACAAGTCCCTCTCTGGGGTTACTTCCCTTCTTTGTCTTTTAATGCCACTAGGACCAGCTTGACAGTCACTAGACCCATGTCACACAAAATAACTGTCAAGAGTGCTCTGTTTCTGGTGCCTCTCTAACATGTTCCTGAAGTGCAATATGGCTCTGCCACTGAACTTGTTGCAGAGATGGCTTATTTCAGCCTCCTCAGTGTGAAATTGTTCAACGAAACTTTGAACCTCATTCCACATTGAACAAATTTCCTTAATCCGTGAAGAAGGCACCTCCAGTCTATCTTCCTCCTCCTGTGAATCAATTTCCTCTACTGTGGTCTGATGCTGTTCCAGATGAAGCTCTTGCAGCTCTTCAGTGGTTAGCTCTTCTCTGTGGTCCTCCACCAACTCTTCCACATCCTCGCCACTCACCTCCAACCCCAGGGACTTGCCCAATACCACAATACCTTCCACAACAGGCACAGGGTCGTCAGGGTCATGGTCAGCCTCAAACCCTTCAAATTTCCTCTGTTGGACACAACCTGGCCACAATTGTCTCCAAGCAGAGTTCAAAGTCCTGGAAGTCACTCCCTCCCAAGCCTTACTTATAAGGCTTAAGCAATGGAGGATACTCAGCGCTGTATAACCCCTGTGGTTTAGCGCTTCTATTTGATTATAATAATAATAATAATAATGGAGGATACTGAAGTGATCTTTCCAGAACTCTCTTAGGGTCAACTGAGTGTCCAAGGTCACTTCAAAGCACTTTTGAAACACTGCTGGTCCATGGGCTGGATGAGAGGAGTGGTGTTAGGAGGCAAGAACTTCACTGTGATGAACCTGAACTCATCAGACAAAAAGTCTGCCAAGTTGTGAGGATGAGCAGGAGCATTGTCCAGTACCAGGAGGCACTTGAGTCCCAATTTCTTTTCCTGTAGGTATTTTTTCACACTGGGGCCAAACACTTCAGTGAACCATTCCAGGAAAATTTGCTTTGTGACCCATGCCTTAGTGTTAGCCTTCCAAAACACACACAATTTACTCTTGTTGACATTGTGTTTCTTGAACACTGGGATTTTCAGAGTGATACACCAGTAAAGGCTTCACTTTAAAATCCCCACTAGCATTACTACACAACATGAGAGTTAGCTTGTCTTTCATAGGCTTGTGTCCTGGCAGTGCCTTTTCCTCCTGAGTAATGTAAGTCCTCTTTGACATTTTCTTCCAAAAGAGGCCTGTTTCATCACAATTAAACACTTGTTCGGGTTTGAATTTTTCAGTGTCTACAAACCCCTTAAATTCAGTCACAAACTTTTCAGCAGCACGTTTGTCTGAACTGACTGCCTCACCATGCCTTACAACACTGTATGCCACTACGTTTCCTAAATTTGTCAAACCAGCCTTTGCTGGCCTTAAAATCACTCACATCAGCACTGGTTCCAGGCATTTTATTGACAAGATCTGCGTGCAACTGCCTTGCCTTTTCACAAATTATCGCCATTGAAACACTATCATTCGTTATTTGTTTTTCGTTGATCCACACCACCAGCAACTTCTCAACCTCATCCACTGTTTTTTATCTATTTTTGGCAAACATGTTAACACCATTTGCAACATCAGCTTCCTTGAGTTCTTTTGTTTTTGCCAGGATAGAGGTGATAGTAGATTTGTTTTTGTTGTACATCCTGGCAAGCTCCCCCACACGTACGCCACTCTCATATTTTTGTACTATCTCCTCCTTCAGTTCGATGGTGTTCCTCACTTTCTTTACCACAGGGGTGCCACTAGGAAGCTTCTTTGGACCCATGGTGACTTATTTCACAGTAACCACCAATAAACACAATAAATTTATTGTGAAATGTTTGAATGAGCACGCTGGGTAATGTTCACTCAAAGGTAAACAATGCTAGACTGGCTCATGACGCCTGCACGGCGAGGCGCGCAAGCGCGGGGCAGACGGACAGGTCTGGTACGCGGACTGATAATTGGGGAAAAATTGGGCCGAAAAAAGCGATCGAAAATCGAGCCGGCCGATAATCAGACCGGCCGATTTGCAGGGGTCCACTGTATATATATATATATATTATATGCAACTTTAAAGACAAGTGTTGATTTGAAGGTCATTTTCCCAATGATTTCAGTTAGTTATAAAAATATGTTAATTATCTCTCATTTTTAATTTTTCAATATAAGACAGCTACATGTATCTTCAAATATGTAGCGATAAAAAATTCTTAAAAATTATAATAGATTATAAAAAAATAATTTATGCCTAAAATTGAAGAAAATTTATAATAAGTCACCCTTATTTTGCTTATTTCTTAATTCTGTGAGAGTCAGTAGTGTTACTGAAGCAGAATATGCAGTACATACTTAGCTTTTCATATCCACTTCAAAACCCCAGTAAGTGGTACTGTACACCATTACATGTATTGCAGGGAGCACTGGATTTATTGAAAAAAATGTGGGCAAATCGTCATGAAAGTCTTTTTGGAAAATGGAGGGTAAGATTGACCAAAATAATGTTTTTTTCTATTAATGTAAAGTATTATTGCTTATTTATAAGGCAGTGTCAATTAAATTGATGCTATTGTTATATTATGTATTTTGCTATGTATAGTAGAATTGAGCATGTAAAGTCATTTTTTGGAAAGCAAACAAATTAAAAAAATTATCATCCATGAAATACACTACACATCGTATGGCTGCCCTATTTTATATGACATTTTGCAGTGTTTGAGGAAAAACAAATAGTATTTACCTAATAATAACACTCGTGACACTTTATTACAGGATGAGAGATACAAGGATATTGCTGAGTATGTTGCCCAGAGCAAGTTAGTGACTAATGATGACTGGCTGATCCTTGAACACTTTCTGCCAGGTGGTGAGGAGCTTCATCAAACTGGCTCCCTTGCTCTTCCATCTGGCTCCAGCTGTAAGGCTTTTGTATTCATTGGGTAAGTACAATACTTGAAATAGGTGTGATGTAAAAGGTACAGCATTATTTATGCTTTTTATTATGCACGTTTTCCTTCTTTTTCTTAACACAGCAATGTGACTCTTTCAATCTTGAGTCATATTCTTACTCTTATTACTACATATTCCAGAGATGGAGACTCAACAGCCATGAGACCTGTATTGTATTCTGTCTCATATTCATCAACTTCACATTTTCTCTTGAGTGAATACAGTGGACCCTCAGTTTTCGTTGAAAATTCATTCCAGAATGCTGTTTGAGTGCCATTACCAAACGAATTTGTTCCCATAAGGACAAATGTAAATTAGATTAGTCATTTCAGAACCCCAAAAATACACTTTAAAAAGCTCTTACAAAAATACTTTTACATAATTGTTCGAGTTTGGAGGTGAATGAAAACCGAGGGTCCACTGTATGTATATTAAATGAATGTAGCAAAGTACGTATTGAAAAATAAATGCAAGATAAAAAACTTTTTGTGTCTTACAGTTAAAGAAAATGGCAATAAAAATGGTCCAAGAGTTTTAAGTTTTTTGTGTAGGAGAAATAGTTGAAGAAAAATAATGGATTTGTGTCTGGTAAAGGTTACATACAAGTTAACTTTAAAGAGTTACCAGTTGATCATATTCACTTTTTTGGTCTTGCAGATCCATCTCATTTCTACTGAGTGTGGTGCTGCCACTGTATATATCATGCAAGAGCTGTGCCATCATTTCTGCATTTCTCATTTGTATGATCATGGAAGGAATGTAAGTAAATTTTTCATTATGGTAATGATATACTGTACCTTATCTCCAGAAAAGTAAGAATTTTGTCATTTGTGTTTTTACTTTCTGCATTTGTGGTTTCATTTGCCGTTATTACGTAACCTCCTTTCTTACCTATTTTGTTTCTATTTTGAACTCTGAAGTTATTCTCACAAGCTGCTTTTTTTAAAATAGGTTTTCTAATGTGAGTTTGAAAGATTATTAGACAAATGGCAGCATAAGAAGCTTTTTTTTTTTATCAGATTGTATAGTCAAGTGAATGTTATGGGGAGTTTCATCTATTTATTTTCTAAATTTTCATCTTATTAAAAATTAATTAGATAATGCTCTCCACAATTATCAGAGTATCAATTGTTATTGTTTAGAAAGGGTGTGTCTTGATGCTTTTGTAAGGTTCTTGATCTGAGGAGTTGGAGCTACCCTTCCCTTCCTCGAATCAAACATAATTACCTTTCATTGACCAGGAGCTGTATGGCTCCTACAGGTTTAGTGCTTCCCTATAAATACAATACAGTAATAATTTTTTTCTAGTTTTAAGACAATTTTTCCAGGAAGTACCATATATTCTGTATCACCTTTCACTTTCATTCACTTTGTTTATATTTTGCTTTATCTCAGGTATTCCTGTGACAGTATGTCAATATATGTACAGAATTTACTACATTTTTAAAGTTGGTATGTCCTAATAATAGTATTCATAGGACACTTTAAAAAACTGGACTAATCCAAACTATATTCTCATAAAAAGCTAAACTTGTATGGTCATTCAGTTCTGTCTGTGGAATGTATTTACAAATAGATTGGCATTTAGTACAGTATTTAGAAGTGCATTATTTAAGTTCAGATAAAATTTTTTTTTTTTTTTTTCAGCCCTGCATTCATTCGTTATTTCCGTCTCACACGTGATATAAAACGATTTGTATTGTTGATGAAAGAGATCAGTAGCACCGCTTCAAGATCTCTGCGACTTCTGCAGGAGGTGGACCTTATCAGCAAGGGTTTTGTATTGTGAGCATTAGTTTCAGAGCTAGTTTTTGACTAATTACATTTTATTGTCTTTTGAATATACGTACAGTGGACCCCCGAGTTTCGGTCACCTCGGAAATCGAACAATTATGTAAGTTCAATATTGTAAGTGCTTTTGTATGTGTATTTTTGGGGGTCTGAAAGGACTAATCTAATTTACATTTTTCCTTAAGGTAACAAATTCGTTCGGTAATGGCACTTGAACAGCCTTCTGGAATGAATTATGACCGAAACTCGGGGGTCCACTGTACATGTTCTTTTTGTTTTTACATCAACGACCGTCTCCTGCCATGGCAGGGTCACCCAAAGAAGGAAACACATTCACCATCACTCATTTTTATTGTTATTAAACAGGTTGAACATCTCACAAAATGAAGGGGGGTGTTGAACCCATGCCAAGCCAGTCTTAAAGCTAGAAGGACAGTGAACTATTCACTGTACCAAGCTGGCTAATAAAATTCATCCAACTAGGAGTATTTCTGTTCGCACTAGGAAAGTTAGCATGGGCCCAACTTGGATAACAAATACAAGATTTTATAATAATAATAATCCTAGGTAGTAGGTTGGTAGACAGCAACCGCCCAGGGAGGTACTACTGTCCTGCCAAGTGAGTGTAAAACGAAAGCCTGTAATTGTTTTACATGATAGTAGGATTGCTGGTGTCTTTTTTCTGTCTCATAAACATGCAATATTTCAGGTATGTCTTGTTACTTCTACTTACACTTAGGTCACACTACACATTCATGTACAAGCATATATACAGTGGTACCTCGAGTTATGAGCAAAATTCGTTCCACACGGCTATTCAAGTGCCGATACCGTAGATTAATCCATTTCAGACCCCCAAAAATACACTTACAAAAGCACCTACAAAAATACACTTACATAATTGTTCGAGTTGGGAGCTGCTCGTAGAGGTACCACTGTATATACACACCCCTCTGGGTTTTCTTCTATTTTCTTACTAGTTCTTGTTCTTATTTCCTCTTATCTCCATGGGGAAGTGGAATAGAATTCTTCCTCCATAAGCCATGCGTGTCGTAAGAGGCGACTAAAATGCCGGGAGCAAGGGGCCAGTAACCCATTCTCCTTTATATATTACTAAATGTAAAAGGAGAAACTTTCGTTTTTCCTTTTGGGCCACCCTGCCTCGGTGGGAAACAGCCGACGTGTTGAAAGAAAAGAAAGAATAATAATAATAATATTTTATTTCATTGCAAGTTTACATCAAGATTTTGTAATTACAATATAGAATTGAAGTGCAAAGAGAGCCACTATCATGCCATGGCATTATGGGCAGACTTAATCAAGACTTATAGACTACTAAAGAAATTGATAATTTTGTTATAGTTAAACATAGCTTATGTTTATAGCAGATAATAAGTTTACTCAAATTACAATCTGAGGATTTTACATTTTGACAAAGTGTTTTGTAAGATGGTTATGGTACATATATCAATAGTAAATATTGCAATTATATTATGGGTAAATAACACTGAGCATTGTTGAAAGTAGTTTACAGTATGAGTATTTAATTTAGGGTGAGTAGGTGGTTTTTGAGAAGAGTCTTAAATTGATGTTCAGGCCAGGTTGTTTTAACATTTTCTGGTAATGAATTCCAGATTTTGGGGCCCTTTATGTGAATAGAGTTTTTACACAGGGTGATATGGACTTGGGATACAGTGGACCCCCGAGTAACGAGCATAATTAATTTCAGAAGCCTGCTCAAGTGCCATTACCGAACGAATTTACTCCCTTAAGGAATAATGTCAAGTAGGTTAGTCTATTTCAGACCACCAAAAATACACTTACAAAAGCACTTACAATATTATAGTTACATAATTGTACGATTTCCGGGGTGCTCGTTACTCGGGGGTCCACTGTATATCAAAAAGTGGTCTTTGTCTTGTGTTATGGTCATGAGTCCTGTTAAAGTTGGTAAGGAGAATTTTGAGTGGAGGGTTTATATTTGAGTATAGAGTTCTATGTATGTAGTAGGCACAAGAATAAGTGTGAATGTTCTTTACGGTGAGTAGTTTTAGACTTTCGAATATTTGTGGAGTATGCTGTCTAGAGTGGAAATTTGTTATCATTCTGACTGCAGCCTTTTGCTGGGTTATGAGTGGTCTAAGGTGATTTAATGTTGTTGATCCCCATGCACAAATTCCGTAGGTGAGATAAGGGTAGATGAGTGAATGATACAGAGCAAGGAGAGCTGATTGAGGCACATAGTAGCGTATCTTTGATAGTATGCCTACTGTGAGATTTTCTTGGAAATTTGTTGTATGTGTGTTTGGAATTTGAGGCTACTGTCAAGGTGGATTCCTAAGAATTTTCCCTCTGTGAGTCTTGTGATGGGTGATCCATTTAGCGTTATGTTAAGTGGGACATTTGAAGCTCTGTTTCCAAACTGAATGAAATAGGTTTTGTCAGTAGTGAGAGTAAGCTTGTTAGTCGTCATCCAGGTTGATATTTTCTGTAATTCAGCATTTACTGTGTTGGCCAGTATGACTTGGTTTGGGTGAGAAGACATATGTAGTGTCATCTGCAAATAATACGGGTTTGAGTAGTTGCGATGCATTCGGTATGTCATTGATGTAAATGAGGAAGAGGAGTGGTCCCAGGACACTTCCTTGCAGGACACTGACTGTAATTTGTTGTGTGGAAGAGTTAGCTCCATTTGTGTACACATATTGGCTTCTGTTACTAAGGTATGACTTTAGGTAGTTGAGTGAGTGCCCTCTTATACCATAGTGTGCTAATTTTGAGAGCAGTAAATCATGGTCAGCTGTATCAAAAGCTTTACTTAAATCAATGAAGATTCCCAGTGGGACTTCTTTCTTCTCAAGAGCAGTGTATATATTAGTTCTAGCATGTGTATAATAGCAGCATCATTAATGCTTTTGTTAGTCCTGAATCCAAACTGACAGGGGTTGAGTATGTTGTGTGAGACGAGGTAGGAATAGATCTGCCTATGAATCAATTTTTCAAAGATTTTAGAGAGCAGAGGTAAGTTAGATATTGGTCTATAATTATTCAAGTCTGCCTGATCACCTCCTTTGTGGATCGGGGTGACCCTCGCTATTTTGAGAATTGATGGGAAGGTGGAGGATTCAATGGATTTGTTGAAGAGTGCTGCAATAATTGGTGACAATACCTGGGAAGCTTTTTTGTACATAAAAGGTGGTAAGCTGTTTATGTCTCCTGCCTTGTTTTTATGGGTGGTGATGATGAGCGAGACTTCTATTGGGTTGGTTGGAGCTAAGAATAGTGTATTTGGGTAGGTATTAGTGAGGTAGTCTGATGGATGGGTGTTTGAGCTTGGGATCTTACTCGCTAGATTCCTTCCTATGGTGAAGAAGAAGTCATTAAGTCTGTCTGCTGTTTCAGTTGGTGGGAGTAGGGGTTCATCTGATTTTGTTAATTTGATAGTTTTATTTTTGGATATCTTTTTGTTTCCTAGAATTTCAGATAGGGTTTTCCAGGTCATTTTATATCACCTTTTATGTTATGTAATCTGTTCTCATAATACAGTTTTTTTACAGATGAATCTTGTACCACCAAGTTTGTGGCAAGCTGCAGCTCACATCATTTCAAAGCCATATGAATGAAATTCATAATTATGCATGATAATAACAAATCACATGGGTTTAAACCCAACTCCTCAATCATGCCTTTATGATTTTGCGAATCATTTATACAGCTTTGCAGGCATTTGAACTAGAGCTTGTGCTTTGTGTGAGATTCACCTGTAAAAAGCTCCATGTGTGATCAGTGTTGCTTATGCTAGTGTGTATAGAAATATACCTAGTTTGATGAATCTCATTATTGTGGCCTTCTAGTTTCAGGTCTGCCTCGCCATGGGTTCAGACCCACTCCGGGCTGTGAGTTGTTTACAATCATGTTGATTTCATGAGACATTAAGGTTGAATAGCTTTCAGAATTAATTTTAAGTTGTCTTTTTTAATTCTTAATATTAAAATTATTTTTTTTTTTCAACATACCGGCCGTCACCCACCGAGGCAGGGTGACCTGAAAAATTTATACAGGAGAAGGGGTTACTAGGCCCTTGCTCCTGACATTTTATTCACCTCTTACGACTCACATGGCTTATGGAGGAAAGAACAGTATTAATAATAATTTTATTTATCAACAAACCAGCTGTATCCCACCGAGGCAGGGTGGCCCAAAAAGAAAAATGAAAGTTTCTCTTTTTTTAAATTTAGTAATACTGTGTATATAGGAGGAGAAGGGGTTACTTGCTCCCAGCATTTTAGTTGCCTCTTACAACACCCATGGTTTATGGAGGAAAAATTCTGTTCCACTTCCCCATGGAGAATTATTATCATTATTATTATCTATTATGAATTATTATTATTACAATGGACCCTCACTTATCGGCCATAATCCGTTCCAGAAGGTCAGCCTAAAAGCAAAATGACCGATAAGCGAAATAATGTAAATACAGTTACAGCCTCTCCTCACTTAACGACAGAGTTCCGTTCTTGAGACCATGTTGGTAAACGAATTCATCGTTAAGTGAGGAGCATACTATAATGTTAGTGGGTTTGTGATATTGTTTTAATGTCGCTAAGTGAGGAGAGGCTGTAATCCGTTCCAGACAAAAATCTTTACAAAAAAAAAATTTTTTTTTAACAATTAAATCAGTATTACATACCTGTATTGAAGACTAATGCTGGCTTCTGGAATATAGGGAGGAGGAAAGAGGGAGGAATTATAGTTTGGAAGGGGAATCCCCCTCCATAAGGACTTCAGGTAGCAAAGCCCTCTCTGGGGTTACTTCCCTTCTTTATCTTTTAATGCCACTAGGACCAGCTTGAGAGTCACTGGACCCCTGTCGCACAACATATCTGTCCAGAGTGCTCTGTTTCTGGCGTCTCTTTATGATTTTCCTGAAGTGGGACAAGGTTTTGTCACTAAACATGTTGCAGATATGGCTTGTTTCAGCTTGGTCAGGGTGGTATTTCTCGACAAAACTTTGCACCTCATTCCACTTTGCACAAATGTCCTTAATCACTGAAGAAGGCACCTCCTTCACTCCCTCTTCCTCCTCCTTTTCTGAAGCAAGTTCCTCATCTGTGGTCTGATGCTGTTGCAGATGAAGCTCTTCCAGCTCTTCAGTGGTTAGCTCTTCCCTGTGGTCCTCCACCAACTCTTCCACATCCTCGCCACTCACCTCCAACCCCAGGGACTTCCCCAATGCCACAATAGAGTCCACAACAGGCAGAGGGACGGCAGGGTCAGGGTCAGCCTCAAACCCTTCAAAATCCCTCTCTTGGACACAATCTGTCCACAATTTTCTCCAAGCAGAGTTCAAAGTCCTGGAAGTCACTCCCTCCCAAGCCTTACCTATAAGGCTTATGCAATGGAGGATGGTGAATTGATTCCTCCAGAACTCTCTTAGGGTCAACTGAGTGTCTGAGGTCACTTCAAAGCATTTTTGAAACACTGCTTTGGTGTACAGTTTTTTGAAGTTAGAAATGACCTGCTGGTCCATGGGCTGGAGGAGAGGAGTGGTGTTAGGAGGCATGAACTTCACTGTGATGAAACTGAAGTCCCTAAACACTTGGTCTTCCAAGTCTGGAGGATGTGCAGGAGCACTTGAGTGGCAATTTACATTCCAGGAGGTATTTTTTCACACTTGGGCCAAACACATCATTAACCCACTCTTTGAAAATTTGCCTTGTGACTCATTCCTTATTATTAGCTTTCCACATCACACACAATCTATTTTTGATGACATTGTTTTTCTCGAACACTCTGGGATTTTCAGAGTGATACACCAGTAAAGGCTTCACTTTGAAATCCCCACTAGCATTATCACACAACAAGATAGTTAGCCTGTCTTTCATAGGCTTGTGTCCTGGCAGTGCCTTTTCCTCCTCCATGATGTAGGTTCTGTTTGGCATTTTCTTCAAAAACAGGCCTGTTTTGTCACAATTGAACACTTGTTGGGATTCAAATTTTTCAGCCTCTACATAGTCTTTGAATTCTTTCATGAATTTTTCAGCCGCATGTTTGTCTGAACTGGCACCCTCACCATGCCTTACAACATTGTGTATGACACTATGCTTCTTAAGTCTCTCAAACCAGCCTTTGCTGGTCCTAAATTCACTACCAGCAGCACTTGTTCCAGGAGTTTTCTTATCAACATCCTTATGCAACTGCCTTGCCTTCCCACAAATACAGTGGACCCTCGGTTAAAGGCCGTAATCCGTTCCAGAAGCTTGGCCTTAAACCGAAATGGCCTTTAACCGAAATAATATTCCCCATAAGAATTAATGTAAATACAATTAATCCGTTCCAGACAAAAATATTAAAAAAGAAAAAAAAATTAACAATTAAATCAGTATTACATACCTTTATTGAAGACTAATGCTGGCTTCTGGAAGATAGGGAGGAGGAAAGAGGGAGGAGTTAGTGTTTGGAAGGGTAATCCTCCTCCATAAGGACTTCAGGTAGCAAAGCTCTCTCTGTGGTCTTTTAATGCCACTAGGATCAGCTTGAGAGTCACTCCACCAACTACACTCCCTGCATGCCTGCTACACTCCCTTCTACACTCCTGCATGCCTGCTACACTCCCTGCATGCCTGCTACACTCCCTGCATGCCTGCTACACTCCCTGCATGCTTGCTACACTCACTGCATGCCTGCTACTCTCCCTGCATGCCTGCTACACTCCCTGCATGCCTGCTACACTCCCTGCATGCCTGCTACACTCCCTGCATGCCTGCTACACTCCCTGCATGCTTGCTACACTCCCTGCATGCTTGCTACTCTCCTTGCCTCTATGCCTGCCTGCCTTGAAATCTATCATGTTTCTCACTGTCTTTACCAAAGGAACTTTACTAAGAACTTTCCTTGGGGCATGGTGACTTATTTCGCAGTTGCACTTGATAAATAACCACCAAAAACAATGGATTATAGCAAAATGTTTGGATGAATGAGCAGAAGCTTCCTCACGCACCGAGAGACACAGGCAAACTGAAGCACAAGCGGCCCCAGCCGGCGGACGGACGCATCCCATACGGCCTGTAACCGAGAGCCAAAAAACCGGCCTCTAACCGAAAAATGGCCTCTAACCGGGAGCCGAAAAACCGGCCTCTAACCTAGTTGGCCTTTAACCGGAACGGCCTTTAACCGAGGGTCCACTGTAATCGACTCCACAACACTGTCTCCCACTAATTGTTTTTCCGTAATCCACAATAACAATAACTTCTGAATATCTTCCATTATTGGTGACCTTTGTTTCGTAAGCACATTTACTCCTTTGGCAACATTACCATCGTTGATTTGTTCGTTCTTTGCCAGGATGGATGTAATAGTTGATTTGTTTTTCCCATACATCCTGGCAAGTTCCAGCACCTGCATACCACTCTCATATTTTTCAATCACTTCTCTCTTAAATTCCATCGTGTTTCTCACTTTCTTTACCACAGGAACTTTCTTGGGAGCCATGGTTACTTATTTCGCAGTTGCACTAAAAAAACCACTAAAAAACAATGGAAAACAAGTGAAATGTTTGGATGAATGAGCAGAAACTTCCTCACGCGCCGAGAGACACAGTCAAACTGACACGCAAAGCGACTGGGCTGGTGGGTTGACGCGTCCCATACGGCTGATAAACAAGAAAATGGCTGATAAGCGGAAGCCGAAAAACCGGCTTATAAACGAGTTGGCCGATAAGGGGAACGGCCGATAAGTGAGGGCCCACTGTATTATTATATTCACAAATAATATTGCTAATCCCATGTGAGTCATTCAGCTCTATTTTCTGTAGATTTTTATAAGAATGCACAGATGTATGCCATATTTTAGACAGTCTTTTGGACTATGTACATAGAATAGGTGGAAGTGCTCAGCAGTACTAAAAGAAAGGGAGGTGCAAGGAAGAGGGAATGGCACCTGGGAAGACATATATATGCTGTAAAAGGGACATTCGTTTTTCAAGTTTATTTCATATTTGTGAGATTCTCTGAGATAGGAGACTGTGAGCACCTCAATTCCTTACATCATAATACTATCAAACTAGGTTTTTATTAATATTAATTTTTTATTTTAATGATACACATATTTCTTTTTCTGTAGGGCACAAGGATCATATCCTGCCACACTTTGTGAGAATGCTGAATTTCCACAGTGTTCCAACCTTTGTTCTGCTCTCTTATCTGTTCTAAAGTCACTGGAACACGTTCTTCGTGAGAACCATCAGTACCTTGGAGAGTGTACCCCAGAGTACCCTTGTATGAAGCAACTGTTTGATCAGGTGGAAGCAGGTGATCTTAACGAAACTGCTTGCAATACTGAATGCATCACTTTCCTGAAGGTAATGCTTCATATTTGTTGGGTAATTTTATTTATGTTTACATTTCTTATATTATTGTAAAGGTGGGCAGCAACTATCTAAGGAAGGGCAATTTTTTTGGGGGGGAGTAAAAAAAATAATAGTTAAATTGCCAAGAAGCTATTTTCCATATTGATGTGTGTCCTTTAGTACCTACATTTTGTAAAAATTCTGTGGATTTGTTATTCACTTATTTGTAATTAATAAATGAATGTGAATTGTGTCTAATATATAAACAATAAGTAGCCCAAATTAAAAGTTAAAAGTATTCTTATAGTGACAGTTTATCAAGTTATTAACATTCTTTTACTATCAGATTGACAGTTTTTTCTATATCTTGGCTGGACAGTGCTCTTTAGGCTACTATACAAAGTTTTTATTTAAGCATACCATAAGAGAACATAAATATAACTTTCTGTTTTGCTTGACTCAAGCCCTCTGCATGCCTTTAGACTTGATCATGAGTTAATTTAATAAATGGTGTGAATATAATGCAGAGAATTCGGAGTTTGGAAATTAGGAGGAGGTGCAGGATTACCAAAACTATTATCCAGAGGGCTGAGGAGGGGTTGTTGAGGTGGTTTGGACATGTAGAGAGAATGGAACAAAACAGAATGACTTCGAGAGTGTATAAATCTGTAGTGGAGGGAAGGCGGGAAGGCATGCGTGAGCGTATTTGATAGGAGTGAATGGAGACGAATGGTTTTTAATACTTGACGTGCTGTTGGAGTGTGAGCAAAGTAACATTTATGAAGGGATTCAGGGAAACCGGCAGGCCGGACTTGAGTCCTGGAGATGGGAAGTACAGTGTCTGCACTCTGAAGGAGGGGTGTTAATGTTGCAGTTTTATAACTGTAGTGTAAAGCACCCCTCTGGCAAGACAGTGATGGAGTGAATGATGAAAGTTTTTCTTTTTCGGGCCACCCTGCCTTGGTGGGAATCGGCCGATGTGTTAATAAAAAAAAAAAAAGTTATGGTATTGAATACAGTTCTGTTTTGTAATTATTCATTTAATATTTTCAACAGAAATGGGTGGCTATCACGAAACTTCAGCTTTCAGCTGTTCTGACAGAGCTGCTTCTGTGTATTCACAAGCCAGTGATGTTAACTGAACTCTGTGATGTTCGCTATCAGTTATTCTCCAGCAGACAAGTTGCTCAGGTTAAGAGTAAAACCAAATACCTGCAGAACAGCCTTGAGTACACCAGATCATTTTGGCTACAAGACAGACAAGAGGAAAGAAAACCCAAAAGTTTTGAAGACAAGAAAAAGGATGTGTATATAGCCATACATAGCTTGAGTTTACATATGCAGTCTGCATTGTTCAGAGTACAGGATCTTGAAAATAAGTTTGAAAATGAAAATATTTCGAGTAATTTCTCCCAAGACTTGGAACAAAAACAACATGAGGTGTTACCCTCATATGAGTATGTTAGTGAACAATTAAATGCATTAAAAACTGTGCTAAGTTTGTGTCAAGGATGTTTAGAAGAAACTGAAGCAAGAGTTGACAGAAAATATGGAATGAATGATAGCAAAGTCATTCCAAAGTTAGAACACCAGTACAAAACCACTGATGATAATATTTCATCCCAGAAAGAAAAGATTCCTGTTACTGTGATATGTAGCATGGAAGAACCTGTGATAGAGGATGAGGTGTTTGAGGCATACATTCATCAGGAGTATAGTGACAGGCAGAAAGATTATGATGACTTCTGGACAGCAGATATAAAAAAAGAACGGCAAATGCTGAAGCAACAAAAGGCACAGGGAAAAAGAGTACTTAATGAGTTAGAGCCAATCCTGGTAAAGCGGAGGAAGATGTGGGAACAACGGGAAATGGCTGCTTTGAGTAGACAGCACACAAAGAAGGCACAGGTTAGTTTTTCAACATTATTTTTGTAAGAGATGATAAGCAATGCTAATACTTTATCATGTTTAAATATGAACTCGGTTTAAGTCGTAACAAATGATTGTAAATGAATAAACAGAAAGATGAACAGGAGGCTCAAATCTTGGCCCTGGTGGTGGCAGGTCCTTTACCACTGTGGTATAGGACTTTTAAAAGGAAAGTTCCAGCTTTGAGGGAGGTAAGGAAATATTCAAAAATTACTGGGGCTGTGGAAAAGAAAAAGTAGGGTCATAGTGCTGCTGACGAAGCCATGAGCAGAAGTTCTGTTTCCAGATCTTTCCTGTTAGAAGCCCCATAACTCAGTGATAAAGTTCTGGACCTGCCACCACTAGGACCATGGTTCAAGCCTCTTATCCATTTTATGTTGATTCATGTTAAGTTATCCTTTAGCCTATCAGTAGTTCTTATCTTTGGTTACTTTTAGAGAAACTTCTCAAAATTAACGCTATTCTTTTAATATTATTCAAAATAAAATCCATAATGCAGCTTTCCTTGTTTTTCCTTGTGCAGTGCTCCCTGTAAAGGGAAGAAGCCTTGTTTCAAGCCGGTCTGTGGGGGTAGAAGAACCCTTGACACCGGTCACAGGATGGGGGACTTTGATGTTGGTTAAAGGCTTGTGGTTCAAAGAATTGAAGCTATCCTACCCTACCTTGGATCAAACCTGATTATTTCCTATTCCACAGCCACTTGTAACCTTATACATGATTAGCACTTCCTTTTGGAGATTTTTTTTAACACTGGCCATCTCACAATGAGGTAGGGTGACCCCCAAAAATAAAAATGAAACATTTCACCATCATTCACTCTATCACTGTCTTGCCAGAGGTGTGCAGATAATGCAGTTGAGATGCCCCTTCAAACTGCAGATATCCCCACCCTTCCTTCAGAGTGCAAGTATTATACTTCCCACCTCTAGGACTCGAGTCTGACTGACTGGTTTTCCTGAATCCCTTCCCAGAATGTTAGTGTTCACATTCCAACAGCTCATCAAGTCTCAAAAACCATTTGCCTCTTCTTATTCCTATCTAAGATGCTCACACATGTCTGCTGGATGTCCAAGCACACAAAACCTCCTTTATACCCTCCCTCCAACCTTTCCTAGGGTGACTACTTTCCTGCCTACTGTCCACTACAGATTTATACACCCTCTAAGTCATTCTATTTTGCTCCATCCTCTCTAAATGTCCAAACCACCTCAACAACCCCCTCCTCAACCCTCTCACTCACCTCCTCCTAATCTCCAAGCTATGAATTCTTTGCATAACATTTACACCACACATTGCCTCAGACATGACATCTCCATTGCCTCCAACCTCCTCACTGCAACATTCACAACCCATATATGAGTATTGGTTCCACTATACTCTCTTACATTATCTTTTTCTGCCTCCTTTGAGATATTTACACTAATACTTTGCAGTGTCATTTTTCTGCAGGAATTTACTTGACTGAAGATGGATCATGTTTGATGAAAGGATAAAGTGTATATATTGTATTCTAAGAACTGTGTATACCACATTTGCATTGGTTGCTGTATCATAAGTATTTGTATGTTCCTTGATTTTATTCTTAGTTTTTTTTTTTTTTTTTTTCAACAAGTCGGCCTTCTCCCACCGAGGCAGGGTGACCCAAAAAGAAAGAAAATCCCCAAAAAGAAAATACTTTCATCATCATTCAACACTTTCACCACACTCATACATAATCACTGTCTTTGCAGAGGAGCTCAGATACGACAGCTGAGAATTGTCCCTCCCAGCTGTCACTATCCCAGACCCCTCCTTTAAAGTGCAGGCATTGTACTTCCCATTTCCAGGACTCAAGTCCAACTAAATCAATTAACTGGTTTCCCTGAATCCCTTCACAAAATGTTATACTGCTCACACTCCAACAGATCGTCATGTCCCAAAAACCGTTCGTCTCCATTCACTCCTATATAACACGCTCACACATGCTTGCTGGAAGTCCAAGCCCCTTGCCCACAATACCTCCTTTACCCCTTCCCTCCAACCTTTTCTAGGACGACCCCTACCCCGCCTTCCTTCCCCTACAGATTTATACGCTCTCCAAGTCATTCTACTTTGATCCATTCTCTCTAAATGACCAAACCACCTCAACAACCCCTCTTCAGCCCTCTGACAAATACTTTTAGTAACTCCACACCTTCTCCTAATTTCCACATTCCGAATTTTCTGCATAATATTTACACCACACATTGCCCTTAGACAGGACATCTCCACTGCCTCTAGCCTCCTCCTCGCTGCAGCATTTGCAACCCATGCTTCACACCCATATAAGAGTGTTGGTACCACTATACTTTCGTACATTCCCTTCTTTGCCTCCATGTATAATGTTTTTTGTCTCCACAGATACCTCAACGCACCACTCATCTTTTTTCCTTCATCAATTCTATGGTTAACCTCATCCTTCATAAACCCATCCGCTGACACGTCAACTCCCAAATATCTGAAAACATTTACTTCTTTCATAATCCCTCTCTCCAATGTGATATCCAATTTTTCTTTATTTAAATCGTTTGATACCCTCATCACCTTACTCTTATCTATGTTCACTTTTAACTTTCTACCTTTACACACTCTCCCAAACTCGTCCACTAACCTTTGCAACTTTTCTTTAGAATCTCCCATAAGCTCAGTATCATCAGCAAAAAGTAACTGTGTCAACTCCCATTTTGCATTTAATTCTCCATAATTTAATCCCACCCCTCTCCCCAACACCCTAGCATTTACGTCTTTTACAACCACCCAGGGAGGTACTACCATCCTGCCAGGTGACTGTGAAACAGAAACCTGAAACTGTTTTACATGATGGTAGGATTGCTGGTGTCTTTTTTCTGTCTCATAAACATGCAAGATTTCAGGTACGTCTTGCTACTTATACTTACACTTAGGTCACACTACGCAAACATGTCCACGTTTATGTATACACACTCATCTGAGTTTTCTTTGATTTTATCTTAATAGTTCTTGTTCTTATTGCTTTTCCCTTTCATATCCATGGGGAAGTGGAATAAGAATCTTTCCTCCGTAAGCCATGCGTGTTGTAAAAGTCAACTAAAATGCCGGGAACAATGGGCTAGTAACCCCTTTTCCTGTATAGCTTACTAAAAAGAAGAAGAAGAAAACCGTCAAAGTGGGATGTTTGAATGTGCGTGGATGTTGTGCGAATGATAAGAAAGAGATGATTGTAGATGTTATGAATGAAAAGAAGCTGGATGTCCTGGCTTTAAGTGAGACAAAGCTGAAGGGGGTAGGAGAGTTTCAGTGGGGAGAAATAAATGGGATTAGATCAGGGGTTTCAAATAGAGTTAGAGCTAAAGAAGGAGTGGCAATAATGTTGAATAATCAGTTATGGCAGGTAAAGAAGGAATATAAATGTATAAATTCAAGGATTATGTGGAGTAAAATAAAGGTTGGATGTGAAAAGTGGGTTATAGTAAGTGTTTATGCACCTGGAGAAGAGAGAAGTGTAGAGGAGAGAGAAGTGTAGAGGAGAGAGAGAGATTTTGGGAAATGTTGAGTGAGTGTGTGGGGAGTTTTGAACCAAGGGAGAGAGTAATTGTGGTTGGGGATCTTAATGCTAAAGTGGGTAAAAATGTTGTGGATGGAGTAGTAGGTAAATTTGGGGTGCCAGGGGTAAATGTAAATGGGGAACCATTAATTGAGCTATGTGTAGAAAGAGGTTTGGTAATAAGTAATACATATTTTATGAAAAAGAGGATAAATAAATATACAAGGTATGATATAGCACGTAAGGAAAGTAGTAGTTTGTTGGATTATGTATTGGTGGATAAAAGGTTGATGAGTAGGCTTCAGGATGTACATGTTTATAGAGGGGCAACGGATATATCAGATCATTATTTGGTTGTAGCTACAGTTAGGGTAAAAGGTAGATGGGACAAAAAGAAAATGGCAACAGCAAGTAAGAGAGAGGTAAAAGTGTATAAACTAAGGGAGGAGGAAGTTAGGGTGAGATATAAGCAACTATTGGCAGAAAGGTGGGCTAGTGCAAGTAGGAGTAGTGGGGGGGTTGAAGAGAGTTGGGATAGTTTTAAAAATGCAGTATTAGAATGTGGGGCAGAAGTTTGTGGCTATAGGAGGGTGGGTGCAGGAGGAAAGAGGAGTGAGTGGTGGAATGAAGAAGTAAAGGGTGTGATAAAAGAGAAAAAGGTAGCTTATGAGAGGTTTTTACAAAACAGAAGTGTTAATAGAAGAGCAGAGTATATGGAGAGTAAAAGAAAGGTGAAGAGAGTGGTGAGAGAGTGCAAAAGAAGAGCGGATGAAAGAATGGGAGAGGCTCTGTCAAGAAATTTTGCTGAAAACAAGAAAAAATTTTGGAGTGGGATAAACAAGGTAAGAAAGCCTAGGGAACGAATGGATTTGTCAGTTAAAAACAGAGTAGGGGAGTTAGTAGATGGGGAGCTGGAGGTATTGGGTAGATGGCGGGAATATTTTGAGGAACTTTTAAATGTCAATGAAAAAGGGAGGCGGTAATTTCATGTACTGGCCAGGGAGGTACAACATCGTTTAGGAGTGAAGAAGAGCAGGATGTGAGTGTGGGGGAGGTGCGTGAGGCATTACGTAGAATGAAAGGGGGTAAAGCAGCTGGAATTGACGGAATCATGACAGAAATGTTAAAAGCAGGGGGGGATATAGTGCTGGAGTGGTTGGTATTTTTGTTTAATAAATGTATGAAAGGGGGGAAGGTACCTAGGGATTGGCAGAGAGCATGTATAGTTCCTTTATATAAAGGGAAGGGGGATAAAAGAGAGTGTAAAAATTATAGGGGAATAAGTTTACTGAGTATACCAGGTAAAGTGTATGGCAGGGTTATTATTGAAAGAATTAGAGGTAAGACAGAGAGTAGGATTGCAGATGAGCAAGGAGGCTTTAGAGTGGGTAGGGGATGTGTAGATCAAGTGTTTACAGTGAAGCATATATGTGAACAGTATTTAGATAAAGGTAGAGAAGTTTTTATTGCATTTATGGATTTAGAAAAGGCATATGATAGAGTGGATAGGGGAGCAATGTGGCAAATGTTGCAAGTGTATGGAATAGGTAGTAAGTTACTGAAGGCTGTAAAGAGTTTTTATGAGGATAGTGAGGCTCAGGTTAGGGTGTGTAGGAGAGAGGGAGATTACTTCCGGTAAAAGTAGGTCTTAGACAGGGATGTGTAATGTCACCATGGTTGTTTAATATATTTATAGATGGGGTTGTAAAAGAAGTAAATGCTAGGGTGTTGGGGAAAGGGTGGGATTAAATTATGGGGAATTAAATGCAAATGGGAGTTGACACAGTTACTTTTTGCTGATGATACTGTGCTTATGGGAGATTCTAAAGAAAAGTTGCAAAGGTTAGTGGACGAGTTTGGGAGAGTGTGTAAAGGTAGAAAGTTAAAAGTGAACATAGATAAGAGTAAGGTGATGAGGGTATCAAACGATTTAAATAAAGAAAAATTGGATATCACATTGGAGAGAGGGATTATGGAAGAAGTAAATGTTTTCAGATATTTGGGAGTTGACGTGTCAGCGGATGGGTTTATGAAGGATGAGGTTAACCATAGAATTGATGAAGGAAAAAAGGTGAGTGGTGCATTGAGGTATCTGTGGAGACAAAGAACGTTATCCATGGAGGCAAAGAAGGGAATGTACGAAAGTATAGTGGTACCAACACTCTTATATGGGTGTGAAGCATGGGTTGCAAATGCTGCAGCGAGGAGGAGGCTGGAGGCAGTGGAGATGTCCTGTCTAAGGGCAATGTGTGGTGTAAATACAGTGGTACCCCGACTTACGATATTTTTTCATTCCAGAATGCTGTTCAAGTGCCATTACCAAACGAATTTATCTCCTTAAGAAATGATGTAAAATAGACTAGTCTGTTTAGACCCCCAAAATTACACTTACAAAAGAATTTAAAAAAATAAACTTACATAAAAGGGTGTGTTTGGGGACCATCGTAAGTCGGGGTACCACTGTATTATGCAGAAAATTCGGAATGTGGAAATTAGGAGAAGGTGTGGAGTTACTAAAAGTATTTGTCAGAGGGCTGAAGAGGGGTTGTTGAGGTGGTTTGGTCATTTAGAGAGAATGGATCAAAGTAGAATGACTTGGAGAGCGTATAAATCTGTAGGGGAAGGAAGGCGGGGTAGGGATCGTCCTAGAAAAGGTTGGAGGGAAGGGGTAAAGGAGGTTTTGTGGGCGAGGGGCTTGGACTTCCAGCAAGCATGTGTGAGCGTGTTAGATAGGAGTGAATGGAGACGAATGGTTTTTTGGGACATGACGATCTGTTGGAGTGTGAGCAGGGTAACATTTTGTGAAGGGATTCAGGGAAACCAGTTAATTGATTTAATTGGACTTGAGTCCTGGAAATGGGAAGTACAATGCCTGCACTTTAAAGGAGGGGTCTGAGATAGTGACAGCTGGGAGGGACTTTTCTCAGCTGTCGTATCTGAGCTCCTCTGCAAAGACAGTGATTATGTATGAGTGTGGTGAAAGTGTTGAATGATGATGAAAGTATTTTCTTTTTGGGGATTTTCTTTCTTTTTGGGTCACCCTGCCTCGGTGGGAGACGGCCGACTTGTTGAAAAAAAAAAAAAAAAAAATCTATAAATATATTAAACAACCATGGTGACATTACACATCCCTGTCTAAGACCTACTTTTACCGGGAAGTAATCTCCCTCTCTCCTACACACCCTAACCTGAGCCTCACTATCCTCATAAAAACTCTTTACAGCCTTCAGTAACTTACTACCTATTCCATACACTTGCAACATTTGCCACATTGCTCCCCTATCCACTCTATCATATGCCTTTTCTAAATCCATAAATGCAATAAAAACTTCTCTACCTTTATCTAAATACTGTTCACATATATGCTTCACCTAGGTAGTAGGTTGGTAGACAGCAACCACCCAGGGAGGTACTACCGTCCTGCCAAGTGAGTGTAAAACGAAAGCCTGTAATTGTTTTACATGATGGTAGGATTGCTGGTGTCTTTTTTCTGTCTCATAAACATGCAAGATTTCAGGTACATCTTGCTACTTCTACTTACACTTAGGTCACACTACACATTCATGTACAAGCATATATATATACACACCCCTCTGGGTTTTCTTCTATTTTCTTACTAGTTCTTGTTCTTATTTCCCCTTATCTCCTTGGGGAAGTGGAACAGAATTCTTCCTCCGTAAGCCATGCGTGTCGTAAGAGGCGACTAAAATGCCGGGAGCAAGGGGCTAGTAACCCCTTCTCCTGTATATATTACTAAATGTAAAAGGGAAAACTTTCGTTTTTCATTTTGGGCCACCCCGCTTCGGTGGGAAACGGCCGACGTGTTGAAAGAAAGATATATGCTTCACTGTAAACACTTGATCTACACATCCCCTACCCACTCTAAAGCCTCCTTGCTCATCTGCAATTCTACTTTCTGTCTTACCTCTAATTCTTTCAATAATAACCCTGTCATACACTTTACCTGGTATACTCAGTAAACTTATTCCCCTATAATTTTTACACTCTCTTTTATCTCCCTTCCCTTTATATAAAGGAACTATACATGCTCTCTGCCAATCCCTAGGTACCTTCCCCTCTTTCATACATTTATTAAACAAAAATACCAACCACTCCAGCACTATATCCCCCCCTGCTTTTAACATTTCTGTCATGATTCCGTCAATTCCCGCTGCCTTACCCCCTTTCATTCTTAGTTTTACTAACATATTTTTAAGTTGTGATACCTTATGCACATGAGAAGGTAGGAATAGAGTTGGGCTAGCTTTGCCAACCTGTATAGCATCTCCCTCATATTTTGCATTCACCTTACTGTAGAGTGAAATTTAAATTTGTATTGATGTGTACTTTCCAAGCTACAACTTAAAAAAAATTCCAGGTTGTTGATGTAGACAACTCAAAGAGTGAAGAGCAAACTAAATGCCAGTGTCCAGAGAATCTTGATGATAGAAGTGATGATATACCTGAGGCTCATCAACAAGTGAAGAGAGAAGAGGAAGAAGCAAAAGAAAGAATAATGTGCAAGAGTATTGTTACAGATAGCTGTGTAGAATCTTCTGAGCTCAAACTTATAAGAGGGTGTGAATCTGAGCTAGAAAATGAAGAGGAAGTAGATAGCAATGAAGAGAGATTGAAAGTCTATAGAAAGTTAAAGCAGGAGTTAGATGAGGATGAGAATAGACAAAAAAATGAGGATGAAGAAGAAGAAATAAGAACCGTGTTCTCTGTTACATGTTTAAAATCTTTTGAAAGTCATTTAGATGTGACAGCATTTACAGATGTCAAGCTAAAAAATAATGAGAATAATAAGTACCAAGAAGACAAAAAACACATTTTCTGCCTTCCTGCTTCTCACAAAAATGCAATGAATAAGCACAATCTCTTTGAGCAGGAAGACAGAAGTATAAAACACTATAATGAAGTAAGTAGTGCAGGTCTTCCTGAGGAAGACACTGGTAATGTAGGGAGAGATTCTCAGGCTATGACCTGTGATATTACTACCGGTGATGCAGCACATAAAGGCATGTCTGTTGCTCTTGAGACTGAATTTAGCACTGAATCTGTAAGGAAAATTAACATTTCAACTCCTAATGTAATGAAGGATGAAGAGTTTGTCCATAATGAAGAGATAGATGATAGTTCTTCCCAGATAGACTGGAGTACCATCGGTGCTCCTACTCGACAAACAGAAACCTTAGATGAGCGCATGCAGCTGTTTTCTGCAGGTCTGAATATCAGCTTCCAAGCAGAGGTTGCAGCCGAGGCACAAGCAGCTTCGAAAAGGTTCTGGGCAACAGCACCCAACTTAGCTGAGACGTTTGGTGGTGTGGGTGAGTGTGAGGAAGTGTTTGGTAGTGACGATGATACCGAATTTGATGAAGTTGCATGCTAAGGTATGACAAAATATTATAATTTTACTTTTAGCTTGCAGGATTAGGGAAAGAAGGGCTTCATAACCAGATGAAGATTGTATAATCACATGGAGAGTACTTTTTTTGCATTTATATTTAACACCGAAAAACAAAATACTGCACTATAAGAAATTTTAATTTATTTTGCTCACTTGTCCTTTCCCAAAAGGGTGGGTGACCTATTAAAAAGAAGTGCATTCACCATCATTCATTCAGTAGCTGTGGGTTTGTTACTTCTCCTAAATATAAAAATAATAATAATAATCATTCAGCTGTCTTTTAGAATTTTCAGCATTATCACTAATAATTATTGAAGCTTGTAAGAGCTTACAAATTGAAAAGTAATCCAAGTTTACTGTTGGTTATAGTGTACAGTATTTTTATTGGTATATACTGTATATAAACTTTTTTGACTCATGAAAATGACTAATTTAAAGGTATTTTGTTAGCATATATACTGAATTTATTGATTTGTAAATATACAGTGAGTTTACAATGGATTTTATATAACCAAGACAAGATATTTAACATAGGAACAGTAAGTTCATTAACTGCTATTAAAGTGTTGGCAATGTTAGTAACTTTATCTTTAAACATTTTACCCACTAGGGACTTTATTAGTCCATTAGTCCACTAGATAAAGCCCCTGGTGAGCAAAATGTTTCCATAGTAAAGTTATTTAATGTTGCATACGTGTATCTTTTATGTATTTTTTCTTTAACATGCTGATCATCTCCCACCGAAGCAGAGTAAATCCCCCCTCCCCCCAAAAAAAAAAAACACTTTCACCATCATTCACACTATCACTGTCTTGCCAGAGGCTCACAGATATGACAGCTTAGATGTCGCTCTAAAACAGCAGATATCACAAATCCCTGCTTTAGAGTGCAGGCTCAGCGTTGTATGACCCTGGTGGCTTTAGCGCTTGGTTTATTATAATAGGGTGCAGGTACTGTATTTCCCACCTCCAGGATTCGAGTCCAGCTAACTGGTTTCCCTGAATCCTTTCACAAAATATTACCCTGCTCACACTCCAACAGCTTGTCAAGTCCCAAAAACCATTCTTCTCCACTCTCCCCCTATCTAACATGCTCACACATGCCTCTTGTATGCATTTGTTGGTATACCTTGTTTATAACATCTTTGTCAGAACTGGAAGAGGTCAAAGAAAACTTACCATGTTTACCAGAACACTGCCACTTCACCTCCAGGTTAGTAAAACATTTCATATTGAAGCTAGTTGTATTGATCCAAGGATTTGGAACTGCTCTCCCTTTCCTCAGATCAAACCTAATTACCTCCCAACTACTACACAGATTCTTAAGGCTAAGAAAGACTGTAAAGCTTTGCCCTTCTATCAGTTATTAAAGAATTATTGCAAAATCTTCAGAATTTGACAGTAAAGTTATTTATAATTTTGATTGAAAGTCAAGGAGAATTCTATTGAACTACATTTAAAATGGGAAGTCAAATATTTTTTTTTTTATTACTACTTCCTACTTTATTTGTTAAATGAACCAATAAAAATAAATATTTATTGATATTCATACTTCATCTTCGTCAAAAAGCTTAGTGATGTCATTTGGATATCAGTCAGTTTTTTCACAACATGACACTCTAACTGGATTTATACAGAAATTCAAAATAATTCATTATATGAAGCTTGGAGATATATATCTGGCAGTATCTTTACATCTGGTAGTATCTATGTTTGATAGTATATTCATGTCTAGCATTATATTTAAGGGTAAATCATTACTATTAGTTGTTCTTAATATCTTCAAACATCCGAGGTATATTATGCCAATCTTGTTAAACAATTTATTTGTATTTTTTTTTATGTTAAAGGTTAATTTAATGCACAACATTCTTATTTATTGCTGTTAAACATGCTTTTGTTTTTAAAGTTTTATAGTAATCTCGTCAGCATTTTCTTTTAGCTTTGGTTAAACTGCCAGTGAAGAATTTGAAGAATTTGTTGCAAATTAAAGTAGCAACAACCTGTCTTTTGATGAGGATTGGGTTATTATTATATTTGTGGGTAAGCACTAAACCCATAGAGGTCATACAGCACCTGGGGAATGGAAGTTAATGAGGTATGATCCAAGGAAAGGGAGAACAAGTCCCATTCTTTGGATCACTAGCATCAAGGAACCTCCCTCGAGGGGATGAGTGATATAGAGCTTTAATACACACAACCCTTTGTGGGGGAAGGGGGCTGCCTTGATGGTGAAGGACTCTTGATTTACTTAATTGGAACTACTATTACCTTGGATCAAATTTGAATACCTCCCATTTCCCAGGTACTGTATGACCCCTATGCATTTAGCACCTCAGCATGAATATAATAACAATAGCACAAGTAATATAATTGTACAGTAATGACAGAATGTTACAAACAAGTGTTACAGAAAGGTCAGTTGACAAATGAGAGACAACAGCTTTGTCAGAAATCTTTATTGCTGAACTAGAAGAAATGCACAAAGTTTCATGACTAATGTTCTTCAATGGGCAATACCATTCATTTCTTCATTTTTGCAGCAATTTTGGCTACCTTTGGAAAGACAGCTGTGGAATTTCTGAGTGATGATGACAGAACTTTTTTGCAGCCTCCCTTGTTGTCATAAAGCCGTGTGAGCTCAAGTTGGTCTTTAACACGATGATTGGTATGTCTTCCATTAAGCATTTTTAGTCAATAGTACAAACCCTTACGGAGAAAGTAAAATATTAAAGTACTTCATAATTTGGCATATTACTGAGTCTGCTGAAGAGGAACTCAGTTGTAGGACAAATTTTTTGGTTCAGTAAAGATTATGTGTGGTACACTCTGTAAAATTATTTTACATTGTAAAATCTGGCACTTTCAGATTTAAACTGGTAGCGTAACTAATCTTATCTAGCACATCCTATATTTTTCAGTGTACATTACTTTAAATGAAAGCTTGAGAAACCGGCATATTTATCAAGTTTTCAGCATAACTTTTTATTTAAAAACTTGGATTATCAAACTTTTTTAGAAACCAGCATGGCCTCACTCAAGTGTACAAAATTTTACAGAATACAGTGGACCCCCGAGTTTCGTAAAAACTTCACTCCTGAAGTCTGCTCAAGTGCCATTACCGAACGAATTTACTCCCTTAAGGAAAAATTTCACGTAGGTTAGTCTATTTCAGACCCCCAAAAATACACTTCCACAAGAACTTACAAAATTATACTTACATAATTGCACGATTTCCGGGGTATTCGTTAACCGAGGGTCCACTGTACTACAATGCTATACATGTTTTCCCCTTATTTTATTAGGGTTTGCTGTAAGAATATTATTTACTATTCATAATAATGTACTTTTGGTGTACATTCACCATATGTGACTGGTGCAGTTTGCAAAATGTATTAAGGATTCTTTCAATATGGAATTCAGTGTTGATGGCCTGATTGATCTCATAATAGCTCCCATGGGCCTGGAACATATCTGCTGCATAAAAGGAGGACACATGTATTAGGCAGTTATTTTCTTTTTCATTTGTGTCACACTGCATGACAGGATACAAAATACTATGCATGATAAAATGCTCAAAGAAAACCATTGTTTATACAAGGATCAGTATTAACATTGTGTAGTTTATATATAAGTGGATTCACTACTAAAAAGTAAAGAAATATTCTGTGCTAAAAATAAACCATCTAGTTAGTAATACAAAAAATGTTGGATCTGCATCATTCTCAAAAAATAGCTTTTTTACAAAGTTTGTGCTTCTCATGCTGACATATTAATTACTTAACATTCTACTTTGAAATCTCAAGGGAGATTTATTGATGCCGGTGAGGGGCTTCTGATTAAAGGAATCAGACCTGTTCTTCCCTTGGATCAAACATGATTACCTCCCACTCCCCAGGTGCTGTATGACTTTATGGATTTAGCAATTCCCCCTAAATATAATAATAATAATAACTCTTAGAAAGTAGAACAGCCTCAACAATATTAATATATAAATCATTGACCATATAAATAACTATAAAATTTGATAAAACATAAAAGGTAAGTACATCAGAAACAAGGACAGCAGTTTGGTTTGTTTTGACTTGTTTTGTATCTCTGCAGTTTTTCCTGGCACAGTATTGTATTGTTTACCTCTTTAGCAAAAGAAAAAAATGGGGATAAAATAAAGTAGTACAGCACTATCACTCCATTTTTTTTTTAACACATTGGCCGTTTCCCACCGAAGCAGGGTGACTCAAAAAGAAAGAAAAACCCAAAAAGAAAGAAAAAACTTTCATCATCATTTAACACTTTCACCATCACTCATACATAATCACTGTCTTTGCAGAGGCGCTCTGATATGACAGTTTAGACATCCCACCAAACTGCCAATATCCTAAACTCCTCCTTTAAAGTGCAGGCATTGTACTTCCCATTTCCAGAACTCAAGTTCGGATAACCGGTTTCCCTGAATCTCTTCACGAAATATTATCCTGCTCACACTCCAAAAACCAATTGTCTCCATTCACTCCTATCTAACACGCTCATACACGCTTGCTGGAAGTCCAAGCCCCTCGCCCACAAAACCTCCTTTACTTTACCCCCTCCCTCCAACCTTTTCGGGGATGACCCATACCCCACCTTCCTTCCCTAACAGATTTATACGCTCTCCAAGTCATTCTACTTTGTTCCATTCTCTCTAAATGACCAAACCACCTGAACAGCCCCTCTTCAGCCCTCTGACTAATACTTTTAGTAACTCCACACCTCCTCCTAATTTCCACACCACGAATTCTCTGCATATTTACACCACACATTGCCCTTAGACACGACATCTGCACTGCCTCCAGCCACCTCCTCGCTGCAGCATTTACAACCCATTCTTCACACCCATATAAGAGTGTTGGTACCACTACTCTTGTACATTCCCTTCTTTGCTTCCATGGATAATGTTCTTTGTCTCCACAGATACCTCAACACACCACTCACCTTTTTTCCTTCATCATTTCTATGGTTTACCTCATCCTTCATAAACCCATCCGCTGAGAAGTCAACTCCCAAATATATGAAAACATTCACTTCTTCCATACTCCCTCCCTCCAATGTGATATCTAATTTTTCTTTATCTAAATCGTTTGATACCCTCATCACCTTACTCTTATCTGTATTCACTTTCAGCTTTCTACTTTTACACACCCTCCATTATCACAATATCACTCCATATGTATACACAATATATGTAAATGCGCATGCACACCACAGCATATAAAAGTGTGCACATCCACATTATATGCATGAGCACGCATTTTTACACTACATGCAAGTGTGTGTGTGTGCACACATCCACACTAATATGTAGTCACACACAAGGACAAACATGCTCTGCTATATACTCTCTATCTCTCACACACACACATGCCCACTCGTGATATAGAGTAATAATAATAATTCCAGTTAGATCAAAGAGCAAATGTTATAACTTATATGCTTAGCACAAAAACACTGAAAAATAAGTGCATTTCCAAAATACAATGGAACTTGTACAGTGAAAGCCCCCAAATTTCTAGATTATTATTATAATCAAAACTATGTGCTAAACCCACAAGGGTCATACAGTGCTGTTCAGATTTCTAGAGAGTGTAAATTTTGCATTTGTGAATACAGAGTACAGGTATCATTGAATTTTGTCTGGATAATAACTTTTGTTTTAGATTTGAGCTCACTTTATATGTCAGAGACCATATCTCTAAATTTACTGTAGCTCTAATCTGGTTAATATTGACATTCCTAAGAAACAATGTTCAGAAAGAGAGAGATATGGTTGTGGGACTTACACTGAGCACATTTTGAAAAAATACTATAGTTAGTTTTTAATTTAGGAGTTGTGCATCAAGCCAAAAACAAAAAAAAATAGGCTCTGTATGAAAGCTCTAATCCTGTTACCAATAGGTCATTACACCCATATACACACACATGCACACACCACACATAACAGGCCAAGTCTCTCTCAACAAGTGCTTTTGGCAACCAGTAAATAACACACTTATCAACTTTACTTTTCTAAGCAATATATGTGAAAACATACAGCTGGTGAGATTCTAACCCACAGCCCTGTGACATGTTGCTTACTTGTGCATCATTCTTACCCCTCAGTCATACCATCTCATACAAGGAAGAAAATTATTACAAGTTTGTTGAATATTTTTAGCCAGAATTCTTACCTTTGAAAGAGCTATGACTCTCCTATATTGTACATCTTCAAATTCAACTCCTCAGAGTGATATAGTATGTGAATATGGTTGATTGTCAAGATAATTTCAGTCACATGACTCAGTGATATAAAGTTTAAGTCTTTGTTAACCATCATTTTACTGTCACTATTGATTGTTGTCACAGACACTACTCAGTAAAGTTTAGTTTAAAATACAAAGCCCTAGATTCTCCTTTCAACGGTGGAATTTAATTTAGCCTCAAAAGCAGTCACTGAATGGTTTCAGGATCAGGGGTAACTACATCCTTACAGATATCCTGATCCTTGGAAATGATGTGGTCTTTAACAGTGTTATGTTGCAGGATAATGGGTTGACTGCATTGAGTTCAAGTAAACATTTCCATTGTCCTGTTTGTTGCATTTTACTATACATTGTAAAAAAACCAGTTAGTATTAGCTTATTTATGTGATCAATCAAAAAAAAAATACATGACTTTGTCAGGCAAAAATATAAATAAAACCTATAGCAATGACTAGCAGCTCCCTTCTCATCCGATACCATTATCCAGCAAGAGTAAATTGCAGTCATCTCTATCCTGCATTTCTCTTGTATTTTTAGTAACTTTACTGAATTCAAATTAATAATCCCTGGATTATCAAGGATGAATGTGCTATGAGGTATCTTTAACAACAGTCTTCTGTTATTCAGTAGTGTATCTATATTTTTTCATATAAATATCTAGTCTATTCCACAGACTGGCATAAGAAGCTTCACATTAACCATCATTCAATTAATACATAGATGTACTGAAACAGTTTATACAATCTTGTCTTTTAACAAGTTGCATAATTAACTGTCAAGAGCACTTTCAAGACCATAAACAAATTACTGCTGAATGAATGGGCTTAAATATTCACATTAAAGAAGCCATTGTAACAAGTACAGCATCTGCACCAGCATACAATGAACATTTTTTTTTAGCATCATGTATATGCCACCACTGGACAGCCCTGCCTGCAGAAGTCTTGGTGGGTGATATTCCATTTTTGCAGTGTGATAGATGAGAAGTTGGTCTATACCTTCCTTGGTTTCATTTTTACTAATGATGCAAATTGATAATTATTGCTACTATGAACCCAGTTTGCCCCATATATGGATGCACCGAGTAACTAGAAACAGTGTGGGATTACTTCTATAGAAGCTTCCCAGCACTTCAGTTATGCTGACAGGTTTTCACAGTTTAGAAGTCGATTCTGTTGAAGCTTTACTGGGTTGTTTCCAGAGAAGGTTGTAGCGCTGGCTTGCCTCACACTCCTCCTCAACTCTGCAAGGAAGCAGTATATGTTAGATAATTTTTACTTAGATTTTACTATAGTATTCTTTTAATACCACTAAAAGTGGAAAGATAAACACATAAGCAGTATAATGTGATCCTTTATTGACAACGTTTCACCCACGCAGTGGGCTTTATCAAATCACAAACAGATCTGTTTGTGACTCGATAAAGCCCACTGCGTAGGCGAAACGTTGTCAATAAAGGATCACATTATACTGCTTATGCGTTTATCTTTCCATTGTGTCGGTATTTTATACCATTTATTTCCACCACTAAAAGTGATGCACATTAACATGCTGTATGGCCCCTACAAGTTGAATGCATCTCCATGAATATAATGCAAATAATAGTTAGTGACAAACTGAGGAATTGAAATTTTAGAATGGTCTCAGTACTGTAGTGTCTTAGAATTTATGAAATAAAAAAATTTGTGTTGCCAGTATCACTCATACTGGCAACACTTACAATGTAGCAAACAGCACAAGATGGTGTTACTAGATTACAGCAAAGAATGTATGTACATACCTGAATGTCGACAGGTGCACTAAAATAAGTAATCAGGGCGAGCTGCTGTGGCACTTTAAATGATTTAGTAGGAAGTTTATGAACAGCTATATTTTTTTATACTTTAGGAATCATATAGTGCCTGGGGGAATGAGAGAGAATCTGGTTTGATCCAAGGAAGGGGTAGGCAACTCCAAATCCTTGGATCAAGACTCCCCTCACCAGCATCAAGGAACCTCCCTTGAGGGGGGACCAAGCAGAAGCACTAAACCCATATGGATCATAACTGAATAGCACCTGGGGAATGGGAAGCAATCACATTTGCTAAGGGGAAGACAGATCCACTTCCTTGGATCAAGAGTCCCTCACCAGCATCAAGGTACCCTGAGGGGCTAGCAGTAAACAGATACCAAAAGTTAGTTGGGAATTGTGGGTCCCCTAGGAAAAAAGGGTCTACAATGTTATTAGAAGAATTTAATATATTTTTTAAGGCAATTACATAGATGATTTATCAACAAAGTTAAAAATTAAATTGTATTAATATGTTATATGACCCAAATAATGCAATATATGACCCAATTGGGTAACACAGCACATTGGTGTCTGCAAAATTGGGTGTCGGCAATAATACCCACCTCTGCGTTGGATGTCTCTGCTGCGACGAAAGATGTGATGCCTCAGAGGAAACCACACCATGATTGGCTGATCCTTTCACACTTCCAGCATTGTGACTGGTAGTCCCCATGAAGCACACATTCTGATTACCAGTTCCAACAATGCACCCACCATGAGTGGGCGGTGGGGCAATACAAGAACTATGATTAGTCTGGTGAATATAATCTACACTAGGGCCCCCTTCCCCTGGGTGTGGGCCATGGGGTAGGTCACTCGGGATCACTTTAGGATTAGGGGCATCCATTGCCCTGAGGGGCACAGTCTCGGGGTCCCCAATGACCACTTGGGGCCCCGAGTAATGCACTGACACACTGCGTCTAGTCCTATGGTCTTTGTTCATGGCACAAAATATTACCAGAAGCACCACACACACGAGAGACACCATGGCACCTATGTACACCAACACCTGTGGGGGATGAGATTTGTAGTGAGTGTGTGATGACTTGGTCATGTCTTACCTACTGGAGGTGACCTGGTCACTACCCTCCTACTGGAGGTGACCCTTCAATCGGGTTGACGTGGGGCTTGAGAAGAGATCTTGATTGGAGGAATTGGAGCTACACTTCCTTTCCTCGGACTAAACCTAATTACCCCTTCTACCCACCACTCTCACTGCCCAGGCACTCAATGACCCTTGTGGGTTTAGTGCTTACCCATGAAAAAAATAATGTATTTTATTAAGAATGTAACTAAAGTCTTATATTAAATGAGTTATTTTATAAAAAGAAATTGTCGGTTTAGTACTTTATTTAATTATAATGCTGTATGACCCCTGTGGTTTAGTGCTTCTATTAGATAATAATAATTTAATTATAATAATATAAAATGAGATGTTTAAAAGCACATATCTTCCAATCAGATTACCACCTCTAAGCCCCTTCTATTTAAAACCTCTGGAACGGCCTCTGCTAAGAAAACAAAATGGGTAGGGTACCGGAGACCTGGGTATATTACCTGCAGGTGGGCCAGATGTTGCTTGTGGAAGACGCCACCAGCCACCAGGAGGGAGAAGCCTGTCACTATACCAGCAACAAAGGCTGCCTGTGCTGCCCTGAAGCAGTAGTCGTGGCACCTCTCACACCGGAACCTTCACCAACCAACCTTCCTCCCCCGCTGCTGCTCCACCCACACACACCTGTAATACACCCACCACATTTATATACAGGGAACAAGAGTGCAAGAATTTTTATGGAATAAGTCTGTTAACTATGTGTATGGTAGAATTATTACTGAAAGAGTAAGGGAAAATAGAGAAAGCAGGATTGTTTAACATATTTGGTGTTGGGAGAGGTGTGGGACTAAAAGATAATGAATCTGATATGAAATGGAAGCTGTCACAGTTGCTCTTTGCTGATAAAGTTCTTTTGGGGATTCTGTGGAGACGCGGCAAATATTGGTGGAAGAATTTGGGTGTGAAAATTAAGTGTGACTAATAAATAACAAAAAAGGCACAATACCGTGACTGGAACAATACACACACAACCCGCACATATAAAAGGAGAGGAGCTTACGACGACGTTTCGGTCCGACTTGGACCATTTACAAAGTCACACTAACACGAAGGACAGGAGGAAGGGGTATATATATAGGCAGGCAGACAGGGGAGGGCACAAGAAAGTGGTGGAGGGGTAATGGAGGTAGTAGTGAAGGTGGTAGTGGTGGTAGTAGTAGAGTCAGTCATAAGCTAGGAAAGGAGCACTGCAAAGACGCTGACGGCAGGTAAGGGTAAGAACAAGAACACAGTGGGGAAAAATAAAATAAAAATAAAATAGAGGACAAATACAAGGCAAAAGAAAAGAAAAGAAAGAACCCAGAGGAGAAAGGAGAAAGAGGAAAAGGGGGAAGAGAAAGAGGGGGAAGGAATCAGGTTAAGTCATGGGTGTTCTGAAGTTTGGAGCATTTAACAATGTAATGGGAGAGGAAAGCATCTACAGGCTGCTACTCTGACTACTTCACACTAAATGCTGGAGTACCCCAGGGATCTGTCCTCTCCCCTACCCTCTACATTTTATACACTAACGACATTCCAACACCTGTATACCACAACTCCATCACACTAGCCTACGCAGACGACATTACACAACTCACCACTCACGCCAATATAGATAACACTCTCACACAAAACACAGAATGAGGTCGACAGGATTGCCTTCTGGGAACAAAAATGGAGGATCAAAACCAATGCAGCTAAATCCAGCATTACATATTTTAACTATAGGAAACGTGATCCTCCATTACCTGTCGAGCTCAGAACAGCTGACACCCGCACCTACATCCCCATCACACAATCTGTCACAGTCCTTGGCATTAATCTTGACTACCTCCTTTGCTTAAACAGACACATTCACTCAAAGCATGCAGTAGCTAGCAGGCCCTTGCGGCCTCTACAAGCTGCAACATGCCTCCCAACGCACCAAACTACACCTCTACAAATCCCTAATACGTCCGCTGATAACTTACTCTCCTCTAGCCTCTCTCTTGCAGCCAAAACAAACTTACTTAAACTGCAGCGTGTCCAGAACAAGGCTCTGCGCTGGGTGCTTGATGTCAGATGGGAAGACTTCGCCACAAGCGAGTCTCTCCATGCCCAGTTAGACATCCCTGCGCTGAATCTGTACTGGAAGACTCTCAGTGACAGACAGATAGACAAACTTGAGACACGACATGACTACTGGACCTCTCTCCTTGACGAAGACATTCGTAGACCCACAAACCAACACAACCTTTTCTATTCCATGTATGAACCTGCTCCTAACCCTATTTACAAATAACCTTTTGATCCTATGTCAGGTACCTTGAACTGTTCGCCCCTCTGACCCACTTTCGCCTTAGCTGCTGGGTTAAGCCCTGGCTCAACTTCTACACTCTCCTTCGGCTGTCCCGTCCTCCCCGCTCACCCCACAGAAGTCTCATCAACAGGAGAGCCTGCTATTCCTGCTCTCAAGTCTGCCCCACGATCGCCTTAGCTGCTGGGTTAAGCCCTGGCTCTATTTCTACGACTAAGAAGACTCCTCTCCAGCACTATTCTTCGTCTGTACCGTCTTCCCCGCTCATCCCATTGGGATCTTACCTGTACTTATTCATTCATTCATTCCTTCGTGTTAGTGTGACTTTGTAAATGGTCCAAGTCGGACCGAAACGTCGTCGTAAGCTCCTCTCCTTTTATATGTGCGGGTTGTGTGTGTGTGACTATTAAAAGAGCAAGGTAATGAGAGTAACAAAAAAGTCTAGGCAATGAAAGATTGGAAGGAGAAAGCATAGAGAAAGTGACTTTTAGATATTTCGGAGTGGATGTGTCAATAGATGGATCTACAAAAGATGAGGTGAACCATAAAAAAGACTAGGCGGAAAAAATGTGGGTGCAGTGTTGAGGTAAGGGGTGTGATGCATGGGCTTCAACTGTTGCACTGCAAAACCTGGATTATTATTATAATAAAAAAGAAGTGCTAAACTCACTATGATCATACAGCTGAGAAGCCTGGAGATACCATGTGGCAGAATAGGATGACCACAAGGGATGTGTAAATCTAAGGTGGAAGGACGGAAGTGAAGGGGTTGTCCCAGAACCAATTTGAGGGAGGGTATGTTGAACGCTCTAATAACTTGAACATCTAACAGACTTGTGTAAATATGTTAAGAAATACTGGTTAGCCTTATGAGAGACCTGGAGGTGGAAAGTAACGTGTCTGCACTCTGAATGAGAGGTGAGAATGTTACTGTTCACAGTCATTAAGTTCTAATGTCTAGGTACATCTAGCAAAACAACTATTGAATAAATGATGGCGAATGTGCATCTTTTTAAGGGGGTTGGGGTGAGGGGGAAGGGTCATTTTACCTCGATCCCCTGTCCATTAAACCTCTGTGGGTCGCAGTAAAGAGTGGTGAGACAAACCTCTGTCTGCTAAAACTAAAGCAGATGCTACCATTAAGTAGGCCTGGTCTCAGACCAAGCCGCGGGGGCGTTGACCCCCGAAACCCTCTCCAGGTATGTCTATTTAAATATATATCCTCCTTCCCACATCACCAATTAAGTGTACTGTGAGCAGACGGAGGATCGAGTCTTCACGGCTCCTTGTGCTTGAATGATCCTGTGTGTACTAGGACACTGATGTTCTTGTGGTGTCTTTGATGCCAGTTAAAGAATACGTGATCCAAGGAATAGGAGCCACACTCCCCTTTCTTAGATCAAACCTGTTGACCTCATTTATCAGGTGCTATATGACCCTAACAGATTTGGTGCTTTCTCATTAATATGATAATAATTATTACAAAATATAATAATAATACCAGTAATAAAACTGAAATTAATGATAATTATTTAAAACAATAATAACTCGCCTGCTTGGGGAATGATTGAGGGGGCGGCGCCCCAGCCACCACCACTGGTGGACGTTTGACCACTGGAACCACCACCTGTCAACACATAATAACTGTCAACCTTACATGGCAATAACATTGCTACTGTGGCACTCCAAACACGGAACTGCCACCATGATAGTGACTGGTACAAACTGTTCACTAATACTGAAGTACCATCTTGACAACCATTAGGAAACTTCCACAGTGGCTCTGCCATTATGGCTATGGTCTGTATAACCCCTGTGGTTTAGCGCTTCTATTTGATTATAATAATAATAATAATCTGCCATTATGTAACTACCATAGTGGCTCTGCCATTATGGAACTACCATAGTGGCTCTGCCCTTATGAAACTACCATTGTGGCTCTGCCATTATGGAACTACCATTGTGGCTCTGCCATTATGGAAGTACCATAGTGGCTCTGCCATTATGGAACTACCATAGTGGCTCTGCCCTTATGGAACTACCATTGTGGCTCTGCCATTATGGAACTACCATAGTGGCTCTGCCATTATGGAGCTACCATAGTGGAACTACCATTATGGAACTACCATTGTGGCTCTACCATTATGGAACTACCATAGTGGCTCTGCCATTATGGAGCTACCATAGTGGCTCTGCCATTATGGAACTACCATAGTGGCTCTGCCATTATGGAGCTACCATAGTGGCTCTGCCATTATGGAACTACCATAGTGGCTCTGCCATTATGGAACTACCATTGTGGCTCTGCCATTATGGAACTACCATAGTGGCTCTGCCATTATGGAGCTACCATAGTGGTACTACCATTATGGAACTACCATTCTGGCTCTGCCATTATGGAACTACCATAGTGGCTCTGCCATTATGGAGCTACCATAGTGGCTCTGCCATTATGGAGCTACCATAGTGGCTCTGCCATTATGGAACTACCATAGTGGCTCTGCCATTATGGAACTACCATAGTGGTACTACCATAATGGAACTACCATAGTGGCACTGCCATTATGGAACTACCATAGTGGCCCTGCCATTATGGAACTACCATAGTGGCTCTGTCATTAGGGAGCTACCATAGTGGCTCTGCCATTATGGAACTACCATAGTGGCTCTGCCATTATGGAACTACCATAGTGGTACTACCATAATGGAGCTACCATAGTGGCTCTGCCATTATGGAGCTACCATAGTGGCTCTGCCATTATGGAGCTACCATAGTGGCTCTGCCATTATGGAGCTACCATAGTGGCTCTGCCATTATGGAACTACCATAGTGGCTCTGCCATTATGAAACTACCATAGTGGCTCTGCCATTTTGGAACTACCATAGTGGCTCTGCCATTATGGAGCTACCATAGTGGCTCTGCCATTATGGAACTACCATAGTGGCTCTGCCATTATGGAACTACCATAGTGGCTCTGCCATTATGGAACTACCATAGTGGCTCTGCCATTATGGAGCTACCATAGTGGCTCTGCCATTATGGAACTACCATAGTGGCTCTGCCATTATGGAACTACCATAGTGGTACTACCATAATGGAACTACCATAGTGGTACTGCCATTATGGAACTACCATAGTGGCTCTGCCATTATGGAACTACCATAGTGGCTCTGCCATTATGGAGCTACCATAGTGGTAGTACCATAATGGAACTACCATAGTGGTACTGCCATTATGGAACTACCATACTGGCTCTGCCATTATGGAACTACCATAGTGGTACTACCATAATGGAACTACCATAGTGGTACTGCCATTTTGGAACTACCATAGTGGCTCTGCCATTATGGAGCTACCATAGTGGCTCTGCCATTATGGAACTACCATAGTGGCTCTGCCATTATGGAACTACCATAATGGAACTACCATAGTGGTACTGCCATAATGGAACTACCATAGTGGAAGTACAAATGGCACCTTGTGGCAGTAGCAGAGGAGGAAGTAAGGCAGCAGCAGCAGCCTGGTTCACCAGACCAGTTCAGTATGATATTACACACCCGGATGCTAATTTTCTTGCTTCAGACCCGGAAATGGTCACCACGGCACCGTCTGGTGTAGGGCTCGTGATCCGATGAACTGGAGCTGCTCTCCCATTCCTTTCAAAGTTCATCACAAACAATTATCTTCTAAAACATTAAAAAAAATCAAATATTTCTAATTTTTGCAATATACTTATTTTGGGGCTAAGTTTTACACTGTCCTCTTCTAACATTGTTTTAAATCTTTCTCGATATATATATATATATATATAGGTGCGTGGCCCTTTATGCTGGTGAGGGGCTCTTGATCTAGGGAATTGGATCTGTGCAGGGGTCGGCTTACAGCTCCTGTATGTGTAATCACCTATTTGTGGTTGTAGGGGCGTCAAATTACAGCTCCTGGTCCTGCCTCTTCGCTGGTTGCTACTAGGTTCACTCTCCCAGCTCCAAGAGCTTTATCGTACCTCTGTGTGTACTCACCTATATGTGGTTTAAGGGGTCGAGTCACAGTTCCTGGACCCCGTGTGTGTAAGATGCAACTATGTAATATCTTTGTATGGTGATTTGGTTTAAATAAAAATAAACATCAATAACCGTGCTGACCTGGAGGTATGTGGTGGAGGGGGTGTAGAGAGGGGTGTGGCTGCCCACACATACCCGCCCCTAGTACTGGGCACGACCCCTCACCCCCGACCCCAACTGTGAACACGCCTCCTGGGGCACTGCCCATGGATGGGAGAGCGGGGGTGCTCCACAACATCTGTGGGTCTGCCCACGGTTGCTGCATCATCCCTGGCACCGAGTGTACGGAATGGGCGGCCGTGGGCATGGCGTGGGCGCTGGTGTGCAAGGAATGGGCAGTGTGGGAGTGGACTACGCCGTGCCCAGCGTGGGCATGTTGTGTAGCCCAGGCCATGCTAACAGCTGGGTGGGACACAGTGACGCTATGGCCCACACTATGCGACGGGTGGTGGGCCACACTATAAGTGGGATGCTGGGTGGGGTGGGCCACGCTGTGAGTAGGATGGTGTGCCATACTGTAAGTAGGATGGTGGGCAGCACTGTGGGTGGAGTGGGCCACGCTGAGGCTGGGGTGGGCCGCAGACTGGGCAGGGTGAGAGGCAGTGGGCTGGTAGGGAGTGGCATATTGATGGGCAAGGACATCGTGTGGGCCGTGGGCCGCTTGTTGTTGCTGTTGCTGCTGCTGTTGTTGTTGTTGTTGTTGTTGTTGTAGCTGCTGTTGCTGCTGCTGTTGTTGTTGTTGTAGCTGATGTTGTTGTTGTTGTTGGTGCTGTAGCTGCTGTTGCCCTGACGATGTGCTGCTCTCGCAACCATCCTCAGACACCCACGGGTTCCTGAAAACACATCTGACGTGAGAAAAAATAACCTAAACCAATCACCATATGGGGGGAAATATGAAGGAATTTTACAGAAGTATGAATCAAGGTTACAGAGGTATGAATCAAGGTTACAGAGGTATGAATCAAGGTTACAGAGGTATGAATCAAGGTTACAGAGGTATGAATCAAGGTTACAGAGGTATGAATCAAGGTTACAGAGGCATGAAGAAAATTTACAAAGGCATGAAATCCCACTTCGCGACCCCCCTCACATCTCGTCACTTCCTGCCGTAAAATACTGCCAAAAATCTTACGACATCGAGCGGAGATATTAGGCCTGTAAATCGTGGTAAAATGCATAGTCTTGTGACCCTAACTGTAAAAAAACCCCACTCAATTCAGAAAACTGTCGCTCAATGAACGTAGTGGCCAGAGAGCACAAAAAGAAAAATGGAACATTATTTAAAGCATTTCGCCTGTGAAATGCTGGGTTGGATATCCACGGGCGAGCGCACTCTCAACTTCCCATGGACTGTTTAGTTACCGCAGAATGAGGCCCTCACTTGAGTGTGAGGGCTCGCAGAATGAGGCCCTCACTTAAGTGTGAGGGCTCTCATATGAGCGTGAGGTTCTTCGTTTGAAATTCTGAGAACACTAAAATTGTTCAGTGCAAGCACTATCACACATACTATATGTATAAATGATTTTGAATAATTAACAGAACTGCGGCTGGCCAGGATTCGATCCTGCGTCGCCATGCCCAGCCCTGTGAGAACAGGACACAGTACGCATTCCTCTATCAGTACGAAATCCCTTCGCAGCCATCTATTATGTAGACGGCTGAAGAGGGGTTGCTGAGGTGGTTCGGACATTTAGAAAGAATGGAACGAAATAGAATGACTTGGAGAGCTTATAAATCTGTAGTGGAGGGAAGACGTGGTAGGGGTCGTCCTAGGGAAGGTTGGAGGGAGGGGGTAAAGGAGGTTTTGTGTGCGAGGGGCTTGGACTTCCAGCAAGCATGCGTGAGCGTGTTAGATAGGAGCGAGTGGAGACGAATGACTTTTATGACTTGACGTGGTGTTGGAGTGTGAGCAAAGTAACATTTATGAAGGGATTCAGGGAAACTGGCAGGCCGGACTTGAGTCCTGGAGATGGGAAGTACAGTGTCGGCACTCTGAAGGAGGGGTGTTAATGTTGCAGTTTTATAACTGTAGTGTAAGTACGCCTCTGGCAAGACAGTGATGGAGTGAATGATGGTGATGAAGGTCTTTTTTTCGGGTCACCCTTTTTCGGGTCCAAGCAAACACGTGTATCTGTTTACATGAACGGTACACAACACGCTAAGTTCTACGGTACACAACACGCTAAGTTCTACGGTACACAACACGCTAAGTTCTACGGTACACAACACACTTAAGTTCTACGGTACACAACACGCTAAGTTCTACGGTATGAGTAACATTAGTAAAACAAGTTTGTTTTGTTGAAAACAATTTCTTGATTTATAATTTATCAGCGAGTTTAATATCGTATTTCCCCAACAACAATTATGTACATTCACAACAGTAATCTAACCACAGTTTGTTTACTACTGCGTCTATGAGTCATCTTGTTTACTATTTCTTCAGCAATTCTCTCGTTTTTTTTTTTTATATTTCACTACTGTGATGTACATGTGACCTCTCTCAAGAGTTATATTCTGGCAGCCCTGTCTGAGGTCACACTTTTTGATCACTCAGGCTGTTGAGGCCAACACTGACCTTAGTGGTGGCTTGAGGCAGGAGCGAGGGACAGCAGCAGACATGTCACCTTACATCTTCCACCTGTCAACAAAACAAAACATTAATGACTTAATAGCAACAAAGTGAACATCAATGGTCAACATGTGTTAACTCAGGCTGGTGCTTGTTGTGGTGTGTGTGTGTGTGAGAGAGAGAGAGAGAGAGAGAGAGAGAGAGAGAGAGAGAGAGAGAGAGAGAGAGAGAGAGAGAGAGAGAGAGAGAGAGAGAGAGAGAGAGAGAGAGAGAGAGAGAGAGAGAGAGAGAGAGAATCGTTCCCTACACATTACTAAACAATCTCACATTCCTATCCTAGAAAGTAGGTGATCCCCCTCCATTTTCAATCATCCCTTCGCTCCCCATACCTTCTCTTCCATCTTTCTTCCCTTTACCTCCCATTCCAACCCCCTTCCACCCACCCTTCATTCCCACCCTTAAAAACGACCCCCAGCACTCCCACCCACATACACGACCTCCAGCACCCCTACCTACACATACGACCCCACCAACACATACGACCCTCAGCACCCTCTTTCACACATACGACCTCCAGCAGAGACGGTAAACGAGCCGGACAATTTGACGAAATTTATGGGAAAAAATCGCAGGCAGCCTCAGCGGGGGTTCTGAGTAGAGGTGGGGGAGTTAAGAGGAGGTGGGGAGTTAAGAGGTGTTGGTGGAGTTGAGAGGTGGTAGATTAAAGCCGAGTAGTGGGGATGAGGGGGTACGCTGGTGTGATTTTTGGATTTGACTGATATTCCATCACACCGGATGGGTTTTCCTGTCGCTGTCCATCACTTAGGATAAGTTTCCCTCTCACAATACATCACACAGGATGGGTTTCACTGTTGTATTCCACCACACAAGATGGGTTTCATTGCTATATTCCGTCACACAGGATGGGTAACATAGGCAGAGTGAAATGTATCAGCCTGAGCTGGCAGACTGCAGAAAGAGAATGAGGATGATGTCAAAAAGTACTCGGGCAGAGAAAGGGAGAAGCAAGCCTTTGTTGTGGAAGGCTGCTTGTGGGGAGTTGAATGATAGCTGTAGGCCTTTCGTGCTGCAATCAACACAGTCAGGAGCTTGCAATGTTGCAGAAAAGAGGAGGAGGTACAAGCAAATACGATCACAGGGAATGCCTTTGCAAAAGCGTTCCTTGTGATCGTATTTGCTTGGACCTTCTCTTTTCTGCAACACTGCAAGCTCCTGATGTGTTGATTGCAACATGAAAGGCCTAGAGCTATCATTCAACTTGCCCCAGTGGTTTTGCATTTTGTATCGCTTGTTCGCGATTTTTGCATAATGAAGATATACGTGTAAATGTATACATATGTACATGAAAAGCTTGAGTGTGTGTGTGTAGGTGGAGTGTGGGTGTGAGTGTGGGTGTGAGTGTGGGTGTGAGTGTGGGTGTAGGTGTGGGTGTGAGTGTGTGTAGGTGGAGTATGGGTGGAGGTGTGGGTGTGAGTGTGTGTGTAGGTGGAGTGTGGGTGGAGGTGTGGGTGTGAGTGTGTGTGTAGGTGGAGTGTGGGTGAAGGTGTGGGTGTGTGTGTGTAGGTGGAGTGTGGGTGTGAGTGTGGGTGTGAGTGTGTGTGTGTAGGTGGAGTGTGGGTGTGAGTGTGGGTGTGAGTGTGGGTGTGAGTGTGGGTGTAGGTGTGTGTAGGTGGAGTGTGGGTGTGAGTGTGGGTGTGAGTGTGAGTGTGGGTGTGAGTGTGAGTGTGAGTGTGGGTGTAGGTGTGGGTGTGAGTGTGTGTAGGTGGAGTATGGGTGGAGGTGTGGGTGTGAGTGTGTGTGTAGGTGGAGTGTGGGTGGAGGTGTGGGTGTGAGTGTGTGTGTAGGTGGAGTGTGGGTGTGAGTGTGGGTGTGAGTGTGTGTGTAGGTGGAGTGTGGGTGTGAGTGTGGGTGTGAGTGTGGGTGTGAGTGTGGGTGTAGGTGTGGGTGTGAGTGTGTGTAGGTGGAGTATGGGTGGAGGTGTGGTGTGAGTGTGTGTAGGTGGAGTGTGGGTGGAGGTGTGGGTGTGAGTGTGTGTGTAGGTGGAGTGTGGGTGAAGGTGTGGGTGTGTGTGTGTAGGTGGAGTGTGGGTGTGAGTGTGGGTAGAGGTGTGGGTGTGAGTGTGTGTAGGTGGAGTGTGAGTGGAGGTGTGGGTGGAGGTGTGGGTGGAGTGTGAGTGGAGGTGTTAGTGGTGTGGGTGGAGTGTGAGTGGAGGTGTGGGTGGAGGTGTGGGTGTAGTTGTACATAGGTAAGATAGATAACAGAACTCAGAGGTCCACACAGAAGCTATGTGCGTAGAACTATCTAGTTCTATCTACATTAATGTCTATCATAACTATGTCTATCTAGGTATATGAGTAAAGGATACAAATGTAGGTGTGTGTCACAGCTACATTTGTATCCTTTACAAATGTAGGGGTCGAGTCACAGCTCCTGGCCCCTCCTCGTCACTGGTCGCTACTAGGTCCACTCTCTCCCTGCTTCAAGAGCTTTATCGCGCGCGCGCGCGCGCGCGTGCGTGCGTGCGTGCGTGCGCAAGATTCTTCAACCAACTACCCAGCAGATACGAGAAATATTGCTGGACCAAGCGTGGATATTTTCAAGAGGAAGTGCCAGATCAACCAGGCTGTGATGGTTTGTGGGCCAGCTGGTCGCCAACAGCAACAACCTGGTTGTACAAGTGATCAAGAAGGAAGGAAGGCCAGGGTACGAGAGTAGGACCAACCTCGACACCGGTCACAGGTATATTGTGAGAGCAGGGAGGTGGACGGGGAGATGAGAAGACGCAATGGTGACAGAAAGGGAATTGAATTAAGATGATGTGGTAGGAGGGAGGGAGAGGTAGTAGGGAAGGAGGGGAGGAAGGTGAGGGGAACAGGGAAGGAGGGGAGGAAGGTGAGGGGAACAGGGAAGGAGGGGAGGAAGGTGAGGGGAACTGACAGCCAGGAAATGACGGAATGATTGAGTCTCTGGGAGACAACTTCCAGATATACATTTTCACACGTTTTTATGACGTCAGAAGTGAGGGGAGACGCTAGTCTCCCTCACACCTCTCCAACCCTCCCTCACACCTCTGCAACACTCACACCTCTCCAACACACTCACACCTCTCTAACACTCTAACACCTCTCCAACACTCTCTCACACCTCTCCAACACTCTCTCACACCTCTCCAACACTCCCTCACGCCTCTGCAACACTCTCTCACACCTCTCCAACACTCTCTCACACTTCTCCAACACTCTCTCACACCTCTCCAACACTCTCTCACACCTCTCCAACACTCTCTCACACCTCTCCAACACTCTCTCACACCTCTCCAACACTCTCACACCTCTCCAACACTCTCTCACACCTCTCCAACACTCTCTCACACCTCTCCAACACTCTCTCACACCTCTCCAACACTCTCTCACACCTCTCCAACACTCTCTCACACCTCTCCAACACTCTCTCACACCTCTCCAACACTCTCTCACACTTCAACACTCTCACACCTCTCCAACACCTCTCACACCTCTCCAACACTCTCTCCACACTCTCCAACACTCTCACACTCTCCAACACTCTCACACCTCTCCAACACTCTCACACCTCTCCAACACTCCACACTTCTCCAACACTCTCTCACACACCTCTCCAACACTCTCTCACACCTCTCCAATACTCTCTCACACCTCTCCAACACTCTCTCACACCTCTCCAACACTCTCTCACACCTCTCCAACACTCTCTCACACTTCTCCAACACTCTCACACCTCTCCAACACTCTCTCACACCTCTCCAACACTCTCTCACACCTCTCCAATACTCTCTCACACCTCTCCAACACTCTCTCACACCTCTCCAACACTCTCACACCTCTCCAACACTCACACTTCTCCAACAGTCTCACACCTCTCCAACACTCACACTTCTCCAACACTCTCACACCTCTCCAACACACTCACACCTCTCCAACACTCTCTCACACCTCTCCAACACTCACACACTCCTCCCTCCCTCCCAGTATGACGCTAGAACCAGTCATAATATAAGCCTAGGACAGTAGACATAGGACAGTAACGGGACAGTGAGACATACTATGATACACATCAATCCTCCACTACTGGTGGACACCGTCGTTATCTCTCCCCATTTGTCTAACTTACACACCAATTACTCAACTATAATTAAATCGGACTAATCGCTATATACGCCTAAATTAATCAACGGCAGATACGATCCTCTTAATTGGAATCCAATGCAAAGGCCAAAACGTGCATCGATGGAGCGAAACATATGAGGTCGGTGAGGCGAGGACACACAGACAGACACAGACGTCTGTGAGGTTAGTACATACAGATACAGACGTCTGTGAGGTGAGTACACACACACAGACGTCTGTGAGGTGAGTACACACAAACAGACGTCTGTGAGGTGAGTACACACACACAGACGTCTGTGAGGTGAGTACACACACACGTCTGTGAGGTGAGTACACACAGACAGGCAGACAGACGTCTGTGACGTGAGTACACAGACATTATGCAGCTCTAAATCAAACCGCTCATACAGTCCCAGCTGAAGCAAACAACACGACAAGGATCCTATTTTGCTTTGCTAATTTAACGATGTTATCAGTGATGCTCAATTGTTTACCTGATAAACAAGATGGTCGTCGATGTTCACTTGTCTAGCAGATAAACAATGGTATCCCCCCATGGCCGCTTCTTTATTATTATTTTGATCAACTATCTCTCAAACATCGCGGCTGCTGCTCCTCTTCTTTTATTCATGAGGTATTACCCGGGACTGTTGCTTATTGTATTCACGTATGAGCAATAAACTTAGCAATGCTCACTTGTTTTATTTATAAACCTTGTAACTGGTGATGCTCACTTGTTTTATTAACTTTATAACTGGTGATGCTCACTTGTTTTATTAACTTTATAACTGGTGATGCTCACTTGTTTTATTTATAAACCTTGTAACTGGTGATGCTCACTTGTTTTATTAACTTTATAACTGGTGATGCTCACTTGTTTTATTAAGCTACAGATGGTGATGTTCATTTGCTTTGCTTGTCACCAATGATCTTTTTTTTTCCACATAAAAAAGTATAAAATGTCGGCCTCTGAAGTGTTACAGTCTTAAGACCAGACACACAAGACTTCGCAGTTGTCTCTTTATTCTTCATTATTTGCTTCCGATAATCTCATGAAGATTCCCGATATACGTTCCTTTATTTTCTATTTTCAACAGCAACCATCGTAGCTTCAATGCCTTAAAATATGTAAACGTGGAAGACTGCTGGCATTGTCGCTTGCCTGGTTCATGACCATCTGCTGGCTGGTTCATCACCACCTGCTGGCTGTTTCATCACCACCTGCTGGCTGATTCAGCACCACCTGCTGGCTGGTTCATCACCACCTGCTGGCTGGTTCATCACCCCCTGCTGGCTGGTTCATCACCACCTGCTGGCTGGTTCATCACCACCTGCTGGCTGGTTCATCACCCCCTGCTGGCTGGTTCATCACCATCTGCCAGCAGTACACTTCTCTCGCAAGCAGTGAAGTGGGCCTGAAGCATGAATTTTACCGTGGGTGTGGGCGTGAAGCATGGGTTATAGAGTGGGTGTGGGCGTGAAGCATGGGTTATAGAGTGGGTGTGGGCGGAGAGGTGCCCACACAAGCTCTGGCTGAAGGGACGTCAAAAGATATTGGAGTTAACAGTTATGAGAGGCGAGTCGACCACCCACCATGGTGAATGGGGCCATTTAAAGAGGGAGGAGAGGAGGTGTATGGGGAAGGGGGATTTAAAGAGTGGGGAAAGATGGGAAGGAGGAAGAGTGCAGAATCAGACTCACAGCCAGATGACAAGCACAGAAGACACATTCAGAAAGATAAACAATACAGACACACCCAGCAAGTTCAAAGGTTCAACACACACTCCCAGCAGGTTCAAAGGTTCAACACAGACACCCAGCAAGTTCAAAGGTTCAACACAGACACACACACCCAGCAGGTTCAAAGGTTCAACACAGACACACACACCCAGCAGGTTCAAAGGTTCAACAGACACACACCTAGCAGGTTCAAAGGTTCAACACAGACATACACCCAGCAGGTTCAAAGGTTCAACACAGACACCCAGCAGGTTCAAAGGTTCAACACAGACACCCAGCAGGTTCAAAGGTTCAACACAGACACACACACCCAACAGGTTCAAAGGTTCAACACAGACATACACCCAGCAGGTTCAAAGGATCAACACAGACACCCAGCAGGTTCAAAGGTTCAACACAGACACCCAGCAGGTTCAAAGGTTCAACACAGACACCCATCAGGTTCAAAGGTTTAGGTTTAACCTCAGCAGTCGAGGCGGCTGGTAGAGGAAGTGAACCTGACGACCCGGGAAGAGAGGGTAGGTAGAGGAGATATATTTAATACATGAACGATCCTAAGAGGAACTGATAGGTAGGATAATGAAAGACTTGGAAATGAGAGTAGATAGAAGGAAGCACAGGAGGGAGACATGAAGAAAGTTGAGACATAGCGACACTAGGAAGTCTTTATTTAGGCACAGAATAGTAAGGAAACGAAGACAGATAAAGAGGTGGTTAGATACAAACACCATACACAGTATGAAGAATAGGTACGACAAGGCCAGAATCCTAGGCAGATTAAGACGTGACTATACAGACACACTGAGACACCAGACACACAGACAGGAAGGAGAAGGAAGCAAAGACAAACAGATGACAGGTGACAGAAAGACAGACAGTCTGACAGACAGCACTGTACTTTCCAGCGCCGCTGTCAGTCAACAAAATTGAAAAATTGTCAGTAAAGACCCGCCTTCCTCTACGACAATTTCCTCCAGGACAAAATAAAAAAATAGCGACCTGTCGTTCATAATCATATTCGACTTTAGGAAAAACTATTTTGACTTTTTTTTATATACTTCTTTCTGTTTAGCATTTTGGCGGGAATTTGTGGCACCCATTACTGGCGGGAAATTTTGGCGGGAAATTTTGGCAGATATTACTGGCGGGAAATTTTGGCGGGGAATTTGTGGCAGATATTACTTGCAATAATTTTTTTTCCGGAATTTATGACCCGATTTTTCCTACGCGTTCTTTGAACATATTTTTTGCCAGAGGGTAACTATCATATTTTTGTTCCATCTGTTGTGTTTATGTTCCATCTGTCGTGCTGATGTTCCATCTGTCGTGCTGATGTGCCATCTGTCGTGCTGATGTGCCATCTGTCGTGCTGATGTGCCATCTGTCGTGCTGATGTGCCACCTGTCGTGCTGATGTGCCATCTGTCGTGCTGATGTGCCATCTGTCGTGCTGATGTGCCATCTGTTGTGTTCTTATTCCATCTTTCGTTTTCTTGTTCCATCTGTCATGTTGATGTGCCATCTGTCATGTTGATGTGCCATCTGTCGTCTTCTTGTGCCATCTGTCGTCTTCTTGTGCCATCTGTCAGTGTTCTTGTTCCATCTGTCAGTGTCCTTTTAACCCGGCATGTTCGTAGGAAAACTTCCTGATATTGTGGTTCAGCTTCGTCATCCTTCTCTCTCTCTCTCGTACCCATCCCATCTATCACATTCCCAGCCCATCTATCTCGCGCTTCTATCCCCGGCACCAGATTCCCTCTCCCCTCCATGGCCGTCTAGCCCCTCTCAGTGCCACTCCATCACCTCACGGGAAGAGGCGCCATTTATAACCCCCTCCATCACTCCGTCTTCCACATCCCCTCCCCCGGTCCAAATTCCCGGCACCTCTGAGCATTCTCATTACCGTCGTGATTCCTGTTTGCCGCTGGCTACAAACCTTGTTAGCCCAGCCTCCCTGCACGTCAACACCCCCTCCCCCAGCATCAAGAGAGGAAGGAATAAAGAGGAACGAGGGAGGGAAGGGGTTATAGAGAAAGGGAGGAAGCTGGTAGAGAGGAAGGGGCATATAGTCTAACATAAAGATTAGAGACGGCCGTTTTCTAGAAAGGTATCATATCTAATCTTTCCTTACGAACACTGATATTTTATAACCACTCCTGTCTAGATCAGGACAATACCATTATCCGGGAACAATTTCCTAAACTTGGATACCCAGAATGGCTCATCCAAGAGGACTTAGTAAAAGGAACAAGAACTATTGCCAACTTCAACCTAAACAAGTGACAGACGCACCAACATAAAATAAAATACCAATCAACTAGTCTCGTGTGTCTGTTTCTATGTGAGTTCCCGTCCACCACTGACAAGTGTTTACGACATTGTGATTACAATGTCACACTTGTGGGTTACCTGTAGTGGCTGCAGGAGGTCACCGCCCCAGCGACCCTCTCCCAGACCAAGTCTCCAGGTAAGAAGATGATTGGAGAATTAGGAGATCAGCAGCAACTAGGAGCAAACTTTTAATATGAATCCTGGGAGCTCTGAACAACACCGTCACTCTCACTGCTACATTCTTTCTCTAAATTATGAGGATAGGGTAAAAAAAAATCCAGAAGGGTCTCTTCCCAAACTCTACTCTCCCCCTCTCAAACACAAATTCCAGCAAGCCCAAAAACATTAACTAGAAGATCTTAAATACAGTACAATACTGTGATTCTCTGCTAGGAAAATTAGCGTCAATGCAAACTCTATGAATACATAGTATACACAGGAACATTAGTATACATAATAATACAATATACACAGGAAGACCCTGAACCGTAAATATTAACACTGAATAATACCAGAAATGAGATTCTCAATATCTTTTGAGTCGCACATGCGCGCGTGTGTTTTGTCAGCACTTGCAACACAGCACTTGCAACACGGCACTTGCAACACGGCAGGTAAGTTACTTCACAGGTCTATGAGTGTGCAGACGAGGACATCTGCCACGGGTGTAGTGTTTACACTTACCCTAAGTTGTATACACTTGGCTCTTCTCGGTGATTCATCTTATACCTCAAACCCTCCCTTCCTTGTTGAATGTACTATATTTAGCAGGCCTTGATTAGGTATTCCCGTAATTTATGCTTCCTGAGGAGGAGGAGACCGAGGGAGGAGGAGGCAGCGAAGAGGAGGCGACCGAACAACAAGAGGGAGAGGAGCAAGAGAAACAGAGGAACAAAAAATGATAAGAAGAAAAATAAATAGGAATAACAACTGGAAATAAATAAATATATGTTAAGAACTAAGAGGAGCACACTGGTGACAACTCTCCAACAAAAATGAAAACTCTCCCCAACAATCACACAACAAAAATACTGCATCACGCTAAGTTAAAATAACCCCCGTCTGGCCAAAAAATAAATAAACTGTTAACGTTAAAAGGCACCCCTGAAAATTCCCCGAGGTCCCAGCAGAGGGCATCCCAATAATGACAAAAGATACGACTCACGACGAAAGGTCGAAGCATCGAGCAAACCATCAAGTGCGAGGTGCAGAGCCAGGACCGGTGCAGAGCCAGGACCGGTGCAGAGCCAGGACAGGTGCAGAGCCAGGACCGGTGCAGAGCCAGGACCGGTGCAGAGCCAGGACCGGTGCAGAGCCAGGACAGGTGCAGAGCCAGGACCGGTGCAGAGCCAGGACCGGTACAGAGCCAGGACCGGTACAGAGCCAGGACCAGCACACTACAAGAAACGGACAAGCACCTGCAAGCAGATGGTTCTACGGGCGAGACGATCATAACTTGAGCAGAGAGAATTGCCTGGAGTTCTCTTAATAGGATAGTATAATATGCGCTTTATGGCATTTTACTGAGAAAACGTTTCGCCCACCAGGTAGTTCATTAATTCTTTATCACTTAATAAAGTCCCTGGTGGACAAAACGTCTTCTCAAGAAAACTGTATATTGTGTCTTAAACTTTTAGATATAAATCATCACTGATGTACGTGGAGCTCTGTTTGGTAATAAAGTACAATACCAGTCCTTACCAACAATACCAGTCCTTACCAACAATACCAGTCCTTACCAACAATACCAGTCCTTACCAACAATACCAGTCCTTACCAACAATACCGGTTCTTACCAACAATACCGGTCCTTACCAACAATACCGGTCCTTACCAACAATACCGGTCCTTACCAACAATACCGATCCTTACCAACAATACCGGTTCTTACCAACAATACCGGTCCTTACCAACAATACCGGTCCTTACCAACAATACCGGTCCTTACCAACAATACCGGTCCTTACCAACAATACCAGTCCTTACCAACAATACCGGTCCTTACCAACAATACCGGTCCTTACCAACAATACCGGTCCTTACCAACAATACCGGTTCTTACCAACAATACCGGTTCTTACCAACAATACCAGTCCTTACCAACAATACCAGTCCTTACCAACAATACCAGTCCTTACCAACAATACCAGTCCTTACCAACAATACCAGTCCTTACCAACAATACCAGTCCTTACCAACAAACCTCCCCCCCCCCCTCCCTAGCTGTGTGCAACTCGACAGATTCCTTAAAACAGTCCCTGATCAACCAGGCTGTGGTGCATACGTTGGACTGCGGGTGATCAAGGTGGTTAAGGTGGTCAAGGTGGAGGTCAAGGTGGAGGTAGAGGGATACTCACCATATTCGACAGAGAGGCTTTGGATACGCCTCTTATTCTCGGTCAAGAGAGAGAGAGACACGTTGAGAATTCAACGCTCCTTGGTTTACCTTGACGGTATCCTTACCAGACGTATCGCAGCAGGTATTCGTAATATGCTTATCTGTTTACCTGGAGAGTTTACCTGGAGAGTTTACCTGGAGAGTTTACCTGGAGAGTTCCAGGGGTCAACGCCCCTGCGGTCCGGTCTGTGACCAGATAAAATATACGATTTTATATTTAAATAAAACAGCCTAACGTAGAGGTCACATTTCCAGGGGTTGACAGGAGACTTCAAGTGTAGGAGAAAAGACAGGTAGATGAGTACAAGTAACAGTTACAGTAGAGCCTGGAACAGTGCTAGACTGCGTCCAGGCGGAGCAGAGCTCGCTGACCTGCTTCCCAGGGATTTTGTGAGAATACATTTAGGATATCCAGCGCCGACATGATATCCATTCTGAGCTCCTTCAAGTGGAAATCCCGTGTTTAGGGGCCGGTCAAGTACAGTGCCGAGGAATATTATGTGATCCTCGCTGGGAAGAACGAAGAAATACACTGTTGTGTTTCAGTGTGTTTCAGGGATCGGGCAGTGATTCTAAAGATGTAGCCTCCAGTATCCCATAACCCCAGCCTCCTCTACCTTAACGTTGAGAAAGATCACCGGTGTTCTTCACCAACTCCAAGGCTGAGGGACTGATTACCTCATAGTTCTACTCTCTTCCAATTATGTCCTTGTATTGTACTGATAAAGCCACTGGAGGGCGAAACGTCTACAATAAAGACACCCAGATGTTGCACATGTGTCTGATTTTCAACTCCCGTGATTTGTTGGAATCAGTGGCAGTAACTGGTGTGTTCCCACCAGGCAACTGGTGTGTTCCCACCAGGCAACTGGTGTGTTCCCACCAGGCAACTGGTGTGTTCCCACCAGGCAACTGGTGTGTTCCCACCAGGCAACTGGTGTGTTCCCACCAAGCAACTGGTGTGTTCCCACCAAGAAACTTGTTACTCTTATTAATATTAAAAAATCCCAAATCTTACATTTATCCTCAGCTATTTGGAGCATATATATATATATATATATATATATATATATATATATATATATATATATATATATATATATATATGAGATTATGAGATTACATGAGGTGTACATGCCAAAAGCCCCTAATATGCAGAGCTTTGTGGGCAGACTTAAAAATTAACTTAAAACTAAATGGTAAGAATTATAGTACACAGTTTACAATATAAGTATAGTTGAGTATTTAAGCTATGAAATTTGAACATAATTTGAACATGACATTTTTGAAACATAATAGTTTTATAATTTGGATCATTTACAGTTTTATGTCTTCATAATAAAATTATTAAATCAGATTAAACAAATTAAATAAATAATTTGTGTTGCAATAACAGTTTATATGATCATTAGATGAGTTACAAGGAGCACAAGGCTACATGAGGATGGATTTCTTTATATTAGGTGGTATTAATTATAACAGGTTTATACATTATGAGATATAACAGGTTTATAAGAAGCACTAACATAAGAAGAAGAAGCACTAACATAAGAAGCACTAACATAAGAAGCACTAACATAAGAAGCACTAACATAAGAAGGACTAACATAAGAAGCACTAACATAAGAAGCACTAACATAAGAAGCACTAACATAAGAAGCACTAACATAAGAAGCACTAACATAAGAAGCACTAACATAAGAAGAAGCACTAACATAAGAAGAAGAAGCACTAACATAAGAAGCACTAACATAAGAAGCACTAACATAAGAAGCACTAACATAAGAAGCACTAACATAAGAAGAAGCACTAACATAAGAAGCACTAACATAAGAAGCACTAACATAAGAAACATAACATAAAAGAAGAAGCACTAACATAAGAAGAAGCACTAACATAAAGAAACTAAAAAAGCACTAACATAAGAAGCACTAACATAAGAAGCACTAAAAGAAGCACTAACATAAGAAGCACTAACATAAGAAAAGAAGCACTAACATAAAAGACTTACATAAGAAGCACTAACATAAGAAACACTAACATAAGAAGCACTAACATAAGAAAGAAGCACTAACATAAGAAGCACTAACTAAGAAAAGAAGCACTAACATAAAGCACTAACATAAGAAGCACTAAAAGAAAAACAAAAAGCACAACATAAGAAAAGCACTAACAAAAGAAAACATAAAAAGAAACTAACATAAGAAGAAGAAGCACTAACATAAGAACACTAACATAAGAAAGAAGCACTAAAAGAAACATAAGAAGCACTAAGAAACTAAAAGAACTAAATAAAAGAAGAAGCACTAACAAAGAAGCACTAAAAGAAAAAGAAACTAAAAAGAAGCACTAACATAAGAAGCACTAACATAAGAAGCACTAACATAAGAAAAGAAACACTAACATAAGAAGAACTAACATAAGAAACAACATAAAGCACTAACATAAGAAAAAAGAAACTAACATAAGAAAACAACATAAGAAGACAACATAAGAAGCACTAACTAAAAGAAGCACTAACAAAAAAAGAAGCAACTAAAAGAAACTAAAAGAAGCACTAACATAAATAACAAAAAAGCACTAACATAAAGAAGAAGCACTAACATAAGAAGCAATACAGAAGAAAAAGCACTAACATAAGAAGCACTAACATAAAGAAGCACAACATAAGAAGACTAACAAAGAAGAAGACACTAACATAGAAGATACATAAGCAAATAACACAAAAAGCACAAAAAAGCATAACAAAGAAGACTAAATAAGAACAACATAAGAAGCACTAACATAGAACTAACATAAGCACTACATAAAACAAAACTAACAGAAGAACACAACATAAGAAGACAACAAGAGCACAAAGGCTAACATAAAGCACTAATAGAAGATAGCACTAACATAAGAAGCACTAACATAAGAAGCACTAACATAGCACTAA
>WNWK01000674.1:100000-237500 GCA_009830355.1 Cherax destructor
AAGGAAGGAGAAATATCACAACTGGAACAAGTACAGAGATCGTTTACGACCCACAAAGAGCCAGTAAAGCATTTAAACTACTGAGTACGCCTTCAAGTCTTAAATATGTACTCCGTGGAGTGGAGGAGAGAAAGATACAAATCTTCACACTGCCATAACATCATATTGGAGCGAGAGATATGCGAGGAAGTGCAAAATAAACAGTGAAAATCAGGGGTGTGGTTGGCACAATAAGGGAACACTGTATCAACATTCGTGGTCCCAGATTATTCACCATCTTACCAGAATATATCAGAAACACTGCTGGAAGAAATGTAGAACACTTCAAGAGGAAACTGGAGAAGTTCTTCACCAAGTGCCAAATCAACCAGGCTGTGATGGATATGTAGGGCAGCGGGCCCTCCAGCAGCAACCGCCTGGTTGACCAGGCTAGCACCAGACGAACCTGACCCATGGCCGGGCTTCGGGAGTAGAAAGACTCGAAACTCATCAAAGCGACTGCCCTAACACCTGGGTACTGGTGTACACTGAAGAGGTACTACCCTAACGCCCGTGTACACCTGTAACAGGTGTACGCAGGTGTTGCCTCTGCCCCGTGTACACACTGCCAATCATCAGACCGAATACGTATCCAAATCACTTTGGTGTAACAAGGTAGTTATATAAAGCGCGATATTAGTGAGGAGCAGCTGGTCTCTTGGTGAGGGGCAGGGGAAGGGAAGGGGAGGGGCAGGGAAGGACGCAGGGGGAGAGGAAAGGAGAGGATAGCCGTCAGGGGAAATCAAGGCATCATGCCTCAACTGCTCGAAATATAGTTAAGTTTTAAAGGCGACCTGAGTGGGAGGGTAGAGGTGAGCCACACACACACACACACACACACACACACACACAGTGTACATCACGACCATACTGGAGTATATAGCACCAGGATGGAGCCCACACCTGGTCAAGCACGTCAAGAAATTAAAGTGCAAAGGTTTGCAACAAGACTAGTCCCCGAGCTAAGGAGAATGTCCTACGAGAGGTTAAGAGAACTCAACCTGTCGACACTGGAGGACAGGAGGAATAGGGACGACATGATAACGACGTATAAAATACTGAGAGGAATTGACAAGGTGGATAGGGGCAGGATAATCCAAAGATGTGACACAGCAACAAGGGGTCACAACTAAAAGTTGAAAACACAGATGAGTCACAGAGATGTTAGGAAGTACTTCTTCAGTACTAGAGTTGTCAGGAAGTGGAACTATTACAAAACACTAGTCTCTTAAAACATCTCCACAAACATGTAGAGTTAAAGGTTATTTATTGGCTTAATTGGCCTCTTACCAGGGTTGTAACATATAATAATTCGGGATTACAAAACATCACTAATATTTATAATCTTTACTATTAAAATTATTTGGCATAAAAATAAGGGAGTCTCCTACTCTTCTTTGGTATATATATCACATACAAATTAACATACATTTACAACACTATTTTTCAATCAAATACCAATTACAAATTAAATAATCATGACTCTATAGTGTCTAGTGTCGCATGACACTGCCTATCTCCGTGTCATACATGCCACTTTCTTATCCCTGTGTTATGACACCATCTTCGTGTCCCATGACACCACCTATTCTCCGTGTCATAGCACACCGTCTCCGCGGTACATCCACGACACTGCCTTTGCACCGTGTCATAACACACCGTCTTCGTACGTCCTTTTCTCAGTGTCATCTGACACTCACCGGAATACACGACACCCTTACGTTCGACGACACTTGTGTCATATCATACGACTCTCAGTATGCGGTAAGTGACCAATGAGACCAGCATAATCCTGCGAGGAACTTAAGTCAGCAGACTGAGTGAGGTCTGTAGCAGAAGTCAGCGAAGAACTTAAATCAGCAGACTGAGTGAGGTCTGTAGCAGAAGTCAGCGAAGAACTTAAGTCAGCAGACTGAGTGAGGTCTGTAGCAGAAGTCAGCGAAGAACTTAAGTCAGCAGACTGAGTGAGGTCTGTAGCAGAAGTCAGCGAAGAACTTAAGTCAGCAGACTGAGTGAGGTCTGTAGCAGAAGTCAGCGAAGAACTTAAGTCAGCAGACTGAGTGAGGTCTGTAGCAGAAGTCAGCGAAGAACTTAAGTCAGCAGACTGAGTGAGGTCTGTAGCAGAAGTCAGCGAAGAACTTAAGTCAGCAGACTGAGTGAGGTCTGTAGCAGAAGTCAGCGAAGAACTGAGGGAGGTCAGCTCCGCAGCCACAACATTGTGTGATGACGTACCCAGTGGTACTGCAGGTCAGCTCCGCAGCCCCAACATTGTGTGATGACGTACCCAGTGGTACTGCAGGCCAGCTCCGCAGCCACAACATTGGGTGATGACGTACCCAGTGGTACTGCAGGTCAGCTCCGCAGCCACAACATTGTGTGATGACGTACCCAGTGGTACTGCAGGTCAGCTCCGCAGCCACAACATTGTGTGATGACGTACCCAGTGGTACTGCAGGTCAGCTCCGCAGCCACAACATTGTGTGATGACGTACCCAGTGGTACTGCAGGTCAGCTCCGCAGCCACAACATAGGGTGATGACGTACCCAGTGGTACTGCAGGTCAGCTCCGCAGCCACAACATTGTGTGATGACGTACCCAGTGGTACTGCAGGTCAGCTCCGCAGCCACAACATTGTGTGATGACGTACCCAGTGGTACTGCAGGTCAGCTCCGCAGCCACAACATTGTGTGATGACGTACCCAGTGGTACTGCAGGTCAGCTCCGCAGCCACAACATAGGGTGATGACGTACCCAGTGGTACTGCAGGTCAGCTCCGCAGCCACAACATTGGGTGATGACGTACCCAGTGGTACTGCAGGTCAGCTCCGCAGCCACAACATTGTGTGATGACGTACCCAGTGGTACTGCAGGTCAGCTCCGCAGCCACAACATTGGGTGATGACGTACCCAGTGGTACTGCAGGTCAGCTCCGCAGCCACAACATTGGGTGATGACGTACCCAGTGGTACTGCAGGTCAGCTCCGCAGCCACAACATTGTGTGATGACGTACCCAGTGGTACTGCAGGCCAGCTCCGCAGCCACAACATTGGGTGATGACGTACCCAGTGGTACTGCAGGTCAGCTCCGCAGCCACAACATTGTGTGATGACGTACCCAGTGGTACTGCAGGTCAGCTCCGCAGCCACAACATTGGGTGATGACGTACCCAGTGGTACTGCAGGCCGCCAGGTTAACTATCTAACCAACAGTTTGATAGGAGGCCGCAACAGGAACAATCTGGTGAGTGATGTAATGGAGGCAGGATCAATACATAGCTTTAAGAAGCGGTATGATAAAACTCATGGAGCAGGAAGAGAGTGAACCTAGTAGCGACCAGGGAAGAAGCGGGGCCAGGAGCTGTGAATCGACCCCTGCAACCAAATATAGAAGACTACACATACACACACGTCAACAAAGGAGCCTGGGGTGCACATCAAAGCACCAACACCAAGGAAACTCCATGCTACTCCGAAGACATTTTTTTTAATATGCAAATTAAAATTCCCCCAGCTCTTTTTCCTTTACCCAGGCCGCTCTCTGTGTCTCATCTGAGAGACTAACGAAGAGACTACGACCGCACGAACGGTCGCACGGACGGACACACGAATATGAGAGATGCAGTCTCCCCATGTCTTGCCCTCCTGCTGACATCCTGCTGACATCCTGCTGACTATATATACTCTCCTACTGAAGTATGAATGTGGCAATGAGACGCGGGGGAAATTCCAGCCTCCCCAGGGAGCTGTAGAAGGGAGGGGAAGGGGAGAAAAGGGAGGGGAGGAAGAGACATGGTTAGGGTGGGAGGGAGAAGTGGAAAAGTAGGAGTCGAAGGGAAAGGAATAGAAGAGAGGGAGGAGAATGAGAGAAATCAGGCAACTCGGAAAGAACGAGGGGAGGAATAAGGGCAGAGAGGAAGTAGTGAATGACAGAGGGGAAGGGGAGACAAGGACGTAGAGGGGAGAAGTGGGGATAAGGGTGATGGCAGCGTAACAGAAGGGTAAGGGGAGGGGAGAAGAGAGGAAAAGAAGCGGGTGACAAGGAAGACGAAACAGATAATGCATAATCTTGAATATGATGAAGACGCATTTGCAACACATCTGCAACACACAACACACTTGCATCACCGCTGCAACACTTGCAACACCTGCAATACAGCTACAACTCACTTGCAATACAGCTGCAAAGGTACCCAACTGTTCCATGTGTCTTATTCATCAAATCATCAACCTCTGGGTATTGTATATCATAAGAACATAAAAAAGAAGGAACACTACAGCAGGCCTACTGGCCCATGCGAGGTAGGTCCAAGTCTCCCACCGGCTTAAGCCACTGCCCCAACCTAGTCAGGTCAGGTCACATTCACTTAAGGAAGGAGCACGGCACCTGACCTAGTAGCACAAGCTAGTCAGGTAACACTCACACCCACCCACACCCACTCATTTATTTATCAAACCTATTTTTAAAACTACACAACGTTTTAGCTTCTATGACGGTACTAGGGAGTTTGTTCCACTCATCCACAACTCTTACCAAACCAGTGCTTTCCTATATCCTGCCTGAATCTGAATTTTACCAACTTGAACCCATTGCTGCCAGTCCTGTTTTGGCTAGATATTTTTAGCACGCTATTTACATCCCCTTTATTAATTCCTGTTTTTCATTTATACACCTCAATCATATCTCTACTAATTCTACGCCTTTCTAGAGAGTGCAGATTCAGGGCCCTCAGTCTATCCTCATAGAGAAGATTTCTGATACATGGGATCAACTATGTCATCCTCCTTTGTACGTTTTCCAGTGCATTGATATCCATTCTGTAATACGGTGACCAGAACTGTGCAGCATAATCTAAATGAGGCCTAACCAAGGATATATAGAGTTGAAGAATTATATGAATTTTAGACGTAGACTAAACAATAAACACACAATTCTTGAGTAAGAAATAATGTATTTTAAGGCGTTAAAAAACACAGCACCAGTACAGTACCAGTATAGCACCAGTACAGCACTAGTATAGCACCAGTACAGTACCAGTATAGCACCAGTAAAGTACCAGTATAGCACCAGTACAGTACCAGTATAGCACCAGTACAGTACCAGTATAGCACCAGTACAGTACCAGTACAGCACCAGTACAGTAACAGTATAGCACCAGTACAGTACCAGTATAGCACCAGTACAGTACCAGTATAGCACCAGTACAGTACCAGTATAGCACCAGTACAGTAACAGTATAGCCCCAGTACAGTATAGCACCAATACAGTACCAGTATAGCACCAGTACAGTACCAGTATAGCACCAGTACAGTACCAGTATAGCACCAGTACAGTACCAGTATAGCACCAGTACAGTACCAGTATAGCACCAGTACAGTACCAGTATAGCACCAGTACAGTACCAGTATAGCACCAGTACAGTACAGTATAGCCCATCAGTCAGTATAGCACCAGTACAGTACCAGTATAGCACCAGTACAGTACCAGTATAGCACCAGTACAGTACCAGTATAGCACCAGTACAGTACCAGTATAGCACCAGTACAGTACCAGTATAGCACCAGTACAGTACCAGTATAGCACCAGTACAGTACCAGTATAGCACCAGTACAGTACCAGTATAGCACCAGTACAGTACCAGTATAGCACCAGTACAGTACCAGTATAGCACCAGTACAGTACCAGTATAGCACCAGTACAGTACCAGTATAGCACCTAGTACAGTACCAGTATAGCACCAGTACAGTACCAGTATAGCACCAGTACAGTACCAGTATAGCACCAGTACAGTACCAGTATAGCACCAGTACAGTACCAGTATAGCACCAGTACAGTACCAGTATAGCACCAGTACAGTACCAGTATAGCACCAGTACAGTACCAGTATAGCACCAGTACAGCAGTAGCACAGTATAGCACGTACAGTACAGTAGTACAGTGATAGACCAGTACAGTACCCTGATCATAGCACAGTAGTTACTAGTATAGTATAGCACAGTAAGTTACCTAGTATAACCAGTACCGTGTTACCCTGTCATATTCCACTCACACAGGGTGGGTTACCCTTCATATTCCATTACACAGGGTGGGTTACCCCTGTATATCCATCACACAGGGTGGGTTACCATGTCATATCCATACAGCAGGGTGGGTTACCCCTGTCATATTCCCTCACACAGGGTGGGTTACCCCTGTCATATTCCATTACACAGGGTGGGTTACCCCTGTCATATCCCATCACACAGGGTGGGTTACCCCTGTCATATTCCATCACACAGGGTGGGTTACCACTCTCATATTCCATCACACAGGGTGGGTTACCCCTGTCATATTCCATTACAGAGGGTGGGTTACCACTCTCATATTCCATCACAGAGGGTGGGTTACCCCTGTCATATTCCATCACACAGGGTGGGTTACCACTCTCATATTCCATTACAGAGGGTGGGTTACCCCTGTCATATTCCATCACACAGGGTGGGTTACCCCTGTCATATTCCATCACACAGGGTGGGTTACCCCTGTCATATTCCATCACACAGGGTGGGTTACTCCTGTCATATTCCATTACACAGGGTGGGTTACCCCTGTAATATTACATCACACAGGGTGGGTTACCCCTGTCATATTCCATTACAGAGGGTGGGTTACCCCTGTCATATTCCATTACACAGGGTGGGTTACCACTCATATTCCATCACAGAGGGTGGGTTACCACTGTCATATTCCATTACACAGGGTGGGTTACCCCTGTCATATTCCATCACACAGGGTGGGTTACCCCTGTCATATTCCATCACACAGGGTGGGTTACCCCTGTCATATTCCATCACACAGAGTGGGTTACCCCTGTCATATTCCATTACACAGGGTGGGTTACCCCTGTCATATTCCATCACACAGGGTGGGTTACCCTGTCATATTCCATACACAGAGTGGGTTACCCTGTCATATTCCATCACACAGGGTGGGTTACCCCTGTCATATTCCATTACAGAGGGTGGGTTACCCCTGTAATATTCCATCACACAGGGTGGGTTACCCCTGTGATATTCCATTACACAGGGTGGTTACCCCTGTCATATTCCATCACACAGGGTGGGTTACCCTGTCATATTCATTACAAGGGTGAGTTACCCTGTCATATTCATCACAAGGGTGGGTTACCCTGTCATATTCCATTACACAGGGTGGGTTACCCTTCATATTCCATCAGAGGTGGGTTACCCTGTCATATTCATTACACAGGGTGGGTTACCACGTATATTCATCACACAGGGTGGGTTCCCTGTCATATTCCATCACACAGGGTGGGTACACCTGTCATATGTCACTGAGCTGGGACCTTCAGTAGTGTCAGTCTGAGCTGGAGACTTGTAGGTTCACCTGAGCTGGAGACTTCAGTAGTGTCAGCCTGAGCTGGGACTGTCATATTCATCGACGGAGATTGGGTCAGCTCTGAGTGTGAGACTTCATGTGTCAGCCTGAGCTGGGAGACTTCAGTAGTGTCAGTCTGAGCTGGGAGACTTCAGTAGTGTCAGCCTGAGCTGGGAGACTTCAGTAGTGTCAGCCTGAGCTGGGAGACTTCAGTAGTGTCAGTCTGAGCTGGGAGACTTCAGTAGTGTCAGCCTGAGCTGGGAGACTTCAGTAGTGTCAGCCTGAGCTGGGAGACTTCAGTAGTGTCAGTCTGAGCTGGGAGACTTCATTAGTGTCAGCCTGAGCTGGGAGACTTCAGTAGTGTCAGTCTGAGCTGGGAGACTTCAGTAGTGTCAGTCTGAGCTGAGAGACTTCAGTAGTGTCAGTCTGAGCTGGGAGACTTCAGTAGTGTCAGTCTGAGCTGGGAGACTTCAGTAGTGTCAGCCTGAGCTGGGAGACTTCAGTAGTGTCAGTCTGAGCTGGGAGACTTCTGTAGTGTCAGTCTGAGCTGAGAGACTTCTGTAGTGTCAGTCTGAGCTGGGAGACTTCAGTAGTGTCAATCTGAGCTGGGAGACTTCAGTAGTGTCAGTCTGAGCTGGGAGACTTCAGTAGTGTCAGCCTGAGCTGGGAGACTTCAGTAGTGTCAGTCTGAGCTGGGAGACTTCTGTAGTGTCAGCCTGAGCTGGGAGACTTCAGTAGTGTCAGTCTGAGCTGGGAGACTTCTGTAGTGTCAGCCTGAGCTGGGAGACTTCAGTAGTGTCAGTCTGAGCTGGGAGACTTCTGTAGTGTCAGCTTGAGCTGGGAGACTTCTGTAGTGTCAGTCTGAGCTGGGAGACTTTCAGTAGTGTCAGTCTGAGCTGGGAGACTTTCAGTAGTGTCAGCCTGAGCTGGGAGACTTCAGTAGTGTCAGCCTGAGCTGGGAGACTTCAGTAGTGTCAGCCTGAGCTTGGAGACTTCAGTAGTGTCAGTCTGAGCTGGGAGACTTCAGTAGTGTCAGCATGAGCTGGGAGACTTCAGTAGTGTCAGCCTGAGCTGGGAGACTTCAGTAGTGTCAGCCTGAGCTGGGAGACTTCAGTAGTGTCAGTCTGAGCTGGGAGACTTCTGTAGTGTCAGCCTGAGCTGGGAGACTTCTGTAGTGTCAGTCTGAACTGGGAGACTTTCAGTAGTGTCAGTCTGAGCTGGGAGACTTTCAGTAGTGTCAGCCTGAGCTGGGAGACTTCAGTAGTGTCAGCCTGAGCTGGGAGACTTCTGTAGTGTCAGCCTGAGCTGGGAGACTTCAGTAGTGTCAGCCTGAGCTGGGAGACTTCAGTAGTGTCAGCCTGAGCTGGGAGACTTCAGTAGTGTCAGCCTGAGCTGGGAGACTTCAGTAGTGTCAGCCTGAGCTGGGAGACTTCAGTAGTGTCAGCCTGAGCTGGGAGACTTCAGTAGGGTCAGTCTGAACTGGGAGACTTCTGTAGTGTCAGCCTGAGCTGGGAGACTTCAGTAGTGTCAGTCTGAGCTGGGAGACTTCAGTAGTGTCAGCCTGAGCTGGGAGACTTCAGTAGTGTCAGTCTGAGCTGGGAGACTTCTGTAGTGTCAGCCTGAGCTGGGAGACTTCACCTCTACCACCACCACCACCTCTACCACCACCATCATCTACCACCACCATCACCTCTACCACCACCACCACCATCACCTCTAGCACCACCACCACCACCAGTACCACCATCACCACCACCACCTCTACCACCACCACTACCACCACCAGTACCACCACCTCTACCACCACCACTACCACCAGCACCTCTACCACCACCACTACCACCATCACCTCTCACAAAGGTATTTCCATAATTATATCAATAAGTCGTTTTAAATGGTTTTATAATTGAGAGTTAATTCAAAATGTGAACATTAGGAGTCCCTCTTTGTCCTCAGATGTTCTTAGTGTGTACTTGCCTAGCAGTGGCAGCGGGGATCGAGTCATGGCTCCAGCCCATCTTAACCCCCTTCTCTGGATGCTGTTGCTGGCCTCTTTAGCCCTACCATACCGAATCTTAAAACTGCACATGAACTCTGCTTCATTATCCGTTTAATTTATTTTCCCTGTGGTTCCTGTTTTCAGTTTTTATTTATGTAGGGACTGTAAGCATCCTTCAAGACTTTTCTGTAGATTTTCACCATTTTTCTTAACAGGCATCCTCTCTACTGGAGGTGTCAGGTTCAGTTCTCTTGGTCTCTCCTCGTTAGTGCATACCTCTCATCTCTGGCACTAGTCCGCTTAGAAAATATTTTTCAATATCGTCAACATTCTTCACCCCTCGATGGGTCTAGTGTTGCGTACTATAAGATGGGTCTAGTGTTGCGTACTGTAAGATGGGTCTAGTGTTGCGTACTGTAAGATGGGTCTAGTGTTGCGTACTGTAAGATGGGTCTAGTGTTGCATACTATAAGATGGGTCTAGTGTTGCGTACTGTAAGATGGGTCTAGTGTTGCGTACTGTAAGATGGGTCTAGTGTTGCATACTATAAGATGGGTCTAGTGTTGCGTACTGTAAGATGGGTCTAGTGTTGCGTACTGTAAGATGGGTCTAGTGTTGCTACTATAAGATGGGTCTAGTGTTGCGTACTGTAAGATGGGTCTAGTGTTGCGTACTGTAAGATGGGTCTAGTGTTGCGTACTGTAAGATGGGTCTAGTGTTGCGTACTGTAAGATGGGTCTAGTGTTGCGTACTGTAAGATGGGTCTAGTGTTGCGTACTGTAAGATGGGTCTAGTGTTGCGTACTGTAAGATGGGTCTAGTGTTGCGTACTGTAAGATGGGTCTAGTGTTGCGTACTGTAAGATGGGTCTAGTGTTGCGTTGTGTTGCGTCCTACACGCTCTCTAAATCACATGGTTGGTGAGGTCCTCTAGAAATATGTTTGGCGTGATGGCCACTCCTGCATCCTTCATTAAGTGTCCTCCCAGCCTACGAGGTGAAAAGCTAGAAATAGAGAGGAAAAAAAACCCGGGGTTAATGATCCAGCGGAGTTAATCCTCGGAGGGTTAGTAACCCAGGATAATCCACGAAAGCCAAGCAGTATGGCCTTTTTTCAAGTACATACCTGACTACCCCAGTTTAACATTTATAACAGTCAGCTAACACCCAGGTACCTACTTACTGCTTGGTGAATAGGGGCAGTAGGTGTCGAGAGACTTGCCCATACGTCTGATCTTAAAGGCTCATGAAATTAACCTCGCGTTAAAGACATCATCAAAAGCAAGCATCATGCGCACATCCTCAGCGCCAGATGCTGCGAGATAAGCAAATGTCTGACCAGCTTCCACGGATGTAAACACAATGATCCGGGATATTACACAAGGCATATTTTAGGCTCATCAGCGGGTCAGTGGAGCCTGAGTGGAGCCTCCCAACTGATCCAGCAGCTGAAGAAACACGAAGGCAGAAGGGTTCGTAATTAGACTAGTCTGAGAGGCGAGATAAATGCACCATGAGAAGGTAAAGCCACTGCACTCAGTAACCTTGATAATGTCAGAAATCATGAAAGCTCTTAAACGTTTACTATTTTTTCACAGTGGTTGTTTTACACACACACACACACACACACACACACACACACACACACACACACACACGCCCCCGGTGGCCTAGTGGGTAAAGCTCTCGCTTCACGCACGGAGGGGCCGGGTTCAATTCCCGGTGGGGCAGAAACATTTCGAAGTGTTTCCTTACATACACACACACACATACATACAACAGGCCTAGTGTCTAATTGACATGTGCCTAGGATAAAATGGTAACTAACTAACACACACATACACACACACACACACACACAATATATATATATATATATATATATATATATATATATATAAAAACCACTATGAATAAAATAGAAAAGAATTCCAAGCGCTTTCGTGACTACTCACTTATCAAGGAACTTAGTTCCTTGATAATGTGAGTAGTCACAAGCTAGAATTCTTCTATTTTTCATAGTGTTTTTTGCATATTTTGATATCACCTGTTTACTGTGATCTTTTTGCATATATATATATATATATATATATATATATATATATATATATATATATATATATATATATATATATATATATATATATGCAAGAAAACCACTATGAAAAATAGAAGAATTCAAGCGCTTTCGTGACTACTCACATTATCAAGGAACTATAACAGGAAACATGACAAGAAGGGCTTATATAGGGCGAGACTACACCTCACAGTCACATCCACTAAAAAGACTACACCTCACAGTAGCGTAACATCGCACGACTCTGTGAAGAGGAAAATGCGATGTTACGCTCGTGAGTGTAGTCTTGTTAGTGTGATGTGACTGTGAGGTGTAGTCTGCTTATAAGTCCCTTTTTCATGTTTCTGTTTAGCCATGATATGATATCAACCTGTTTACTGTGATCTTTTTGCATATAATATATTATATATATATATATATATATATATATATATATATATATATAAGTGCTGTGTGTGCGTGTCCAGTAACCTAGAAAAAACTGAAGAGAGAGAGAGAGAGTAGAAGAAAAAAGAAGGAGAGGAAGGGAAATAATGAGAGGAAAACAGGAAGGTTAGGATAGAACGAAGGGAATAAGGGAGGGAAGGCAGTAGAGGAGATAGTGAGAGAGGGAGTGAAGGCAGTAGAGGAGATAGTGAGAGAGGGAGTGAAGGCAGTAGAGGAGATAGTGAGAGAGGGAGTGAAGGCAGTAGAGGAGATAGTGAGAGAGTGAAGGCAGTAGAGGAGATAGTGAGAGAGGGAGTGAGGGCAGTAGAGGAGATAGTGAGAGACAGAGGGCAGTAGAGGAGATAGTGAGAGAGTGAGGGCAGTAGAGGAGATAGTGAGAGAGAGTGAGGGCAGTAGAGGAGATAGTGAGAGAGAGTGAGGGCAGTAGAGGAGATAGTGAGAGAGGGAGGGAGGGAAGGAATGGATGAATGTAGGGATGGAAAAATGAATAAAACAGAAAGGAAGGGTCTAGAAACGCAAGTTGGAGGCCTGGCATTCACAAGAGGTTCTGGAAGTGAGAAATGTTCAGAGATGTAATATTAGACCCTTGTGTGTGTGTGTGTGTGTGTACTCACCTATTTGTGGTTTCAGGGGTTAATTCATAGCTCCTGGCCCCGCCTCTTCGCTGGTCATTACTAGGTCCACTCCCTCACTGCTCCAAGAGCTTTTTCGTACGTCTTCTTGCGTGCGTGTGTACTCACCTATTTGTGGTTGCAGGGGGTCGAGACTTAGCTCCTGGCCCCGCCTCTTCAATGACCGCTGTGTGTGTGTGTGTGGAATCTAGTGTAAATAAGTCGCATTATTTGACTTGTGTTACCTGAGGTTAAATTTACACAGAGTCGTTTATATACTAATAACACCCGTATGTTGTCAAGGTCATCCTTACAAATATATATTATGTACACGGAACACTGTCGTGAACTACACTTGTATTTCAGAAGCTGAAATACATGTTCCCGAACTGCGTAACATCGGTCCACTGCACCTCAATGCACGCGAAAGGCATACCTAAAGATACCTGGAGGGGGTTTCGGGGGTCAACGTCCCCTCGGCCTGGTCTGAGACCAGGCCTTGTGGTGGATCAGGGTCTGATTAACCAGCCTGTTACTGCTGGCCGCACGCAAACCGAAGTACGAACCACAGCCCGGCTGGTCAGGTACTGACTTTAGGTGCCTGTCCAGTGCCTTCTTGAAAACAGCCAGGGGTCTATTGGTAATCCCCCTTATGTATGCTGGGAGGCAGTTGAGCAGTCTTGGCCCCATGACAGTTATTGTGTTGTCTCTCAGTGTACTCGTGGCGCCCCTGCTTTCCACTGAGGCAATGTTGCATCTCCTGCCCAGTCTTTTGCTTTCATAGGGAGTGATTTTCGTGTGCAAGTTTGGTACTAATCCCTCTAGGATTTTCCAAGTGTATATAATCATGTATCTTTCTCGCCTGCGTTCCAGGGAATACAAATCAAGGGACTTCAACCATTTCCAGTAATTTAGGTGCTTGATCGTACTTATGTGTGCCGTGAAAGTGTGCAGTGTCCAGAGTGCGGCATAACTTTGCGAGAGCCAGTCACTAGTTATCACATGGAAACTAATATCCCACTATTTAATAAAAATTAACGAATTAGGGCACACACAGTCCAACGCCAGCAAAGAGGCGGGTCCAGGAGCTGTGAATCGACTCCTGCAACCACAAATTGGTAAGTACAGATTCAAACTTTTCACTAAGAAAGACCAGCTTAAAAAGTTTCAAGCCAGCCTGAAGTGGCATTCTGTAGTCATCTCACAGATCAATATATCATAAGATACTAACTCTTAAATTTGAAGCAGCCCAGAAGTTGCAATATCAAGTTATCGGATTGAAGGTTTGAAGCCGATCAGATAAGTAACTCATTAATTAACTTACCAAAGCCAATATTTCACATTTTCCAGTTTCCTCGATTAAAAAAAATGTCAATTTAGGACCAACACAGAGACCGATATCATCCAAACTTTTCTCTAAGATTGACCACCACCATTCAAGGTCCAGTAACTTTCATTCAGGTGTTTGATACATAAACAAATTTGTTACAAAGGGAGTTTAGGTAGTTCTACTGGGAGTTTAAGTAGTTCTACTGGGAGTTTAGGTAGTTCTACTGGAAGTTTAGGTAGTTCTACTGGAAGTTTAGGTAGTTCTACTGGAAGTTTAGGTAGTTCTACTGGAAGTTTAGGTAGTTCTACTGGAAGTTTAGGTAGTTCTACTGGAAGTTTAGGTAGTTCTACTGGAAGTTTAGGTAGTTCTACTGGGAGTTTAGGTAGTTCTACTGGAAGTTTAGGTAGTTCTACTGGAAGTTTAGGTAGTTTTACTGGGAGTTTAGGTAGTTCTACTGGAAGTTTAGGTAGTTCTACTGGAAGTTTAGGTAGTTCTACTGGAAGTTTAGGTAGTTCTACTGGGAGTTTAGGTAGTTCTACTGGAAGTTTAGGTAGTTCTACTGGAAGTTTAGGTAGTTCTACTGGGAGTTTAGGTAGTTCTACTGGAAGTTTAGATAGTTCTACTGTGAGTTTAGGTAGTTCTACTGGGAGTTTAGGTAGTTCTACTGGAATTTTAGGTAGTTCTACTGGGAGTTTAGGTAGTTCTACTGGGAGTTTAGGTAGTTCTACTGGGAGTTTAGGTAGTTCTACTGGGAGTTTAGGTAGTTTTACTGGGAGTTTAGGTAGTTCTACTGGGAGTTTAGGTAGTTCTACTGGGAGTTTAGGTAGTTCTACTGGGAGTTTAGGTAGTTCTACTGGGAGTTTAGTTTTACAGGGAATTTAGGTAGTTTTTACAGGGAGTTTAGATAGTTTTACGTAAAAATTACATGATTTGAATCCGATCGGATGATTGAAAAGTAGGAAGAGGAAAACACTGTATGTATATATATATATATATATATATATATATATATATATATATATATATATATATATATATATATATATATATATATACGTGTATATATATATATTAGTATATACAATGTAGTTACCTGAATAGGTAACTACTTTTAAAGGTCCCCCTTGGAAGGTACCTAATTACCGAAGTGATGAAGACTCGATCCTCCGTTCGCACCCACACCCATACCCCTCTCCTGACGTTCTTTACCCTCCACGCCAGTACCCCTATTTGTTCTTCCCCACCTTCCCCAACATCAACCCTCCAACACATTTCACTAACGACATGGGAGTAACTAGCGTCCACTGATGCTGCCTGTTGACATGTCATTAATGTGTTAGAGAAGCGAGACAGACATGTGTGTCCACACCATGTATTTCCACTCCCTGTATGTCCGCACCGTGTATGTCCTACCCCCTACTACTGATATAGTAGTAGCCAGGCTTAGGCTTGGTTACAAGTACGTCTGGCAGACACACACATGATAATCAGAGTAAATCAGAGTTATGTGGTCAGCCTTTTGTTTACATTTTATTATACTATGTGTGCTTAATTGTCCACTTTCTAATGAATATATAGAAAGTATATTAACCTAAGTGATATGTCACGACATCCTCTTTATGAAAATAAGTTACCAGACATTCTAAGCAAATATACTAAGTTTTCTCCTAAGAGATGCAATATAAAATTTTGAATATATATCCAGATGTACTTCTGTTAACCCTTTTGAGGCCTAGTTCCTAGGATAGACATGTTCTCGCACTACCGTCCACAGGATAGACATGTTCTCGCACTACCGTCCACAGGATAGACATGTTCTCGCACTACCATCCACAGGATAGACATGTTCTTGCACTACCATCCACAGGATAGACATGTTCTCGCACTACCATCCACAGGATAGACATGTTCTCGCACTACCATCCACAGGATAGACATGTTCTCGCACTACCGTCCACAGGATAGACATGTTCTCGCACTACCATCCACAGGATAGACATGTTCTTGCACTACCATCCACAGGATAGACATGTTCTCGCACTACCATCCACAGGATAGACATGTTCTCGCACTACCATCCACAGGATAGACATGTTCTCGCACTACCATCCACAGGATAGACATGTTCTTGCACTACCATCCACAGGATAGACATGTTCTTGCACTACCATCCACAGGATAGACATGTTCTTGCACTACCATCCACAGGATAGACATGTTCTCGCACTACCATCCACAGGATAGACATGTTCTTTCGCTACCGTCCACAGGATAGATATGAGGTACACAATAAACTAGCCATTTCGGCCTCAATACTCAACAATTTGTGGTTGCAGGGGTTGAGTCACAGCCCCTGGCCCCATGTGTATGTGTGTGTGTGTTCCTTTTTCTTGCCACCGTCATGTATGTAAATGTTGTAGAGGCAGGCTTCATGTACGCCTCTATTATGCACGTGTCTGTGTGCGTTAGAATGCCTGTGTGTACACTCACCCGCCTGAGCCTTTTAAGGAGGATCGAGGCTCCAGCTCCTGGGCTTTGTGTCCCTTCGTCCTTCTCTCACTACCGAATACTTTGTGTATATCTGAGTATCGTGAAGGTTGTGATTATATCTCCTCCCCTGCTACATATATTACTGTATCAACTACTGCTTCAACTACAAGCACTACAATAACTACAAGCACTACAATAACTACAAGCACTACAATAACTACAAGCACTACAATAACTACAAGCACTACACTAACAACAAGCACTACACTAACTACAAGCAATACAACTACAAGCACTACAATAACTACAAGCACTACAATAACTACAAGCACTACAATAACTACAAGCACTACAATAACTACAAGCTCTACAATAGCTACAAGCTCTACAATAACTACAAGCACTACAATAACTACAAGCACTACAATAACTACAAGCTCTACAATAACTACAACAAGCACTACAATAACTACAAGCACTATAACTACAACTACTATCCCTCTGCAACTACACCCTGGACACCATCACAGGTTGCTGATATAGTAATGCAGAAGGCTCTCTCATTCATCTTTACCTTCCTCAAAACCCTTCCTCACTCTCTCTCTCTCTCTCTCTCTCTCTCTCTCTCTCTCTCTCTCTCTCTCTCTCTCTCTCTCTCTTTTTATAGAGGTGGATCAATAGAAGTGATGGACAGTGTTGACATCAGCTGGTATCTGGGGGGATGTGTAGTACCCCCTCCCCCTTCCCCTCCCTCCTGTTAGGGGAAGATGGAGGGGGAGGAGGAAGAGGTGGGAGGAAGATGAAGAGGAAGATTGAGGAAGAGGAGTGAGGATGAAGAGAAGGGAGGATGGAGGAAGATGAAGAGGAGGAGGATGGAGGAAGAGGAGGGAGGAGGGAAAAGAAGAGGAAGAAGAAGCAGAAAAGATGTCTGGCTCCGCACTGAACAGTGACTGCATCTTCGTCTCACAACCGATAGACCCCGGATCGATCCTGGGAGGGAAGGTGGGAGGGTGGTGGAGTGGACGAGCGTGTTGTCTTACACCTGTTGTCCTAGGTCACCTAGCAGCAACTATGTCACCTAGCAGCACCTATATCACCTAGCAACAACTATGTACCTGGTAGTACGTACCTGGCAGTAACTATGTACCTGGCAGTAACTATGTACCTGGTAGTATGTACCTGGCAGTAACTATGTACCTGGTAGTATGTACCTGGCAGTAACTATGTACCTGGCAGTAACTATGTACCTGGTAGTATGTACCTGGCAGTAACTATGTACCTGGCAGTAACTATGTACCTGGTAGTGACTATGTAACTGGTAGTATGTACCTGGCAGTACGTACCTGGTAGTATGTACCTGGCAGTAACTATGTACCTGGTAGTATGTACCTGGCAGTAACTATGTACCTGGTAGTATGTACCTGGCAGTAACTATGTACCTGGTAGTATGTACCTGGCAGTAACTATGTACCTGGTACTATGTACCTGGCAGTAACTATTTACCTGGTAGTATGTACCTGGCAGTAACTATGTACCTGGTAGTATGTACCTGGCAGTAACCATGTATCTGGTAGTATGTACCTGGTAGTAACTATTTACCTGGTAGTATGTACCTGGCAGTAACTATTTACCTGGTAGTATGTACCTGGCAGTAACCATGTATCTGGTAGTATGTACCTGGTAGTAACCATGTATCTGGTAGTATGTACCTGGCAGTAACCATGTATCTGGTAGTATGTACCTGGCAGTAACCATGTATCTGGTAGTATGTACCTGGCCGTAACTATGTATACCTGGTAGTACGTACCTGGTAGTATGTACCTGGCAGTAACTATGTACCTGGTAGTATGTACCTGGCAGTAACAATGTACCTGGTTGTATGTACCTGACAGTAAAAATGTACCTGGGAAGGAACAAAAAAGTATAATTGGGGACAAATTAAAACGGATAAGGGAAAAACGAAGATGGGCAGGCAGAAAAATAGACAAGGACAAGGAAAAATAAAGACAGACAGGGGAAAAAAACAAAGGACTGGGAATATAAAGCCTGGAAGGGGAAGAAAGGACGAGGGAAATGAAGACGGGAAGGGGAAGAAAGGACGAGGGAAATGAAGACGGGAAGGGGAAGAAAGGACGAGGGAAATGAAGACGGGAAGGGGAAGAAAGGACGAGGGAAACGAAGACGGGAAGGGGAAGAAAGGACGAGGGAAATGAAGACTGGAAGGGAAGGGGGAACAATGAGTTTTAAAAAATTAAGACAGGCAGGGGAAAAAAATACAAGGACGGGGAAAAAAAACGAGGGAGATTCAAATTTACCAGGTCAACAGTCTAGACTGGAACAAATATTGTCAGACACTGAGGGCGGCCCACCTGCGGCCCACCAGCAGCCCACCTACAATCTTGCTCCTTTGAGGCAGCTGAAGGGCTCTTGATCCACAGAACTTGAGCTACTCTCATCTTCCCTTTAGCCTAATTACCTTGCATTCTACATGGGCTGTATGACCCATACAGGTTTAGCCCGTGGACTACTAGGTTAGGTTAGGTAAGGTTCGTCAGGAAACAGGACACGTGTTTCCTGACGCGGATCTTAGTCAGACGATGACCCACCGTTGGAGGTTTTGATAATGTGACCGACGCCTTCCGCTGGCTTACCGGTCCACCCCTTTAAAAATTATGGTCATAGTTACAACCATTTGTGTTGACTAGTGTTGAGTGTACTAGCGACTCTGGTCATGGCAGGAGAATTACCAGAGCTGGGGAGGTTGTGAGTACTGAACATTTCAACTGCTGGGTATACACCTCACAGTACTTGAATATACTCTCCCGAGCCAAGAAGAGATATATACTTGATAATATGTGCAATAAGATCACAGTAAACAGGTGATATCACAATATGCAAAACAACCACTGTGAAAGAAATGGTGAAATTCCAATCACTTTCGTGGTGTCTCACATTATCAAGATGTGAGACACCACGAAAGCGCTTGGAATTTCACTATTTTTTCACTGTGCTTGTTTTGCATACCTGATAATATGCACTTAGTATATATTGGAGGGTCAGGATCCTACCTACCTACCTGTCTTACTGCCTTCGTCAGACTCCGGGAACTCAAGTACAGCAGACCAGCCAACGATAAGCAGACAGCCTGACAGATTTAGACGTTCCTTTTAATGTAAAAATTTGATGCGGTACTAACGATTTTTTCTGCAGATCTGCAGTATAAACGCACTTAAGAGAAGTGGTGGTGTGAAGCAACATCCCAGCCTAGGAAGTACAAGTGTCTTGAAGCACTCACTGCCTTGGCATCACTTGTTATGATGGGTGGTCTTGAACCAATGATCTAAAATATTTCGTTCTGGTTTTCCTGGGATCTACAGGCATGGCTGCCTCCACCTTCATTACATTTCTCTTCTGTTTTGCTAAATTATTCCAATTTCACATTTTTTTTCCAATTTATACATTAACTGTTGCAGCGAACTGTGTATGTTCGCCACATAACACATGAGTGTTCTAGCCTCTCTGTATAGACACTAAGTGGTATACAATATACACAAACTGATAAATTAGACACAGATGCAACACTTGGGTGTCTTTATTGAGGAAACGTATCGCCACACAGTGTCTTCATCAGTCCAAAACAAAGAAGAATGGTGAAGATCAGAAGGAGTTTGAGGTAATCAGTTCTTCAGTCTGGAGTCGATGTAATCAGTCCATCAATCTTGAACAGAATAGAGCATATGTGTGAAGAAGTAACTTGTATACTGTAGACAGGTGAGGTGGGGCAGTCGCTTCTCTGAACCATTTATCTAAATATCCACATACTGACGAGTGTAAGACTAGTGTAAGACTAGTGTAACACTAGTGTAACACTAGTGTAACACTTGATCTAAGGTGGTCAGTCTCTAAGATTACTGGCCGATGGACTGATCACCTGTAAATTACCTGACGGCCCCGTTCAGGGCAGGAGAAATAGCAGAGCTGGAACAAATCCAGAGATCGTTTACGGCTCACATTGAGCCATTGAAACATCTAAATTATTGGGAACGCCTTCAAGTCTTGAACATGTACTCATTGGAGCGGAGGAGAGAGAGATACATGATAATATATACATGGAAAGTACTTGAGGGCCTGGTCCCAAATCTGCACACTGCCATAACAACATACTGGAGTGAGAGATATGGGAGAAAGTGTAAAATAAACCCAGTGAGGAGCAGGGGTGCGGTGGGGACAATACGGGAGCACTGTATTAACATCCGGGGTCCCAGACTATTCAACATCTTACCAGAAGATATCCGAAACACGGCTGGAACCAGTGTAGAAGCCTTCAAGAGGAAACTGGACAAATATCTTCACCAGGTGCCAGATCAACCAGGCTGTGATGGATATGTGGGGCAGCGGGCCTCCAGCAGCAACAGCCTGGTTGACCAGGCAAGCACCAGACGAGCCTGGCCCATGGCCGGGCTCAGAGAGTAGATATTCTCGAAACTCTTCAAAGGTATATCAAAGGTATATCAAAGGTATATCCAGCCAACGAAAACAGACAAATTTCGATTTAGAGAGAAAACATCGAAGTACCGGTTTAGATGATTGTAATAAACTGTCAAGTAGTGTCCCTGAGCCAGAACCTTGGATACCTTTACTGTCAAGTAGTGTCCCTGAGCCAGAACCTTGGATACCTTTACTGTCAAGTAGTGTCCCTGAGCCAGAACCTTGGATACCTTTAAAAATAGGTTGGACAGGTCATGAGTGTGTGTGTACCTGCCTATTATGGACGAATACTCCTACTGTGGTGTTCCTTCATTCTTGTGTTGTCACTGTAATCATCTATGTATTCGTAGATCGGGTGAAACGTTTCCTTAATAATGATACCTAAGTGCTGAACATGTGAGAATGTTATAGTTTAATTCTCCCTCTGGTACACCTGGAAACACAGCACCAACAGCAGCAGCAGTAACAGCAGCAGCAGTAACAGCAGTAACAGCAGCACGCAGACACATTCTCCTTCCAATGCGTGTGGTGGTGGTGGTAGCGGATTGTCCTTGGTGCTAGTGGTGGTGGTGGTGGTGGTAGCTGATTGTCCTTGGTGCTAGTGGTGGTGGTGGTGGTGGTAGCGGATTGTCCTTGGTGCTAGTGGTGGTGGTGGTGGTGGTAGCGGATTGTCCTTGGTGCTAGTGGTGGTGGTGGTGGTGGTGGTGGTGGTAGCGGATTGTCCTTGGTGCTAGTGGTGGTGGTAGCTGATTGTCCTTGGTGCTAGTGGTGGTGGTGGTGGTGGTGGTGGCGGATTGTCCTTGGTGCTAGTGGTGTTGGTGGTGGTGGTGGTAGCGGATTGTCCTTGGTGCTAGTGGTGTTGGTGGTGGTGGTAGCTGATTGTCCTTGGTGCTAGTGGTGTTGGTGGTGGTGGTAGCGGATTGTCCTTGGTGCTAGTGGTGTTGGTGGTGGTGGTGGTAGCGGATTGTCCTTGGTGCTAGTGGTGGTGGTAGCTGATTGTCCTTGGTGCTAGTGGTGGTGGTGGTGGTGGTGGTGGTGGTGGTGGCGGATTGTCCTTGGTGCTAGTGGTGTTGGTGGTGGTGGTAGCGGATTGTCCTTGGTGCTAGTGGTGTTGGTGGTGGTGGTGGTAGCGGATTGTCCTTGGTGCTAGTGGTGTTGGTGGTGGTGGTAGCTGATTGTCCTTGGTGCTAGTGGTGTTGGTGGTGGTGGTAGCGGATTGTCCTTGGTGCTAGTGGTGTTGGTGGTGGTGGTGGTAGCGGATTGTCCTTGGTGCTAGTGGTGTTGGTGGTGGTGGTAGCTGATTGTCCTTGGTGCTAGTGGTGGTGGTGGTGGTGGTAGCTGATTGTCCTTGGTGCTAGTGGTGTTGGTGGTGGTGGTGGTAGCGGATTGTCCTTGGTGCTAGTGGTGGTGGTGGTGGTGGTGGTAGCGGATTGTCCTTGGTGCTAGTGGTGGTGGTGGTGGTGGTAGCTGATTGTCCTTGGTGCTAGTGGTGTTGGTGGTGGTGGTGGTAGCGGATTGTCCTTGGTGCTAGTGGTGGTGGTGGTAGTGGTAGCGGATTGTCCTTGGTGCTAGTGGTGGTGGTGGTGGTGGTAGCTGATTGTCCTTGGTGCTAGTGGTGGTGGTGGTGGTAGCTGATTGTCCTTGGTGCTAGTGGTGTTGGTGGTGGTGGTGGTAGCGGATTGTCCTTGGTGCTAGTGGTGGTGGTGGTGGTGGTGGTAGCTGATTGTCCTTGGTGCTAGTGGTGGTGGTGGTGCTAGTGGTGGTGGTGGTGGTGGTGGTGGTGCTAGTGGTGGTGGTGGTGGTGGTAGCTGATTGTCCTTGGTGCTAGTGGTGGTGGTGGTGGTGGTGGTAGCGGATTGTCCTTGGTGCTAGTGGTGGTGGTGGTGGTGGTGGTAGCTGATTGTCCTTGGTGCTAGTGGTGGTGGTGGTGGTAGCTGATTGTCCTTGGTGCTAGTGGTGTTGGTGGTGGTAGCTGATTGTCCTTGGTGCTAGTGGTGGTGGTGGTGGTGGTGGTAGCTGATTGTCCTTGGTGCTAGTGGTGGTGGTAGCGGATTGTCCTTGGTGCTAGTGGTGGTGGTGGTGGTGGTAGCGGATTGTCCTTGGTGCTAGTGGTGGTGGTGGTGGTGGTGGTAGCTGATTGTCCTTGGTGCTAGTGGTGGTGGTGGTGGTGGTGGTAGCGGATTGTCCTTGGTGCTAGTGGTGGTGGTGGTGGTAGCTGATTGTTCTTTCTGCTAGTGGTGGTGGTGGTGGTAGCGGATTGTCCTTGGTGCTAGTGGTGGTGGTGGTGGTGGTGGTGGTAGCGGATTGTCCTTGGTGCTAGTGGTGTTGGTGGTGGTGGTGGTAGCTGATTGTCCTTGGTGCTAGTGGTGGTGGTGGTGGTAGCTGATTGTCCTTGGTGCTAGTGGTGGTGGTGGTGGTAGCGGATTGTCCTTGGTGCTAGTGGTGGTGGTGGTGGTGGTGGTAGCTGATTGTCCTTGGTGCTAGTGGTGGTGGTAGCGGATTGTCCTTGGTGCTAGTGGTGGTGGTGGTGGTGGTGGTGGTAGCGGATTGTCCTTGGTGCTAGTGGTGGTGGTGGTGGTAGCTGATTGTCCTTGGTGCTAGTGGTGGTGGTGGTGGTAGCGGATTGTCCTTGGTGCTAGTGGTGGTGGTGGTAGTGGTGGTAGCGGATTGTCCTTGGTGCTAGTGGTGGTGGTGGTAGTGGTGGTAGCGGATTGTCCTTGGTGCTAGTGGTGGTGGTGGTGGTGGTGGTAGCGGATTGTCCTTGGTGCTAGTTGTGGTGGTGGTGGTGGTGGTAGCGGATTGTCCTTGGTGCTAGTGGTGGTGGTGGTGGTGGTGGTAGCGGATTGTCCTTGGTGCTAGTTGTGGTGGTGGTGGTGGTGGTAACGGATTGTCCTTGGTGCTAGTGGTGGTGGGTGGTGGTAGTGGTGGTGGAGGTGGTAGTGGTGGGGGTAGCGGATTGTCCTTGGTGCTAGTGGTGGTGGTGGTGGTAGCGGATTGTCCTTGGTGCTAGTGGTGTTGGGTGGTGGTAGTGGTGGTGGAGGTGGTGGTGGTGGGGGTAGCGGATTGTCCTTGGTGCTAGTGGTGGTGGTGGTGGTGGTAGCTGAGTGTCCTTGGTGCTAGTGGTGGTGGTGGTGGTGGTAGCTGAGTGTCCTTGGTGCTAGTGGTGGTGGTGGTGGTGGTAGCTGAGTGTCCTTGGTGCTAGTGGTGGTGGTGGTGGTGATGGAGGTGGTAGTGGTGGGGGTAGCGGATTGTCCTTGGTGCTAGTGGTGATGGTGGTGGTGGTGGTGGTGGTGGTGGTGTTGGTGGTGGTGGTGGTGGTGGTAGCGGATTGTCCTTGGTGCTAGTGGTGGTGGTTGATTGTGGTGGTGGCAAGATGTTTCATTGTGCTTTGCAATGTGTTAATACAATTCTGGCGCTGGCACAAATGAGTTTCGACAGCGGTGTGAGAGTACAGGTGGAAACACTTTTGAGTGTACTTCCTGAGAGGCCTCTGGCCTCACACTTACACTTGCTGTGTTGCAACTAGCAACCAGGTGCTGCAACTTCCGCAGTCACGCCAGGAAACACCCCATTTCCTGTTACAGCACTACTGGGAGAGATGGAGGGCGCGAGGGACGTGGAACTGGGGAAAAAATGGAAAGCTGAATGGGCAAGGGTGGTGAAGCAGGAAAAGATAGAGGGAAAAACAAAGCATGCAGGGTAAAACAGTACTTAAAATTATGGAACAGGAAACTGAGAATTAAGTGATCATAGGAGAGATGGAAAAAAGAAACAAAAGATGAAGAGTGAGCAGGTGAGTAGGTGGTGTTGGGAGAGGAAGCAGGAAGCTGGAAGGGAGGGGAGGGGGAATGATGTAGGGATAGAGGAAGATGGTAAGTAGTACCTGAATACTTGAAGGACGCTTCCCGAGGTTAACGTCCCCTCCCTTCCCCCCACGTCCAGGTTACAGACCAGGCCTCCCTGTGGATCAAGACCTGATCAACCAGAGCTGTTGCTGCTGGCCTCACAGTCCAAGGTATGAACCACAGCCCGGCCGGTGAGGAACAGACTTGAGAAGCTTGTAAAGTTCCTTCTTGAAGACAGCTAGAGGTTTGTTGGTAATTCCTCTTATGCACGCAGGGAGGTCGCTGAAAAGTCGGGGACCTCTGACACTCACTGAGTTCTCTCATAGTGTACTCGTTGTGTCCCTGCCTTTTACTGGAGGTATTATCGAGTTTCCTCTTAAAGAATAGATAATTCCTATCATATCTAAACACAGGGTATTGAAAAACCTCTGAACCTTTAAGCTTTGTGTTAATTCTAAATGTACGTATTGTACCCCTGTACGTATTGAACCCGTGCCTCCCCCTCTAGTAAGGTTTCCCCCATTGTTTGTTTATAACGGCCTCGCTAACACCACAGGAAAAAAAAACATAGCACAGATATTTTTTTGGATCGACATTTTAATACAAAATATCCACAGCTTTTGATCTCACTTCCACACATCATCATTTGACCTCACCTGCAATGGCACCTGACCTCACCTAACTCAGCGGCACTTGACCTGGCTTTATGCTTTGCATGCTAGTTTTTTCGTCATCTATGTGCTTGGTCAAGTTACCAGCGGGCGAAATGTTGTATTTACAAAAACGTTTCTATCTTGAGAGTTTTATTTTCACCACCATGTGTCGACTCGTAGTCATTCGTGTACAAGACTGGTGTACTCACCCAGACCAAGACAATTGTACTCACATTGTGAGTACAGCTACTCACCGTGTGTTGTTGTAGTGCTGCCTAATCACCAGTAGAAGACGTCAGTGTCTGTGGAGATGAACTAAAAGTTAATCTTCAATATCAGAGTTTTTAGGCTAAGGACAGAAAACGAAATCCTTGCACAGGGTAACTCAGGAAGATAATATGAAGGGGTAACTCAGGAAGATAATATGAAGGGGTAACTCAGGAAGATAATATGAAGGGGTAACTCAGGAAGATAATATGAAGGGGTAACTCAGGAAGATAATATGAAGGGGTAACTCAGGAAGACAAGATGAAGGAGGTAACTCAGGAGGATATAATATAACATCGCACAAAAAAAAAAAAAAAATTATAGGTGGGTTCCTTAGTAAGTCAAATACAGAGTTTGAAGTCTTGGAAGTTACTGTAATAACGAAGACTGAATACTGCTGGTACAATCTTATCAGATGCGACAGAATGAACAGACCGCTAAATGAAGTTGGTCTCTACGTCACGCTCTTGTATACTCGGCTGTACGTCACGCTCTTGTATACTCGGCTGTACGTCACGCTCTTGTATACTCCGCTGTACGTCACGCTCTTGTATACTCGGCTGTACGTCACGCTCTTGTATACTCGGCTGTACGTCACGCTCTTGTATACTCGGCTGTACGTCACGCTCTTGTATACTGGCTGTACGTCACGCTCTTGTATACTCCGCTGTACGTCACGCTCTTGTATACTCGGCTGTACGTCACGCTCTTGTATACTCGGCTGTACGTCACGCTCTTGTATACTCCGCTGTACGTCACGCTCTTGTATACTCGGCTGTACGTCACGCTCTTGTATACTCCGCTGTACGTCACGCTCTTGTATACTCGGCTGTACGTCACGCTCTTGTATACTCGGCTGTACGTCACGCTCTTGTATACTCCGCTGTACGTCACGCTCTTGTATACTCGGCTGTACGTCACGCTCTTGTATACTCGGCTGTGACACTACAAATGATGTGTTGACAATGGAAACCCAGACTAAATATTTATTGCTTTTGTTTGCACGTGCTGAGTCAGCCAATATGTTGCAAATTCTTGAAGCAAAACTTTTGTTTTTGTAAAGATGAGAAGGTTTGGTGGGCCATCTCTTCTTAGAGTAACTTCAGAATAAATCTGTCCCTGAAAATCTTACTTTTTCCTCTTTTATAGAATCTCCAGAATAAATCTGTTCTTGGGATATGTTACTTTTTTCCCTCTTGTAGAATATTTAGAATAAATCTGTTCTTGGGATATGTTACTTTTTTCCCTCTTGTAGAATATTTAGAATAAATCTGTTCTTGGGATATGTTACTTTTTTCCCTCTTGTAGAATATTTAGAATAAATCTGTTCTTGGGATATGTTACTTTTTTCCCTCTTGTAGAATATTTAGAATAAATCTGTTCTTGGGAAATCTTACTTTTTTCCCTCTCTTCTTGTAGAATCTTCAGAATAAATCTGTTCTTGGGAAATCTTACTTTTTTTTCAAGAACTTTACTCAGACCTTTGTTGTATGGTCAGTCGAAAAATATAATCCCGGGGTTGAGAGCCTTAAGAGAGAGACAAGATGACAGTACTCTGAGAGGAGCTCACGACAAGAGAGTTCCCGAGTGTGAGTTAGTGAGTGAAAGTTGAAACCTTCAACTTAACGTACAGAACTGTTGGCTGAGTGGCTTGTGTCACCATACATCTAACATTTGAGAGAGGCTGGGATGCTACAACCACTGCTTCAAATACCACACGTCGTCTTTGTGACGTAAACATCTATAACGTTTGGTTATTACAATATAGCATCAAGTCCAGTACATTTTGCTGTATATTATATGCCTGCCAGAGATGGTAATGCAAAAGTAATATTAACTTCAGCGCTTCTCAAAGAAAATGTCTGTAGCTGACGTATCTGCTGAATCCTTAATGGAATACTTGACAATATTCTCATTGTCCTGCTGAAGTCTCCCAGCTCAGGCTGAGTCATCCTCAAGGATGACACTCGTCCTTTGTGAAGGAAGATGACAGTGAAGCGGTGTGACGGTATGACAGTGAAGCGGTGTGACGGTATGACAGTGAAGCGGTGTGACGGTATATGACAAGGAAACGGGGAGAAACGCAGCTAGCTTTTGTTCCCACAAAACAAAAATGGGGGAAAGGAACACACGACTGACGCTTTCAGTTTTGCTGGGAAAATTACAGCACAAACACTCACACCAGCATCTTCACCCTCCACAACTTTCCCCAGTTCTTCCCTGTTTTTCCTCCCCACCTTTCCACCCTTCATTCCCTGCCCCCCGCCCCCTGCCCTCCCTCCCAGTAAAATGGTTCCTCTGCTCAAGGGAAAATTAAAAACTTTACAAGCGCTCACTTAAAACAAGTTGCTTTTCGGGAATTAAAGTTTGATGGAGGAGCGAGGGACGAAAGAGCTTTGTGTATGTTGCCTGAGCTTTGCCTTCCAGAGTAGAGATCCAGCTCTTGGCTCTATAACCTTCCGGGATCGTTGCTCCTTAGCTCCATTATATATATATATATATATATATATATATATATATATATATATAATGAAAGACAACCACTATGAAAAAAATAGAGGAATTCCAAGCGCTTTCGTGACTACTCACATTATCAAGGAACTATAAAAGGAAACATGACAAGAGGACTTATATAAGGGGCAAGACTACACCTCACAGTCACATCACACTAACAAAGACTACACCTCACAGTAGCGTAACATCGCACGACTCTGTGAAGAGGAAAAACAAGAAAGGACCTGAAACTCTTCCCAAGAATTAAGATTAGTCCAATTTATCATTAAATTCTTCCCAAATTTTATTAATTATAAAAGAATCCAATTTATATAAACCAAAAGAAATATTCATATTATTTTCAAAACTGCTTTTAATGAAACATGATTCTATTATATTCCTCTCAACCATGGACTTGCTTGATACAACCTTCTCAGCATTTTGAAAATCAATTGGATGGTTAAAATCTCCACATGAATAAATAGAGCATTAGAATCTTGTCCAGTTCTAATGCTATATTTATGTTGTTTTAATCTTAGTTCAAGACTTTTACCAGTTTGACCATAATAAACTTTATCGCATATTTTACAGGGAATCTTATAGACAAATCCGTCAGCATTTTGGGGGGAATTTTTTATCAAAAGTCTTTTTACTGTATCAAGATTTTTAAATACAACTTTGATATTAAAATTCTTAAGAAAGGAAGGCATATCAACAAGTTTTCATGGTAAGGAGAACCAACATATTTTTGGTTGAATAAGGTTGGTTGTCCCTTTTGGGATTGTAAAAAGTATTCCTAGCTATTTTAAAAGATTTATCAATTATGTTTCTAGGGTATTTTAAATCATTAGCTATTTCATAAATTTTAGAGATTTCTTCATCTATGAACTCTGGACTACAAATACGTAAAGCTCTCAAAAACATTGAAGAAAAAACCGACACTTTAACTCTATCTTGATGTGAAGAGTAATAGTGTACATAGGAACAATTATTTGTAGGTTTTCTGTAAATTTTAAATTTAAAATCAATGTTACCCTTAATAATAAAAACATCTAGGAAGGGCAATGAGTTATTTACTTCGAATTCAACAGTAAAATTTATAGAATGAGCTAAGCTATTTAATTTAACAAGGAAATGGTTTATGTCTACATTCTTAGGCATAAGGCACAAAATATCATCAACATATCTATACCACTTAGCTCTATTGGGAAGGATAGTGTTAAGCAATCTTGTTTCGAAAAATTCCATATATAAGTTACTAAGAACAGGTGAAAGAGGATTGCCCATTGCCATACCAAACTTCTGTGTGTAAAACTCATCATTAAATACAAATTTTGCATCAACAATACAAAGTTTAATAAGTTTAATGATAGTAGGAACTGGCAATGGTAAATCATAATTAACCAGTTCTTCAGATAAGAAACTTAGTAAATCATCAACTGGAACTTTTGTAAACAAGGAGGTAACATCAAAACTAACCATATTGAAATCATTTAAATTAGTCAAGGTGCTTAATTTATCAACTAAATCTAAGTTGTTTTTAACATTAAAATTAGAAATTTTTCCAACAATTGGGCTCAAAATATCAACAAGCCATTTAGAAAGTTTATAAGAAACTGAACCTATAGAGCTAATAATTGGTCTAACAGGATTACCAGGTTTGTGTGTTTTTATTAATCCATACATATAAGGTAAAGATGGATTAGTAGAAGTAAATTTTTTAATTAATTCATCTTTGCCCTTCAATAGATGTTTTATTGTTTTATTGAAATTGCTGTTAACAGTTTCTAAGGGATTCTTTCTAAGTTTAGAATAGGTTTCAAAATCATCTAGGAGGTTATTCATTTTATCTTGGTAATCGGTTTCTTTCATAATTACAATTGCATTTATTTTACGTATCTGCTTTAGTAAGACGCAAATTTTTATTATTCAAAAGTGAATCATAAGACTTAAAAAATCTTTGAGGGCAATTGGGAATATTTTGTTTTAACATTGATGTTAGTGTGATGTGACTGTGAGGTGTAGTCTTGCCCCTTATATAAGTCCTCTTGTCATGTTTCCTTTTATAGTTCCTTGATAATGTGAGTAGTCACGAAAGCGCTTGGAATTCCTCTATTTTTTCATAGTGGTTGTCTTGCATATTCTGATATCACCTGATTACTGTGATCTTTTTGCATATATATATATATATATATATATATATATATATATATATATATATATATATATATATATATATATATATATATATATATATATTATCACACACACACACACACACACACACATGATACTCATCGTCTGTGAACTAAACACTTTAAATTTAACATTAAATAATTGGAGAGGCAGAACCCCCACCACCATCATCACCACCACTATAAATACAATCACCATTACCACCAAGTACACAGTCACAACTGCTACCATCACCACCACCGTTACGAACACGTAATCGAGAGAGAGAGTTCATGGGTAAAACCCATTACCATAGTACTGGCACTAATGGAGTGAGTTGTATGTGTGAAGAGTCATGCCCTGGAGTGACTAGACTAAATAATTACGTGAAATGGGGTAAGGGGGTGACCGAGGACCTGGGTAGAGAGGGAAGGGAAGGGGAAGGGAGGGGATGGGAGGAGAGGGGGATGGGAGGAGAGGGGGATGGGAGGAGAGGGGGAGGGGAGGAGGGGGAGTGGAGGAGAGGGAGGGAGGAGGGGAAGAGGAGGTTTCCATCTGGAAGATATAAAGATAACAGATAAATACTTCTTACCCTGTTTAAGACAGGACAGTAAACTTCTTGATAAAGATATTCACATCTCTAAAAAAGAAAGTAAAACAGATGAAGGGGTAACTGGGGAAGATAAGATGAAGAGGTAACTGGGGAAGATAAGATGAAGGGGTGACTGATGAAGATAAGATGAAGGGGTGACTTGGGAAGATAAGATGAAGGGGTAACTGGGGAAGATAAGATGAAGAGGTAACTGGGGAAGATAAGATGAAGGGGTGACTGATGAAGATAAGATGAAGGGGTGACTTGGGAAGATAAGATGAAGGGGTAACTGGGGAAGATAAGATGAAGAGGTAACTGGGGAAGATAAGATGAAGGGGTGACTGATGAAGATAAGATGAAGGGGTGACTTGGGAAGATAAGATCTTCATCTTATCTTCCCCAGTCACCCCTGGTAACTGGGGAAGATAAGATGAAGGGATGACTGGGGAAGATAAGTTGAAGGGGTAACTGGGAAAGATAAGATGAAGGGATGACTGGGGAAGATAAGATGAAGGGGTGACTGGGGAAGATAAGATGAAGGGGTGACTGGGAAAGATAAGATGAAGGGGTGACTGGGAAGATAAGATGAAGGGGTAACTGGGGAAGATAAGATGAAGGGGTGACTGGGGAAGATAAGATGAAGGGGTGACTGGGAAGATAAGATGAAGGGGTGACTGGGGAAGATAAGATGAAGGGGTAAGTAATTAAAAGTGCGACAAAAAGCTTGGAGTCTCCCCCTTCCTTTGTTTTTGTTTTTCTGCTGTTGAAGAGCATCATGGAGGACGCTAGTGTCCGGGGCAGTACCGGAGTACTGCCCCGGACACAGGGTGCCAACCTCCCCGGTACACAGGAACCAGTATCGGAGTACTGGCACCACAACAACCTCCGGTACGCAGGAACCAGCCTCCAGCGCTACTCCTAACTGTTGCTTGCAACACAAAGGAACAACAGGCAGCGTGGACCTGCCTGGACTCTCCTGTATAATTACAGGATGGTGGGCCAGGTGTTGACAGGTCCGCCCACGCCACACGCCCATTACTGCCATAATTCACTATGACTCCAGCCTATAATGAACGAACCTTCATCACGAGATGGTCCCATGTTAGACAAAATTTGCGCAAACTACGGGCGTAGCCGCGCTGACGGCACGCAGCGCGTCGCGCAAACACATGTTGATGAACAAGACACGTGTACAACACTTGCGTATCTTTATTTAGGGCAATGAAGATACCCAGGTGTCGCACATGTCTTATTCAAATTGACGGTATTGTGTACCATGTAGGTAATTATGTATCAGCATGTTGCAAAACACAGGTAGATAAACCAGATCCCCCGAGGAAGACACAGGTAGCTGAACCAGATCCCCCGAGGAACACACAGGTTGTTGAACCAGATCCCCCGAGGAAGACACAGGTTGCTGAACCAGATCCCCCGAGGAAGACACAGGTTGCTAAACCAGATCCCCCGAGGAACACACAGGTTGCTGAACCAGATCCCCCGAGGAACACACAGGTTGTTGAACCAGATCCCCCGAGGAACACACAGGTTGCTGAACCAGTTCCCCCGAGGAACACACATGTTGCTGAACCAGATCCCCCGAGAAACACACAGGTTGCTGAACCAGATCCCCCGAATAACACACACGTTGCTGAACCAGATCCCCCGAGGAACACACAGGTTGCTGAACCAGATCCCCAGAGAAACACACAGGTTGCTGAACCAGATCCCCTGAGAAACACACAGGTTGCTGAACCAGATCCCCTGAGAAACACACAGGTTGCTGAACCAGATCCCCTGAGAAACACACAGGTTGCTGAACCAGATCCCCCGAGGAACACACAGGTTGCTGAACCAGATCCCCTGAGAAACACACAGGTTGCTGAACCAGATCCCCCGAGGAACACACAGGTTGCTGAACCAGATCCCCTGAGAAACACACAGGTTGCTGAACCAGATCCCCCGAGGAAGACACAGGTAGCTAAACCAGATCCCCCGAGGAACACACAGGTTGGTGAACCAGATCCCCCGAGGAACACACAGGTTGCTGAACCAGATCCCCCGAGGAACACACAGGTTGCTGAACCAGATCCCCCGAGGAACACACAGGTTGGTGAACCAGATCCCCCGAGGAACACACATGTTGCTGAACCAGATCCCCCGAGGAACACACAGGTTGTTGAACCAGATCCCCCGAGGAACACACAGGTTGTTGAACCAGATCCCCCGAGGAACACACAGGTTGCTGAACCAGATCCCCCGAGGAACACACAGGTTGCTGAACCAGATCCCCCGAGGAACACACAGGTTGTTGAACCAGATCCCCCGAGGAACACACAGGTTGCTGAACCAGATCCCCTGAGAAACACACAGGTTGTTGAACCAGATCCCCCGAGGAACACACAGGTTGTTGAACCAGATCCCCCGAGGAACACACAGGTTGCTGAACCAGATCCCCCGAGGAACACACAGGTTGTTGAACCAGATCCCCCGAGGAACACACAGGTTGCTGAACCAGATATCCTGAGGAACACACAGGTTGCTGAACCAGATCCCCCGATGAACACACAGGTTGCTGAACCAGATCCCCCGAGGAACACACAGGTTGCTGAACCAGATATCCTGAGGAACACACAGGTTGCTGAACCATATCCCCCGAGGAACACACAGGTTGCTGAACAAACTTTAACAAGAACAACGCTACTCTGTTTTTACCATGGTGATAGAGCGATACACAGGGCGAAACTTTCTCAAAATTAAATCTTCATCTACAAAACGTGTTTTTTTTTCTCACTAGATTAAGAGGTACCTAGCACAAGGTAAATCTATGTACGCAGCCTATCTTAGATCCTTAACTGATTATTCTGCGTCCATGTTAATGTTAGCTTGGAGTTAAGGCAAAACGAAGTCCTCAGAATTATTCTTGGCTGTCATAAAACTGCCAAGGTTCTTAATGTGATTAAGGAGCTTGGCGTTCCCGGTATCAGTGATAGGATTATCGAGATTAACACTGTACTTGGTATTATAATGTTAAGAAATGAACCAGACGCTGTCACTATAAGTCTTACTAACTGTCTAAAACTAAATAAACACAGATCTAAATGGGTTGTGAAAACATGCAATTATATTAAGTTTTATAACCTACACGAACTGTATCACTGTAGACTACAAGAGTATTTCACCTCTCCATGGAAGATGTGTTCATTTAATATGACATACTTGCAAGCCCCCACAAGAAGATTATTACTAGTAATCCCTTCCTTAAATCACTGGCAAAGGCTCAGGAAGACGTTTCTGGCTTAACTTGTTAATAATATCACAAATTATATACACTAATAGATTTAAGCAGGAGTCTACTGGCAGGGCTGCATCTGCTCTTGTTGCTACCGCCCAAATATTGCAAACATGTTGAGTTAGGCATAAGAATTAACAACTGGGCGTCTACACTGCAAACTGAATTGTTTGCCATCTTAATGATGATAAAGTTACCTCGATTGTAACTGATTCTGTCATCACTGAAGACACTTAGACTCACATAATAACTAACAACATGGTCATTGGGAAGCCACTGTACACACTCACAGAACTGGGAATTAATTTAAAAATTGTATCGATTCCATCACATATTGAATTACTCCTTCAGGATAAAGTTACTAACTTAGTCAAAGTATCACGAAGAAAAATGTGGAATGTAACTTGGGTATATCTGTGTCTAGCACTGGGAATTAATATTAGGAGAGAAGTAAATAGTGAAAGTGAATCTCAGAGGACTGCAGTTAGAAGTCTGAGTTAATCTATCACTCGATACGATAACATGAACGTATGTAGGTATAAATCACGATATTATAATAACACGATTCCAAACAAACCATAGTACGGGTAGAGTTAGAACCTTGATGGGGTTAGAACCCCATCCATACCGTGGTTTGCAAGTAGGTATGTTTATGAAGCAACAACTTGTACTGTGGACAGACAGACTGATGTAACAGCCAGACAGAGGCTAAGTTACATGTACTTCTGGCTGTTTGTCTGACAAACAGATGATGATCAAACTAAATGCAATGATGTTATTCTTGCTGTCACTGTCTTGAACACTATGTGCTTAAGTGTCCACTTACTGAGGAGTGTTGAGAGGAATAATAACCTATGTGACATGTTAAAGTATCTTAGTGAAAATAAGATACCAGAATATTAAGCAAACATCCTAAATTTGTTTGCAACAGATAATTGTAGATATACTAAATCCAGATGTACTCCTGTTAACTCTTTTGGAGACTAGTTCCTAAGTCTTTTGTGTATCCATGTGCTTTTGTGCTACCGTCCCCACGATGGCTATGTTCTTGCGCTACCGTCCCCACGATGGCTATGTTCTTGTGCTACCGTCCCCACGATGGCTATGTTCTTGTGCTACCGTCCCCACGATGGCTATGTTCTTGTGCTACCGTCCCCACGATGGCTATGTTCTTGTGCTACCGTCCCCACGATGGCTATGTTCTTGTGCTACCGTCCCCACGATGGCTATGTTCTTGTGCTACCGTCCCCACGATGGCTGTTCTTGTGCTACCGTCCCCACGATGGCTGTTCTTGTGCTACCGTCCCCACGATGGCTATGCTCTTGTGCTACCGTCCCCACGATGGCTATGTTCTTGTGCTACCGTCCCCACGATGGCTGTTCTTGTGCTACCGTCCCCACGATGGCTGTTTTTGTGCTACCGTCCCCACGATGGCTGTTCTTGTGCTACCGTCCCCACGATGGCTATGCTCTTGTGCTACCGTCCCCACGATGGCTATGTTCTTGTGCTACCGTCCCCACGATGGCTGTTCTTGTGCTACCGTCCCCACGATGGCTGTTCTTGTGCTACCGTCCCCACGATGGCTGTTCTTGTGCTACCGTCCCCACGATGGCTATGCTCTTGTGCTACCGTCCCCACGATGGCTATGTTCTTGTGCTACCGTCCCCACGATGGCTGTTCTTGTGCTACCGTCCCCACGATGGCTGTTCTTGTGCTACCGTCCCCACGATGGCTGTTCTTGTGCTACCGTCCCCACGATGGCTGTTCTTGTGCTACCGTCCCCACGATGGCTATGCTCTTGTGCTACCGTCCCCACGATGGCTATGTTCTTGTGCTACCGTCCCCACGATGGCTGTTCTTGTGCTACCGTCCCCACGATGGCTGTTCTTGTGCTACCGTCCCCACGATGGCTGTTCTTGTGCTACCGTCCCCACGATGGCTATGCTCTTGTGCTACCGTCCACGGGATAGATACGTTTCGGCGGCAATATTTAAATCTCTTTGAAAGGAAAATGACAGAATATGTGTTTTGGTCTTGGCCAGGGAGAGTAGGAGGAGGATACTGGTGGTGGTAGAGGGAAATATTGCCGGGGGAGGCACTGCTGGGGAGAAGAGGCACTGCGGTGTGTAAAACAGCGGTACTGTGGTGGTGGCACTGTGTGGTGGTGGCGGTGGCACTGGAGAGAAGAGTCTGCTTGTTTTTATACAACCGGCAACCCGGGAGACACACAAATTGGCACTCTCCTTCCCAACACTGGTGCCAGCAGTGTTTATGTACTCACCCATGCGTTTTTATCGGGGGTTCGAGTCTCGACACCTGACCACCCCAGCACCTCATAAGATACCGGCGTCACTGGTGCCTGGCACCCTGGCTCTCATCATTCCCTTGACGCTCTCTAAAAAACGACCCAGGGGAGACATGATTACGACGTTCGAGATACTAAGAGAATTTAACAGGATAACGGAAGACTATTTAACAGGACAGTGATGAACTGTATAAACTGGGTTAATAAACCAAGTTAACCCCAGAGGGTTAATAAGCCAGTCTAACCCCAGAGTGCTGATAAACCAGGATAACCCAAGAAAGCCAGTGAGGCTTATTTCCAGCTTAAGAGAGAGCTATGGGAGAAAATATACAATAAACCCAGTTAAAAGCAGGAACGCCGTGAGAACAATAAGAGAACATTGTATCAACATCCGTGGCCCAAAACATCTTACCAGAAGATATCACGAACACTGATGGAACAAGCGTAGAAATATTCAAGAGGAACCTCGACAAGCATCTCCACTAAGTGACAGATCAACCAGGCTGTGATGGATATGTGGGCCAGCGGGCCAACGGCAGTAACAACCTGGTTGACCAGGCCAGCACCAGACGAGCCCGACAAAGGACCGGGCTGCGGGAGTAGAAAAACTCTGGAAACCCACCAAAGACAAGGGTTGCACCACCACCCTCAGCCAGGATTACATGAACCATCACATTCATCAAACAAATCTACAATCTGTCCATCTCTCAAGTCCATTCATCAATCTTTCTTCCCTTGCCACCCTCCTGCCAATCATACTTCATACTCAATCTCTCTCTTTCATATTTTTTATATATATATATATATATATATATATATATATATATATAATAAACAAATATTATTAAATTATTGTAAACGTATCTAAAATATATTTAGATGGGTTAGGCTAAATTAAATTGCGCTTGCTATAATAAGGTTAGGTAAGTTTTCTAAGTTTCTTTTGGTACAAAATTCTAAATTTTTACATTAACATTAATGAAAAAAATATATCTTTAAACGTATAAGAGAAAAATTTAGTAAGGACTTAATTTTAAATGAGTTCTTGCTAATTGACCAGTTTTACCTATTAGGCACGACATATATATATATATATATATATATATTGGAACTGGGGTCTGTAAAATTTGCAGTCCACCGTCGTAACCACCATAACCTGTTAGGGTGGTAACTACCACAATCTGGGAGTGTGGTAGTCACCCTCACAGATGGTGGTAGTTATAGTACACAGAGATGTTGCCCTTTGCAGTATACCTGGAGTATACTGTGTTTAGTATGTACAGTGCATCTGTCAGTGCCTCAGAGATAGTGGTAGTCACCACAGTTCACCACCACACCTGCAGAACTCTGAGATACAATGAAGGTACCAGACACTGCTGAGGATAACACCGCTATCTACTGTACAGTCCCCTTCCTTCTCTCCCCTGCAGAGTAGCGTCAGTCCACAATACCCCCCCCCTTCCCTCCACTACAGCTCAACAAATGGTTCACCTCACAGTCTGTTGTGTCAATATGGCCACAGAAAGCCCTCACCGGCACTCCTTTAATGCTCGTTATTTTTATTTTTCAACTGATTTAAAATGGACTTTGATCTAGATTTTTGAATGCCAGAAGCGGGTGTGCAGTGGGCTGTACACAGAGTGGGCGGGACCTTATAAACTGGGCGGGTTCGGAGTGGGCGTAGCTTTATAAGGTGAGTGGGTGGTCAGGTTGACTCACTGACTCACTGACTCACTCTCTCTCTCTCTCTCTCTCTCTCTCTCTCTCTCTCTCTCTCTCTCTCTCTCTCTCTCTCTCTCTCTCTCTCCATGTACAAGAGTCTCTGTGAGTCCTGGGACCTATCAAGACCCTCCAATGTTTTGAGTCCTTTCAGAAGTCTGGTTCAAGTGTGTTCCTGGGAGGGAGGGAGGGAGGGAGGGAGGGAGGATGGAAGGAAGGAAGGAACGAAGAACTAAAGAAAGGCTGTGTAAGTTTGTATTTTTTTCTAGCACATCGTTTTAAACTTTCACGATAGTTTTACATCGCAAATTGTGGAGCCAGGAGAGAGTGGACCCAGTAGCGGCCAGCGAAGGCGCGGGACCAGGAGCTGTGAGTCGACCCCTGCAACCAAAAATAGGTGGGTGCTGGTGCAGGACTTGAGATGTATGGTCTATGAGAAGAGACTGACAGAACATAGTCAACCTCTGGAGGAGAATTTTGGAGGATTATATCTGAAAGTTATACAGATATCAAGTATACAGATATCAGGAATACAGATATCAGGGATACAGATATCAGGGATACAGATATCAGGGATACAGATATCAGGGATACAGATATAAAGTATACAGATATCCTGGATACAGATAAAAAGTATACAGATATCAGGTATACAGATATCAGGAATACAGATATCAGGAATACAGTTATCAGGGATACAGATATCAGGATACAGATATCAGGTATACAGATATCAAGTATACAGATATCAGGGATACAGATATCAAGTATACAGATATCAGGTATACAGATATAAGGAATACAGTTATCAGGGATACAGATATCAGGGATACAGATATCAGGGATACAGATATCAGGGATACAGATATCAGGGATACAGATATCAAGTATACAGATATCAAGTATACAGATATCAAATATACAGATATCAGGAATACAGATATCACGAATACAGATATAAGGAATACAGATATCAGGGATACAGATATCAGGGATACAGATATCAGGGATACAGATATCAGGTATACAGATATCAAGTATACAGATATCAGGAATACAGATATCAGGAATACAGATATCAGGAATACAGATATCAGGAATACAGATATCAGGAATACAGATATCAGGAATACAGTTATCAGGGATTCAGATATCAGGAATACAGATATCAGGGAAACAGATATCAGGGATACAGATATCAGGTATTCAGAAATCAGGAATTCAGATATCAGGAATACAGATATCAAGTATACAGATATCAGGAATACAGATATCAGGAATACAGATATCAGGGATTCAGATATCAGGAGTACATATATCAGGTATACAGATATCAGTATACAGATATCAGGAATACAGATATCAGAGATACAGATATCAGGAATACAGATATCAAGAATACAGATATCAGGAATACAGATATCAGGGATTCAGATATCAGGAATACAGATATCAGGAATACAGATATCAGGAATACAGATATCAAAGATTCAGATATCAGGAATACAGATATCAGGGATTCAGATATCAGGGATACAGATATCAGGGATACAGATATCAGGAATACAGATATCAGGAATACAGATATCAGGTATTCAGATATCAGGGATACAGATATCAGGGATACAGATATCAGGGAAACAGATATCAGGGATACAGATATCAGGTATACAGAAATCAGGAATTCAGATATCAGGAATACAGATATCAGAAATACAGATATCAGGAATACAGATATCAGGAATACAGATATCAGGGATTCAGATATCAGGTATTCAGATATCAGGAGTACAGATATCAGGTATACAGATATCAGTATACAGATATCAGGAATACAGATATCAGAGATACAGATATCAGGAATACAGATATCAGGAATACAGATATCAGGGATTCAGATATCAGGAGTACAGATATCAGGTATACAGATATCAGTATACAGATATCAGGAATACAGATATCAGAGATACATATATCAGGAATACAGATATCAGGAATACAGATATCAGGAATACAGATATCAGGAATACAGATATCAGGGATTCAGATATCAGGAATACAGATATCAGGAATACAGATATCAGGAATACAGATATTAGGGATTCAGATATCAGGGATACAGATATCAGGGATACAGATATCAGTAATACAGTTATCAGGGATTCAGATATCAGGGTGACTAATACATGCTAACAGGGGAGAATGAGATATGGCGACGTTTCGGTCTGACTCGGACCATTAAGTAGCAGCTAGTTAATGGTGTAAGTTGGAGCGAAACGTCGCAATAAGTTTCCCTCTAATATGTGCGAGTTATTTGTGTTGCTTAGAATGTTGCATATCAGGAGAGGAGCGAGTGAGAGTGAAAGGTTCTTGTAAGGAGCGAGTGAGAGTGAAAGGTTCTTGTAAGGAGCGAGTGAGAGTGAAAGGTTCTTGTAAGGAGCGAGTGATGACTGTCAGAGTCTTGTAAGGAGCGAGTGAAAGAGAAAGGTTCTTGTAAGGAGCGAGTGAGAGAGAAAGGTTCTTGTAAGGAGCGAGTGAGAGAGAAAGGTTCTTGTAAGGAGCGAGTGAGAAAGGTTCTTGTAAGGAGCGAGTGAAAGAGAAAGGTTCTTGTAAGGAGCGAGTGAGAGAGAAAGGTTCTTGTAAGGAGCGAGTGAGAGAGAAAGGTTCTTGTAAGGAGCGAGTGAGAGAGAAAGGTTCTTGTAAGGAGCGAGTGAGAGAGAAAGGTTATTGTAAGGAGCGAGTGAAAGAGAAAGGTTCTTGTAAAGAGCGAGTGAGAGAGAAAGGTTCTTGTAAGGAGCGAATGAGAGAGAAAGGTTCTTGTATGGAGCGAGTGAGAGAGGTTCTTGTAAGGAGTGAGTGAGAGAGAGAGGTTCTTGTATGGAGCGAGTGAGAGAGAGAGGTTCTTGTAAGGAGCGAGTGAGAGGTTCTTGTAAGGAGCGAGTGAGAGAGGTTCTTGTAAGGAGCGAGTGAGAGTGAAAGGTTCTTGTAAGGAGCGAGTGAGAGAGGTTCTTGTAAGGAGCGAGTGAGAGAGGTTCTTGTAAGGAGCGAGTGAGAGAGGTTCTTGTAAGGAGCGAGTGAGAGAGGTTCTTGTAAGGAGCAAGTGAGAGAGGTTGTTGAAAGGAGCGAGTGAGAGAGGTTCTTGTAAGGAGCGAGTGAGAGAGGTTCTTGTAAGGAGGAGTGAGAGGTTCTTGTAAGGAGCGAGTGAGAGAGGTTCTTGTAAGGAGCGAGTGAGAGAGGTTCTTGTAAGGAGCGAGTGAGAGAGGTTCTTGTAAGGAGCGAGTGAGAGAGGTTCTTGTAAGGAGCGAGTAGAGAGGTTCTTGTAAGGAGCGAGTAGAGAGGTTCTTGTAAGGAGCGAGTGAGAGAGGTTCTTGTAAGGAGCGAGTGCGAGAGGTTCTTGTAAGGAGCGAGTGAGAGAGGTTCTTGTAAATAGCGAGTGAGAGAGGTTCTTGTAAGGAGTGAGTGAGAGAGGTTCTTGTAAGGAGCGAGTGAGAGAGGTTCTTGTAAGGAGTGAGTGAGAGAGGTTCTTGTAAGTAGCGAGTGAGAGAGGTTCTTGTAAGGAGCGAGTGAGAGGTTCTTGTAAGGAGTGAGTGAGAGAGGTTCTTGTAAGGAGCGAGTGAGAGAGGTTCTTGTAAATAGCGAGTGAGAGAGGTTCTTGTAAAGAGCGAGTGAGAGAGGTTCTTGTAAGGAGCGAGTGAGAGAGGTTCTTGTAAGGAGTGAGTGAGAGAGGTTCTTGTAAGGAGCGAGTGAGAGAGGTTCTTGTAAGGAGTGAGTGAGAGAGGTTCTTGTAAGGAGCGAGTGAGAGGTTCTTGTAAGGAGCGAGTGAGAGAGGTTCTTGTAAGGAGCGAGTGAGAGAGGTTCTTGTAAGGAGCGAGTGAGAGAGGTTCTTGTAAATGCAGTGAGAGAGGTTCTTGTAAGGAGCGAGTGAGAGAGGTTCTTGTAAGGAGCGAGTGAGAGAGGTTCTTGTAAGGAGCGAGTGAGAGAGGTTCTTGTAAGGAGCGAGTGAGAGAGGTTCTTGTAAGGAGCGAGTGAGAGAGGTTCTTGTAAGGAGCGAGTGAGAGAGTTCTTGTAAGGAGGAGTGAGAGAGGTTCTTGTAAGGAGCGAGTGAGAGAGGTTCTTGTAAGGAGCGAGTGAGAGAGGTTCTTGTAAGGAGCGAGTGAGAGAGGTTCTTGTAAGGAGTGAGTGAGAAAGGTTCTTGTAAGGAGCGAGTGAGAGAGGTTCTTGTAAGGAGTGAGTGAGAGAGGTTCTTGTAAGGAGCGAGTGAGAGAGGTTCTTGTAAATAGCGAGTGAGAGAGGTTCTTGTAAGGAGCGAGTGAGAGAGGTTCTTGTAAGGAGCGAGTGAGAGAGGTTCTTGTAAATAGCGAGTGAGAGAGGTTCTTGTAAGGAGTGAGAGAGAGAGGTTCTTGTAAGGAGCGAGTGAGAGAGGTTCTTGTAAATAGCGAGTGAGAGAGGTTCTTGTAAGGAGTGAGAGAGAGAGGTTCTTGTAAGGAGTGAGAGAGAGAGGTTCTTGTAAGGAGTGAGAGAGAGAGGTTCTTGTAAGGAGTGAGAGAGAGAGGTTCTTGTAAGGAGCGAGTGAGAGAGGTTCTTGTAAGGAGCGAGTGAGAGAGCTGTCTGGGCTCTCAATCATCATTGATAACTTGTTGAGGCGTCTGGTAAGACGGTTTTTTTACCTCTGCCACAAATAAGGTTGTAGTGGGCAGAGCCAAGAGGAAAGAAGACAGGAAGAAGATGGCTGAATACAAGAGGAAACCACAGCCAGATTACAATATTCACACACACACACACACACACAATCACACACACACACACACACACACACACACACACACACACAGTGGAGGTGGTAGTGGAGGCAGGATCCATACATAGCTTTAAGAAGAGATACGATAAAGCTCATGGAGCAGGGAGAGTGGATCTAGTAGTGACCATCGAATAGACGGGGCCAGGAGCTATGACTCGACCCCTGTAATCACAAACAGGTGAACACATATAGGTGAGTAACACACACACACACACACACACACGTGTAATCCGCATGTGGTGAAGCATGAACAGAAACTGGAAAAAATGCAAGAATTTGCAACAAGACTGGTCCCAGACCTGAGGGTGATGATCAATGAAACGTTAAACCTGACGACCTGAGAGGACAGAAGGACCAAGGAGTGACATGATTACAAAATACAAAGTTACCGAGAGAAATTGACAGGGAGAGTCAGTCAAGAGGACACAGCTGAGGAAGATAAAAACATAAATGAGACACAAGAATGTTAGGAAAGACATAGATTACTCACAGGGATGTTAGGAAGTATTTCTTCAGCCTCAGAGTGGCCAGAAAGTGGAATGATCCAGGTGAGCAATTAGCTGACTCCGTGAGCAGCTTCACGTTAAGGTACGACGGTACACAAGAGGCTAGGACTCTGGAAAACCCAGTCGACTGTGGTGGAAGAGGTAGGAACTGTGCCTCGAATCCCCTTAGCACAAGTGGGTAAACACACGAGGACTTCCCAAGAGCCTGATCTTGTCAGAGGAACAATAGACAGAAAAGGATGAGGATCAGGATCAGGATCAGGAGGAGGAGGAGGAGGAGGAGAAGGTCAAGATTTCCGGTATTTTTTTTTGTGAAGACCTTTGTTAGAAAATGATAGACAGGGAAAGCGATAGATAGACAAGGAGAGAGAGAGAGAGAGAAGCCAGTGCTACTGCAGAATATGTGATCATGATATCAGACACATTAATGATGTCAAGTGTAATGAAGAGAAGTGTTGTATGTGACTGTCAGGGCTGTGTGTTGCATGGATGTGTCAGGACTGTGTTGCATAGGTGTGTGTCAGGGCTGTGTGTTGCATGTGTGTCTGTCAGGACTGTGTTGCATGTGTGTGTGTCAGGGCTGTGTTGCATGTGTTTGTGTCAGGACTGTGTTGCATGTGTGTGTCAGGGCTGATGTGTGTTGCATGTGTGTGTCAGGGCTGTGTGTTGCATGTGTGTGTGTCAGGGCTGTGTGTTGCATGTGTGTGTGTCATGACTGTGTTGTATAGGTGTGTGTCAAGGCTGTGTGTTGCATGTGTGTGTGTCAGGACTGTGTTGTATAGGTGTGTGTCAGGACTGTGTTGTATAGGTGTGTGTCAAGGCTGTGTGTTGCATGTGTGTGTGTCAAGGCTGTGTGTTGCATGTGTGTGTGTCAAGGCTGTGTGTTGCATGTGTGTGTGTCAGGACTGTGTTGTATAGGTGTGTGTCAAGGCTGTGTGTTGCATGTGTGTGTGTCAGGGCTGTGTGTTGCATGTGTGTGTGTCATGACTGTGTTGTATAGGTGTGTGTCATGACTGTGTGTTGCATGTGTGTGTGTTAGGGCTGTGTGTTGCATGTGTGTGTGTCAGGACTGTGTTGTATAGGTGTGTGTCAAGGCTGTGTGTTGCATGTGTGTGTGTCAGGGCTGTGTGTTGCATGGGTGTGTCAGGACTGTGTTGTATAGGTGTGTGTCAGGACTGTGTTGTATAGGTGTGTGTCAAGGCTGTGTGTTGCATGTGTGTCTGTCAGGACTGTGTTGCATGTGTGTGTATCATGACTGTGTATTGCATGTGTGTGTGTCAGGACTGTGTGTTGCATGTGTGTGTGTCAGGACTGTGTGTTGCATGTGTGTCTGTCAGGACTGTGTTGCCTGTGTGTGTGTGTCAGGGCTGTGTGTTGCATGTGTGTGTCATGACTGTGTGTTGCATGTGTGTGTCATGACTGTGTGTTGCATGTGTGTGTGTCAGGACTGTGCGTTACATGTGTGTGTGTCAGGACTGTGCGTTGCATGTGTGTGTATCATGACTATGTATTGCATGTGTGTGTGTGTGTGTCAGGGCTGTGTTGCATGTGTGTGTGTGTCAGGGCTGTGTGTTGCATGTGTGTGTCATGACTGTGTTGCATGTGTGTGTGTCAGGGCTGTGTGTTGCATGTGTGTGTTAGGACTGTGCGTTGCATGTGTGTGTGTGTCAGGGCTGTGTTGCATGTGTGTGTCAGGGCTGTGTGTTATATGTGTGTGTCAGGGCTGTGTGGTGTTGCATGTGTGTGTGTCAGGGCTGTGTGGTGTTGCATGTGTGTGTGTCAGGGCTGTGTTGCATGTGTGTGTGTCAGGGCTGTGTTGTGTTACATGTGTGTGTGTCAGGGCTGTGTTGCATGTGTGTGTGTCATGACTGTGTTGCATGTGTGTGTCAGGGCTGTGTATTGCATGGGTGTATGTCATTGCTGTATGTTGCATGCGTGTGTGTGTCAGGGCTGTGTATTGCATGGGTGTGTCAGAGCTGTATGTTGCATGTGTGTGTGTCAGGGCTGTGTACTGAATGGGTGTCAGGGCTGTATGTTGTATGTGTGTCAGGGCTGTGTATTGCATGGGTGTGTCAGGGCTGTATGTTGCATGTGTGTGTGTCAGGGCTGTGTGCTGAATGGGTGTCAGGGCTGTGTGCTGAATGTGTGTCAGGGCTGTGTGCTGAATGTGTGTCAGGGCTGTGTGCTGAATGGGTGTCAGGGCTGTGTGTTGCATGTGTGTGTGTCAGGGCTGTGTGCTGAATGGGTGTCAGGGCTGTATGTTGTATGTGTGTCAGGGCTGTGTATTGCATGGGTGTGTCAGGGCTGTATGTTGTATGTGTGTGTGTCAGGGCTGTGTGCTGAATGGGTGTCAGGGCTGTGTGCTGAATGGGTGTCAGGGCTGTGTGCTGAATGTGTGTCAGGGCTGTGTGCTGAATGGGTGTCAGGGCTGTGTGCTGAATGTGTGTCAGGGCTGTGTGCTGAATGGGTGTCAGGGCTGTGTGCTGAATGGGTGTCAGGGCTGTGTGCTGAATGGGTGTCAGGGCTGTGTGTTGCATGTGTGTGCGTCAGGGCTGTGTGTCAGAGCTGTGTGCTGCATGGGGTACCCACTCATTACAGCATTTCCATGACTATGGGGTCCCCCATTAATATAACGTAACCTGCCATATAATGCCACCCAAAAGCAGTCCACTAACACCTAGGTACCTACTTACTGCTAGATAAACTAGGGAAAAAGGGGCAGCAGGTGCCTCAAACCTGCCAGCCCGTGCCGGTAACCGAACCTGGGATCCCTGGACTGTGAGCCGAACTCTCATCCACTGAATTAAAATGAAAACATCTCGGAAATAAATACCTTTCTTTCTTTCTGGCCATCTTCCCACCAGATTCTTCTTCACTATCGATTTCCCGACCTGGTCCACTGAACCGATTCACTGAACCGGTCCACCGACCCGATCCACCGACCCGATCCACCGACCCGATCCACCGACCCGGTCCACCGACCCGGTCCACCGAACCGGGAGCTTGATTAATTAGCACAATATGCTAGATAACCTGACGTCTTTTAATTAAAACACCGCTGCTTCACAAATAAGAAATCTTATTGAAAACGGGAAAAAAGCGAATTAATGAGAAAGTAACGAGTGTTTCATTAAGGGAGGGTTACTGAGACATCAAGTAACGAGTGTTTTGTTGGAATAACGTTGCTGAGACGTCAAGTAATGAGTTTTTTGTTGGAATAACGTTGCCGAGACGTCAAGTAACGAGTGTTTCATCAGAGTAACATTACTTAGACGTCAAGTAACGAGTGTTTAATCAAAGTAACGTTACTTAGACGTCAAGTAACGAGTGTTTAATCAAAGTAACGTTACTTAGACGTCAAGTAACAAGTGTTTAATCAAAGTAACGTTACTTAGACGTCAAGTAACAAGTGTTCCATCAAGGGAACGTTACTGAGACGTCAAGTAACGAGTGTTCCATTAAGATAATGATAGAGAGACGTAGATCAACACACAGATTGGATAAATACTGGAGATAAACTCACAAGGAAGATAAACACAAATTAAAGGCAAGAATAAATGGTTCATTAATGTTAGAATAATGAGTCTTCTAGCATGGGAGGGGGTGTTCTAGCATGGGAGGAGGTGTTCTAGCATGGGAGGGGGTGTTCTAGCATGGGAGTGGGAGGGGAGTTCTAGCATGGGAGGGGGGAAGGGGATGGGAAGGCTTGACTTAGCATGAGGTATTTCCATAGCTATGAAGTATATAGTGAGTGATAGTGAGAGACGGTAGTAGTGTTGACATGTTGTGTTACTTACAGAGAGAGAGAGAGAGAGAGAGAGAGAGAGAGAGAGAGAGAGAGAGGAACGGGCTGCAAGCCTGGTCCAACAACTGGCTCCTGGAGTTTAACCCCATCAAGTGCAAAGTCATGAAGATCGGGGAAGGACAAAGAAGACCACAGACAGAGTACAGGCTAGGGGGGCCAAAGACTGCAAACCTTACTCAAGGAAAAGGATCTTGGGGTGAGCATCATACCGAGCACATCTCCTGAGGCGCACATCAACCAGATAACTGCTGCAGCATATGGGCGCCTCGCAAACCTGAGAATAGCGTTTCGACACCTGAGTAAGGAATCGTTCAAGGCTCTGTACACCGTGTACGTCAGGCCCATACTGGATTATGCAGCACCAGTTTGGAACCCACACCTGGTCAAGTACGTCAAGAAATTAGAGAAAGTGGAAAGGGTCGCAACAAGGGTAGTTCCAGAGCTAAGGGAAATACCCTACGAAGAAAGGTTAAGGGAAATCGGCCTGACGACACTGGAGGACAGGAGGGTTAGGGGACACATGATAACGACATACAAAATACTGCGAGGAATAGATAAGGTGGACAGACACAGGATGTTCCAGAGATGGGACACAGAAACAAGGGGTCACAATTGGAAGTTATAGACTCAGATGAGTCAAAGGGTTGAGGGAAATAGGACTAACAACACTCGAGGACAGAAGGGTTAGAGGAGACATGATAACGACATACAAAATACTGCGGGGAATTGACAAGGTAGATAGTGACAGGATGTTCCAGAGAGGGAACACAGACACAAGGGGACACAACTGGAAGCCGAAGACTCAGATGAGTCAAAGGGATGTTAGGAAGCACTTCTTCAGCCATAGAGTAGTTAGGAAGTGGAATAGTCTAGAGAACGATATAGTGGAGGCGGGAACCATACATAGTTTTAAGACGAGGTATGATAAAGCTCATGGAGCAGGGAGAGCAGAGACCCAGTAGCGGACAGCGAAGAGGCGGGGCCAGGAGCTGAGTCTCGACCCCTGCAACCACAATTAGGTGAGTACACACACACAAACCCCCACACACACACACAAACCCCCACACACAGTCTTCCCATCGTTGGTAAAGAGTGAGTAAGTACACAGGAATTTCCTCACTCATAAAGAACCCATGTGAGTATCGCCAAAGAAAAGAGAGAGAAGAGAAAATCGTTAAAGAGGAGGAAATATGTGGAGAGTGTGGCGAAAGTTGTGTAGGAGATACTACAAAGTTGTGTGGTCGTGTTTACAACACGTAATGGCAGTGTCCACTTTTCTAAGAGCCTCGGTCTCTTTAAGAGTTTACCTCCAGTTTACGTCCTCTTGATCTACTCTCTTGTAGTTTACCTTCTCGACAGGAGTTGTGTGGTTTACTTGTGCTGCAATTACCAGTAATCTGTGATTTACCTGTTTTTGCAAGTACTGTATTTTCTGGTTTTCAAAGGTAAAAATTCTGCCTGTAACTGATTTTGGGTTTACCTTGGTTTACCCGTAATATACTGGAAGTATGACTAAGGTTTACCTGTAATGTACTGGTAGTATGACTAAGGTATACCTGTGATATACTGGTAGTATGACTAAGGTTTACCTGTAATATACTGGAATTATGACTAAGGTTTACCTGTAATGTACTGGTAGTATGACTAAGGTTTACCTGCAATATACTGGTAGTATGACTAAGGTATACCTGTGATATACTGGTAGTATGACTGGTTTATCTGTAATATACTGGTAGTATGACTAAGGTTTACCTGTAATGTACTGGTAGTATGACTAAGGTTTACCTGTAGTGTACTGGTAGTATGACTAAGGTATACCTGTAATATACTGGTAGTATGACTAAGGTATACCTGTAATATACTGGTAGTATGACTAAGGTTTACCTGGGTGTTATTATAAAGAGTTTCACCTTCCTTATGGCTGCTGGCACAGCTTGTGTTTACCAGTCTTTTGAAGGTGATGCTATGGTGATTAATGTGTGCAAGGGAGGGTAGGAGGAAGGAGGGAGGGAGGCTCTTATTACTGAGAATGTCCATCATTGGCTCATTATTATTATTATTATTATTATTATTATTATTATTATTAGTAGTAGTAGTAGTAGTAGTAGTAGTAGTAATAATGTCCCTGCCAAGAGGCTGGTTCCGAAGCTCAGAGACACCAGGTATGAGCACACCAGGTATGAGCACACCAGGTATGAGCACACCAGGTATGAGCACAACAGGTATGAGCACACCAGGTATGAGCACACCAGGTATGAGCACACCAGGTATGAGCACACCAGGTATGAGCACACCAGGTATGAGCACACCAGGTATGAGCACACCAGGTATGAGCACACCAGGTATGAGCACACCAGGTATGAGCACACCAGGTATGAGCACACCAGGTATGAGCACACCAGGTATGAGCACACCAGGTATGAGCACAACAGGTATGAGCACAACAGGTATGAGCACAACAGGTATGAGCACAGGCCACAACAATTAAATCTACCTGAGTAAGGAGAGGGTGTTTGAGGGAATAGCTACAACCACATTGTAGAAGGTACTCAGGAGCACTGACACGGTGAATAAGACCAGACTGACACTTGAGGGTTCAGAACAAGAGAGCACAGATGTCAGCTGCACACAGGGATGAGCCACAGGGGACGTCAGCCAGCTCCTGTACACTGTCAGCAGGAGCCAGCCAGGCCGAGTCCCAACCATGCATTCGGAATGCGTAATAGGGACCTCTACAGGGAATGCCCTTCCCAGGAAGGGAAGGGCATCCCCTTCCCCTCCCTGTGGAAGGGCCAGGAGCTAGAGTTTTATCCCACAGGATGTACAGATCGTCATTATGTGGAGTAATGCAAGTTATAAGTCTCACTGTGGGGGCATTTTTGTTGCCTTGTGGTTATAATGAGGTGGGTGAGAGGGTGGGACTGGGAGAGTGGGTGGGTGGGACTGGGAGGGTGGGTGGGTGGCTGGGACTGGGATTGGGACTGGGAGGGTTTGGGTTGTAGGTCATTACTGTGTAGCAATGATGAATGCACCAGCACACTATCACAGACCTTCTGAGTCTGTGTCCCTTGTAGGCGAGGGTTCTGATTATGTGTCCTTGTAGGCGAGGGTTGATTATATGTCCTTGTAGGTGAGGGTTCTGATTATGTGTCCTTTTAGGTGAGGGTTCTGATCGTGTCCTTGTAGGTGAGGGTTCTGATTATGTGTCCTTGTAGGTGAGGGTTTTGATGTGTCCTAGTAGGTGAGGGTTCTCATGTGCCCTTGTAGGTGAGGGTTCTGATATGTCCTTGTAGGTGAGGGTTCTGATTGTGTCCTTGTAGGTGAGGGTTCTGATTATGTGTCCTTTTAGGTGAGGGTTCTGATTATGTGTCCTTGTAGGTGAGGGTTCTGATTGTGTCCTTGTAGGTGAGGGTTCCGATTATGTGTCCTTGTAGGTGAGGGTTCTGATTGTGTCCTTGTAGGCGAGGGTTCTGATTGTGTCCTTGTAGGTGAGGGTTCTGATTGTGTCCTTGTAGGTGAGGGTTCTGACTGTGTCCTTGTAGGTGAGGGGGGTTCTGATTATGTGTCCTTGTAGGTGAGGGTTCTGATTGTTTTCTTGTAGGTGAGGGTTCTGATTATGTGTCCTCGTAGGTGAGGGTTCTGATTGTGTCCTTGTAAGTGGGGGTTATGTATCCTTGAAGGTGGGGGGTCTGATGTGTCTGTGAAGGTGAGGGTTCTTATGTGTCCTTGAAGGTGAGGGTTCTGATGGGTCCTTGCAAATAGGGGTTCTTATGTGTTCTTGAAGATGAGGGTTGTGTCTTTGAAGATGAGGGTTCTGTGTCCTTGAAGATAAGGGTTCTTATGTGTCCTTGAAGGTGAGGGTTCTTATGTGTCCTTGAAGGTGAGGGTTCTTATGTCCTTGAAGGTGAGGGTTATGTGTCCTTGAAGATGAGGGTCCTTATGTGTTCTTGAAGGTGAAGGTTATGTGTCCTTGAAGGTGAGGATTCTTATGTGTATTTGAAGATGAGGGTTCCTATGTGTCCTTGAAGGTGAGGGTTCTTATGTGTCCTTGTAAGTGGGGGTTCTGGTGTGTCCTTGAAGGTGAGGGTTCTTATGTATCCTTGAAGGTCGGGGCTCTGATGTACTCACCTAATTGTGGTTGCAGGGGTCGAGACTCAGCTCCTGGCCCCGCCTCTTCGCTGTCCGCTACTGGGTCTCTGCTCTCCCTGCTCCATGAGCTTTATCATACCTTGTCTTAAAACTATGTATGGTTCCCGCCTCCACTATATCGTTCTCTAGACTATTCCACTTCCTAACTACCGTATGGCTGAACAAGTGCTTCCTAACATCCCTTTGACTCATGTGATTATATGTCCTCCGTACAGGGAACAGAAGTTTGTGAAATATAACACCAACAACATAACTCCACAACAACTAACACTCCAACTAACATCACCACTAGTGCTACAACACCAACACAAGACTACTGTAACACCATCATCACTGGCACTACAACTAACATTAACAACACACCATTACAATTAACACCACGACTAGCACCAACACACCACCACTAGCACCAACAAACCACCACTATGACTAACCATCACCACAAGCATCACCACAACAACACTAGCACCACCATTAGCACCACTACTAGCACCAACACACAGAAAACTGGAAGCTCTGATGCCTATTGTCTCGAGGGGGAACTAAAGGAAGTTTACAAGTCTGCCTCAGTCTGTCGCAACCTCCATCACGCTGGACCTCTAGTGGACACGACCTGCTCGGATTACCTCTCTCCACAATGAGGCTACAAACAGACAGAAGGGGAGAAGGTCTCCTAAGGGTAAGGGGCGGGGACTCCTTAATGGGTGGGGAGTATTTTCCCCAGTGTTCCCAGTTCTGTGAAAAATATCATTAGGAAGGAGAATCAAGTCCCGCTCGGCTTGCCACCTCAGTGAATAGAGAGGTCGCTGCCTATTGTGCTCAGCTGCCAATTGCTTCTGTGTGAAGGTTCCGTCTGTCGGGGATCCCTGCTGCTGCTACTGCTGCTGCTACACAACACAGCAGCTGCTGCTGCTACACACAACACAGCAGCTGCTGCTGCTACACACAACACAGCAGCTGCTGCTGCTACACACAACACAGCAGCTGCTGCTGCTACACACAACACAGCAGCTGCTGCTGCTTCACACAACACAGCAGCTGCTGCTGCTACACACAACACAGCAGCTGCTGCTGCTACACACAACACAGCAGCTGCTGCTGCTACACACAACACAGCAGCTGCTGCTGCTACACAACACAGTAGCTGCTGCTCCTTCTGTCAAGGGTCATTGCTGCTTCTGCTGCATCTGTCTAAGTACAGTACTGTTCTGTTGCTGTAACTACACACAATGAAGACGGGACGACAAGTACACAGCTGTGTAGATGTAACTACACAGAGGTAATCACACACAGGTGACGCCCCATTATATGCTAGATTAACCTTAATACCCTAAGATTTGTTGGAGTCCTATTCAGTGGCAGGTTTAAACTGAGATGAGCGAGAGAGAGAGAGAGAGAGAGAGAGAGAGAGAGAGAGAGAGAGAGAGAGAGAGAGAGAGAGAGAGAGAGAGAGAGAGAGAGACTAAATAATGAAATTACTAACATAATCTATATAACCTCTTGTTAATATTTGTATCTATGTTAGTAAGCAACTTCGTGGTACCAAAACCAACAGCTTGACTGATCAGGCCTGGTCTAGGATCCCTTAAATTGCCGTCAGGTAATAGAGAGGTGACTGGGTTTTGTCAGGTAGGAGGAGGAGGGTTGAGTACTGCTGGGTATGTGTATGCCACCTGCGAGTCATCACAGCCAGCTTGCACAGCTGGTGAGAACCACCTGTTATTTACCATCTTTCATTCTCACTTAGCAGGTACGCCCTTCTCCTCAGGATATGTCTAGACCAATCACGTTCCTCTCTCCCTTCTCTCTCTCCAGGCATACGGCTGTCAATCACACAACACACGCAGTGACTCAATAAAAATCCATAGAGGTATTACTCTCCTGTCACACGAGTTTAAATAGGAAGTCTGGTAAACGTTATGCACTCTGGTAGGATTACTTCCCTTGTGTCATAACCATGTCAGAGGGTAGGTAAATCTTACAAATTTTTACCAGTTAGTAAATAAACACTAATTATTATTATTATTATTATAATCTCTCTTACTTATTTTGGAGGTATATAGGGTATATACGGTAAGGCTTGTAACAGTGGTAAGATGGGACAAGGATATACACACCGAAAAGTGTGTGTATTTTAGGTATTAAAATATTCATGTCTCGTGAACAGGTGATATGCAGCATTAATGACCACCTTGTAGTAACAGTGATTGTGTGGATACAACACAACAGTGATTGTGTGGATACAAGTGATTGTGTGGATACAACACAACAGTGATTGTGTGGATACAACAACAGTGATTGTGTGGATACAACAGTGATTGTGTGGATACAACACAACAGTGATTGTGTGGATACAATACAAGTGATTGTGTGGATACAACACAACAGTGATTGTGTGGATACAACAACAGTGATTGTGTAGATACAACACAAGTGATTGTGTGGATACAACACAACAGTGATTGTGTGGATACAACACAACAGTGATTGTGTGGATACAACACAAGTGATTGTGTGGATACAACACAAGTGATTGTGTGGATACAACACAAGTGATTGTGTGGATACAACACAAGTGATTGTGTGGATACAACAACAGTGTGTGGATACAACACAACAGTGATTGTGTGGATACAACACAACAGTGATTGTGTGGATACAACACAACAGTGATTGTGTGGATACAACACAACAGTGATTGTGTGGATACAATATAAGTGATTGTGTGGATACAATACAACAGTGATTGTGTGGATACAATACAACAGTGATTGTGTGGATACAACACAACAGTGATTGTGTGGATACAACACAACAGTGATTGTGTGGATACAATACAACAGTGATTGTGTGGATACAACACAACAGTGATTGTGTGGATACAACACAACAGTGATTGTGTGGATACAATACAACAGTGATTGTGGGTACAACAACAGTGATTGTGTGGGTACAACACAACAGTGATTGTGTGGGTACAACACCACAGTGATTGTGTGGATACAACAGTGAGTAAATATAACAACAGTGAGAGAGTGTAGGTACAAGACAACAGTAACAACAGTAGCAGGTGTCCTGGCTGCAGGTGATGACAGGTGTGTCACAGCCCCCCAACACCCCCTCCCTCGTATATTTAGTTTACTTTCTGATATAATTATTTATCTTATTTTACACGTCTCTGGAAGGCCAGTCAAAAAATAAGATGTGACAGAAACCGAGACTCAACCCCCTCAAGCACAACTGGGCAGGTCACCCTTCCCCCCTAAGACCACCACCCATCCCCGGTACGACCACCACCTATCCCCCAACCACCACCACCCAATCCCCCCACCTCACAATGGGGAAAATCCAGAAGAAAAATGACACGAACAGTAGAGTGACACTACAGATGAGTATCACCCCAGTACCACCTTCCCTTCCCCAGCACGACCCCACCTTCCTTCTCCCAGCACGACCCCACCTTCCCTTCCCCAGCACCACCCTACCTTCCCTTCTCCAGCACGACCCCATCTTCCCTCCCCCAGCACCACCCCACCTTCCCTCCCCAGCACCACCCCACCTTCCCTCCCCCAGCACCATCATAGCACAGCTCATCACCGAAGATTCACAAGAACGGATACGAAACATTTACCCAAAAATCTAGAAGCCTGATGCCTACCACTAACCTTGGCCGCCTCTCACACTTCATAACACAACGATTATTTTTCATTACTCATCGTAAATCGTACTGTTTTGAGCGCTAGCATATAAGGATTTGCTTCATTTTACACTTGAATACAAGGAGAAGATTGCAGTGTGAGGACGACTGATATATGCTGGCAGGAGGAAAGATTGAGGCTGTCGTAATGGGAAGGTATGGGGCAGGAGTTTATCAAGGGAATAACACAATTGAAAACACATCTTAAGTTCTATCTTGAGTAGGCGATGAGATGAGTTTTTTTTTGTTTGTTTTAAAGTTGGTCTAGCTAGTGTTCAGTATGGGCGTGCGGGCGTGGGTGGTGTGTGCTTGTGTGTGGTTACTTGTTGTCAAAGGCACTTGTGTGTGTGTGTATATATATATATACATGTATATATATATATATATATATATATATATATATATATATATATATATATATTATCTTTCTTCGAGAGGAGGTCCCTTAATGCTTGATCCAAGTGACTGGATCAATCCATACAGAAGCTACATGACCAATATGAGTTTACCCCTTCCCAATGAAATATAATAATAATAATAATCTCCCAGTATTCGTTAACCTAACAAATTATTATTATTATACGATTATAAAGAGGTTTTATGAAAGGCAGCAACAAGCAGTACAGCAAGCACGCTGCCTTGAGTCTGCTTAGAGCAGCAGCAAGCAGTGCAGCAAGCACGCTGCCTTGAGTCTGCTTAGAACAGCAACAAGCAGTGCAGCAAGCACGCTGCCTTGAGTCTGCTTAGAACAGCAACAAGCAGTGCAGCAAGCACGCTGCCTTGAGTCTGCTTAGAACAGCAACAAGCAGTGCAGCAAGCACGCTGCCTTGAGTCTGCTTAGAACAGCAACAAGCAGTGCAGCAAGCACGCTGCCTTGAGTCTGCTTAGAACAGCAGCAAGCAGTACAGCAAGCACGCTGCCTTGAGTCTGCTTAGAACAGCAGCAAGCAGTGCAGCAAGCACGCTGTCTTGAGTCTGCTTAGAACAGCAGCAAGCAGTGCAGCAAGCACGCTGTCTTGAGTCTGCTTAGAACAGCAGCAAGCAGTGCAGCAAGCACGCTGTCCTCTGCTTTGAGCATCTCAGCACGTCAGAGGGGCGTCCCACGCACACACCAAGGTCATAAACTCGCCTCTAAAGCGTGTATCACCCTAGACCAACACAGTGGTAAAACGCTAAGGTGTAAAACGCTTGTATGACCCGTCACCAAACATGGTAGGAAGCTGGCACCAGTTCCTACATGGTAGGAAGCTGGCACCAGTTCCTACATGGTAGGAAGCTGGCACCAGTTCCTACACATCTAGCAGACTTCTTGCTCCAAAATGGGAGTATTAACGGCGGGCTTTTGGGTGAAAATAATTCCAAAATATTTCACCAGCTTCTGTATATCATGAGACGTTGTCTAAGGGGGGGATACTAAACACTACGTGTCTACATGGACAGGAAGTACGTGAAATGTAGTACACGTACCGTAGGACTGATGTAGAAAGTCATAATGTTCATTAACACATCCAAGTTTTCCTGAAACCTTGACAGTAATACATGTAGATTATGAAATCCTCGCAGAATAATAATACTTTTACACAACAGTGGCGAAGCTCACGACCACACACTTCATCTCTTGGGAGATCTCATAGTGGCCAGTTCACAACATTTCTGGGGCACACACCTACACACTACATCATGGGTATGGACCATAGAACTGAGTGCTGCTACAGCCGGCTGCTACAACCTCCCTCCACCAACGTTGAACGTAAACTGAACGCAAACTGCAAGTGAGAAATCTCAGGACGTTCTCTCCCTTTCATTACGCTTCGTTCAGAGAGGATATTGTCCGTGGCCGAGTCTCTATATTTTTCTTTATTTACGTCTAGTTTTAGCTTCCCATCTGCCCTTTCATTTAAATAAAATCAGGTTCTAATAGAAATTGTCGAGACGGTGAAATTACTAAATTAACGGCAGCTACAGAGGTCTTTTATTGATACGTTTGTTGGACTGAACATATAAGGGAAATAGAAAAGCTGGTACCAGTGACGACTCTGTGCAAACATCTTTGCTGATGCCACTCTGGGAGTCTCTTTCTTATATTCTAATACTTTATCGTGCATTTAATGCAATTTGAATCCTCTTGTTATGAGTGTCTTGAGTAATGTGTTCACGTTCACCAGAGAACAACTTATCCTACAAGACTCACAGCCACGTATTATATTTCGTATATAAACTTAGTTTCCAAAAATCACCCAAAACTTAGCGAAGCTACAAGCTTTTCGCAGACATTATTTTCTGTGTCAACACTGCTGCCTTGTGTCAGTTCGAGGTTCTATTTTTTTTAATAGAGATACCATCTTGTAGCCATTGTTGACGACGTGCTGGAGAGAGGGAGAGGATAGAAAGAGGGAGAAGAACAAGATAATCAAGAAATCTGCTTCAAGTAACTGGTGACAGACGACCAACTAAGTGTTGCTATGTGTGTGTATTTTTAAATCCCATGCTAGTGACCCCCGTCAGACCCTGAACCTGCCTTCCAAAATAACATCAACAATTCTTAGCTGGTTCTTACTCGGGGCTCCATAAACGAAAGGGCTGTGAAGAGTGACCATAAAATTTGAAATGGCATGAAAGGGGTAGGAAGGGAAGACTGGAATAGGGTGACTTGTGAGGGCTGGGACGTTTCAACAAGCCTTTTTAAACCGGCTGCACCTGTTCACCTAGCAGTACTTAGGTACTTGGTGTTAGTCCATTGTTGGCGGAAGTTACCTGGGAAAGAGAACCTAAGGATTCCAAAGAATATAATAAGCTTATTCAGGTACACGTATACATAAATAGTTACATAAATTATCATACATAGCAACATATGTGTAATTACCTAGGATAACCCAAAAAAAGTCAAAAGTGACATATTTCCATTGGAGTCCTTGGAAGAAAATAGGTCACCAAGTTTCTGTTTCTTGGGTTATTCTGGTTTAATATTCCCAAGTCTTCGTCTTAGTTAAATTAAAAAAACCTTGTGCTTGGTCATATGCTTATCCATAAAGACATAATCCTCAGATAACTTACGTTGCATTGTGTACTGTATCATAAGATAAGATAAAATTTTGTTCGGATTTTTAACCCGGAGGGTTAGCCACCCAGGATAACCCAAGAAAGTCAGTGCGTCATCGAGAGTCTTGTCTTATTTCCACTGGAGTCCTTCAATCTTGTTCCCCAGGATGCCGACCCACACCAGTCGACTAACACCCAGGTACCTACTTACTTGCTAGGTGAACGGGGACAGCAGGTGCAAGGAAACACGCCCAGTGTTTCCATCCCGCCGGGGATTGAACCAGGGACACTCAGTGTGTGAGGCGAGAGCGTTGCTTATCAGGCCACGGGACACCACATAAATTTATTCTACTCAATATTATACAACTAGACAAATACATTTTTTTATTTTATGAGTTATCCTGTTACCTGATAATATCTTGTGCAGACCCTTACTAGACCATTTTTTTTAGCTATGTAGTTTCTAAAACTGGTCTTCAGTTTTGCCGAAATGCTATGCGACCTACGGGCTTTATGATTATTGTATATTTTGTCTATAGTAACTTGAAATAAAGAATATATATTATATCTTTTTTTTTTTTTTTTTTTTTTTTTCAACAAGTCGGCCGTCTCCCACCGAGGCAGGGTGACCCAAAAAGAAAGAAAATCCCCAAAAAGAAAAAACTTTCATCATCATTCAACACTTTCACCACACTCATACATAATCACTGTCTTTGCAGAGGAGCTCAGATACGACAGCTGAGAAAAGTCCCTCCCAGCTGTCACTATCCCAGACCCCTCCTTTAAAGTGCAGGCATTGTACTTCCCATTTCCAGGACTCAAGTCCAACTAAATCAATTAACTGGTTTCCCTGAATCCCTTCACACAATGTTACCCTGCTCACACTCCAACAGATCGTCATGTCCCAAAACCATTCGTCTCCATTCACTCCTATCTAACACGCTCACACATGCTTGCTGGAAGTCCAACCCCCTCGCCCACAAAACCTCCTTTACCCCTTCCCTCCAACCTTTCTAGGACGACCCCTACCCCGCCTTCCTTCCCCCTACAGATTTATACGCTCTCCAAGTCATTCTACTTTGATCCATTCTCTCTAAATGACCAAACCACCTCAACAACCCCTCTTCAGCCCTCTGACAAATACTTTTAGTAACTCCACACCTTCTCCTAATTTCCACATTCCGAATTTTCTGCATAATATTTACACCACACATTGCCCTTAGACAGGACATCTCCACTGCCTCCAGCCTCCTCCTCGCTGCAGCATTTACAACCCATGCTTCACACCCATATAAGAGTGTTGGTACCACTATACTTTCGTACATTCCCTTCTTTGCCTCCATGGATAACGTTTTTGTCTCCACAGATACCTCAATGCACCACTCACCTTTTTTCCTTCATCAATTCTATGGTTAACCTCATCCTTCATAAACCCATCCGCTGACACGTCAACTCCCAAATATCTGAAAACATTTACTTCTTCCATAATCCCTCTCCAATGTGATATCCAATTTTTCTTTATTTAAATCGTTTGATACCCTCATCACCTTACTCTTATCTATGTTCACTTTTAACTTTCTACCTTTACACACTCTCCCAAACTCGTCCACTAACCTTTTCAACTTTTCTTTAGAATCTCCCATAAGCACAGTATCATCAGCAAAAAGTAACTGTGTCAACTCCCATTTTGCATTTAATTCTCCATAATTTAATCCCACCCTCTCCCCAACACCCTAGCATTTACTTCTTTTACAACCCCATCTATAAATATATTAAACAACCATGGTGACATTACACATCCCTGTCTAAGACCTACTTTTACCGGGAAGTAATCTCCCTCTCCTCCACACACCCTAACCTGAGCCTCACTATCCTCATAAAAACTCTTTACAGCCTTCAGTAACTTACTACCTATTCCATACACTTGCAACATTTGCCACATTGCTCCACTATCCACTCTATCATATGCCTTTTCTAAATCCATAAATGCAATAAAAACTTCTCTACCTTTATCTAAATACTGTTCACATATATGCTTCACTGTAAACACTTGATCTACACATCCCCTACCCACTCTAAAGCCTCCTTGCTCATCTGCAATCCTACTCTCTGTCTTACCTCTAATTCTTTCAATAATAACCCTGCCATACACTTTACCTGGTATACTCAGTAAACTTATTCCCCTATAATTTTTACCCTCTCTTTTATCCCCCTTCCCTTTATATAAAGGAACTATACATGCTCGCTGCCAATCCCTAGGTACCTTCCCCTCTTTCATACATTTATTAAACAAAAATACCAACCACTCCAGCACTATATCCCCCCCTGCTTTTAACATTTCTGTCATGATTCCGTCAATTCCAGCTGCTTTACCCCCTTTCATTCTACGTAATGCCTCACGCACCTCCCCCACACTCACATCCTGCTCTTCTTCACTCCTAAACGATGTTGTACCTCCCTGGCCAGTACATGAAATTACCGCCTCCCTTTTTTCATCGACATTTAAAAGTTCCTCAAAATATTCCCGCCATCTACCCAATACCTCCAGCTCCCCATCTACTAACTCCCCTACTCTGTTTTTAACTGACAAATCCATTCGTTCCCTAGGCTTTCTTACCTTGTTTATCTCACTCCAAATTTTTTTCTTGTTTTCAGCAAAATTTCTTGACAGAGCCTCTCCCATTCTTTCATCCGCTCTTCTTTTGCACTCTCTCACCGCTCTCTTGACCTTTCTTTTACTCTCCATATACTCTGCTCTTCTACTAACACTTCTGTTTTGTAAAAACCTCTCATAAGCTACCTTTTTCTCTTTTATCACACCCTTTACTTCTTCATTCCACCACTCACTCCTCTTTCCTCCTGCACCCACCCTCCTATAGCCACAAACTTCTGCCCCACATTCTAATACTGCATTTTTAAAACTATCCCAACTCTCTTCAACCCCCCACTACTCCTACTTGCACTAGCCCACCTTTCTGCCAATAGTTGCTTATATCTCACCCTAACTTCCTCCTCCCTTAGTATATACACTTTTACCTCTCTCTTACTTGCTGTTGCCATTTTCTTTTTGTCCCATCTACCTTTTACTCTAACTGTAGCTACAACCAAATAATGATCTGATATATCCGTTGCCCCTCTATAAACATGTACATCCTGAAGCCTACTCATCAACCTTTTATCCACCAATACATAATCCAACAAACTACTTTCCTTACGTGCTATATCATACCTTGTATATTTATTTATCCTCTTTTTCATAAAATATGTATTACTTATTACCAAACCTCTTTCTACACATAGCTCAATTAATGGCTCCCCATTTACATTTACCCCTGGCACCCCAAATTTACCTACTACTCCATCCACAACATTTTTACCCACTTTAGCATTAAGATCCCCAACCACAATTACTCTCTCACTTGGTTCAAAACTCCCACACACTCACTCAACATTTCCCAAAATCTCTCTCTCTCCTCTACACTTCTCTCTTCTCCAGGTGCATAAACACTTACTATAACCCACTTTTCACATCCAACCTTTATTTTACTCCACATAATCCTTGAATTTATACATTTATATTCCTTCTTTACCTGCCATAACTGATTATTCAACATTATTGCCACTCCTTCTTTAGCTCTAACTCTATTTGAAACCCCTGATCTAATCCCATTTATTTCTCCCCACTGAAACTCTCCTACCCCTTCAGCTTTGTCTCACTTAAAGCCAGGACATCCAGCTTCTTTTCATTCATAACATCTACAATCATCTCTTTCTTATCATTCGCACAACATCCACGCACATTCAAACATCCCACTTTGACGATTTTCTTCTTCTTCTTTTTAGTAAGCTATACAGGAAAAGGGGTTACTAGCCCATTGTTCCCGGCATTTTAGTTGACTTTTACAACACGCATGGCTTACGGAGGAAAGATTCTTATTCCACTTCCCCATGGATATGAAAGGGAAAAGCAATAAGAACAAGAACTATTAAGATAAAATCAAAGAAAACTCAGATGAGTGTGTATACAATAAACGTGTACATGTTTGCGTAGTGTGACCTAAGTGTAAGTAGAAGTAGCAAGACGTACCTGAAATCTTGCATGTTTATGAGACAGAAAAAGACACCAGCAATCCTACCATCATGTAAAACAGTTTCAGGTTTCTGTTTCACAGTCACCTGGCAGGATGGTAGTACCTCCCTGGGTGGTTGCTGTCTACCAACCTACTACCTAATATATATATATATATATATATATATATATATATATATATATATATATATATATATATATATATATATATATATATATATTCATGGTTTTCAAGCTGAACTTGTCGACTTGGCTTATTCACAACATTGTTCCAGATAAACCGAGTGCATGCAATTTTTTCTTATAGTTGAGAAAATCAGGTGTAAAAACCTCTCAATATACCAATGTGTTAAATAATAATAAATTTCTGCTAGGCTTAGGTTGAGGAGGCTGAAGCAACGTTATACCACGTAAATTTAGCAAGATTTGGTCAGATGGCTAGGCTAGTTTAGCAGCATACCATATATATTACTACTATTGCCTTCTTTCCCCTCCTTCCTGACCTGTTTTCTGGTCTTCTCTGTTTTTTCTCTCACGTGTCAACTGACAATGGTTTGGAACGGACCGAAACGTCACCATAAATTTCCTCTCATAAGTGTATATTGTGTGAAACATCTGTTAAAAGGATCAAATTTTTTTAATGCAGTTCGGCTTGTTTGAGCAAAACTGGCTTAGTTAGACGTCTTGCAGTTCTCCACTGTGACCACAAACAGGTAAGTACACCACTCAGGATGATTAGTTCACGAAGTGGATTGTAACATGTGGTAGCTTGTGTCGCCAGCCTCACACTGGCGATAAAGACAGCGAATCAAATGATTTACTACTTATAAGTTCTAGTCGTTTCATTACCACGGATGAGAAGTGCCTCACACATCAACACTACCAGCTGTAACAATGATCCGTTTACACAGAGTTGTTAGGAGTCACGGAACATTTATATATCCCCAAGTTGTATACTCTGTGGAACTCATTAAAGTCATGCTAATTATTCCACTCTGTGTAACTCATTGATCACCGGTAGTGTAATCAAGACCAGACTGACCTTGGACATCACTGGCTCCCATATGTATCTTCAAGCTCCCATATGTATCTTCAAGCATGTGTCAAACACCATCACTTGCATTCTCTGTTTTCCTGAGAGAGAGAGATTGTTAGGCTATTAATTAATATTTAATACATTTACGTTCGGGTGCAAACTCGTTATTCTCCTCTCTAAAGAACAAACAAAGGATAACCGGAGAAAGTTGTGTGACACACAGCCTTACCTCAAACAACGGGGAGATAAAGGAGAACTGCGATGGAATACGATAGGGATTTAATTCGTATGGGAGAGGAGGGAACAAGGTTGAGGTTGAGGAAGAATGAGAGAGGGATTTAAAAAAAAAAATAAGGGATGAAAACAAAGTGAAATATTAGCTGAAAGGGTGGAACAAGCGTGGGGAGGGAGTGGAAAAGTTGAGAAGAAATATGGAATAGGATAGGCGAGGAATTCAACAGGAAAGAGAGGAATGGAATATGATAAGAGAAGGAGGGTTGAACGAAACTGGAAGAGAAAAGGCAAAACAAAATCAGAGAACAAGAGAGTGTGAGATAAACAAAGAGAGGAATGGAATAAATGAGGACATGAATAAGTTGTATATACAACAGGGGACAAAACGATCATGGGGATGAGTTAGATGGAAGAGAATAAGCTGCACTACACACGCACCCTTCACCCTTATATGTCGCCGCATAAACACTCACGTATTTCTTTGTATCTGCATTTATTGGTTTCCTTTGTGTGTCTTAATTTTCATATTTTATCTGTGCTCTTTATTTTACTTACTTATCAGTTGAGGGAGAGCCTTTGAGAGTGGCTTCTTGTGATTACAGGACGGAGGGTCGAGCCTCCACCACCCCTTATGTTCTTGTATAATGTTAATTGTTATGTGACAGTGAAGATGACTGAAAGAAGAGGAAAAAGAAGACAAGAAGAGTAAGAAGAAGACGAGGAACAGAACGAGGAAAAATAAGAAGACTAGGAAGAAGAACTGTCTTAAAGGTGGAAATTTCACCCACTAAATAATACGATAATTTTGTAATTAACACTGGTTTAAGCTCAGTTATTATTAATAATAACATTTCAACTCTCTCTTGTCTCACCCGCTACGACTGAACTAAATTAATGAATATATTTTGTGTAATTTATGTGATGTCAGTTTTAATCACATATTTTTTTTGCTAATTATGATTGAACTGTCTAATGCGTTATAGTTAGTTGGTTAATTAGGTTTGAAGCCTATCAACTACACGAGGGTCATTAAGGCTGCATGCAACCTGTCCCTCACCGGTCCAAAACAAAGTTAGTACCGAAAACACGGACTAAAGTAAACTCTGTGTATATACATATATACACTGAGAGACATACACTTTTCGGTGTATATACACTGAGAGACATACACTTCTCTGTGTATATACACTGAGAGACATACACTTCTCTGTGTATATACACTGAGAGACATACACTTCTCTGTGTATATACACTGAGAGACATACACTTCTCTGTGTATATACACTGAGAGACATACACTTCTCTGTGTATATACACTGAGAGACATACACTTCTCGGTGTATATACACTGAGAGATATACACTTCTCTGTGTATATACACTGAGACATACACTTCTCGGTGTATATACACTGAGAGATATACACTTCTCTGTGTATATACACTGAGAGACATACACTTCTCTGTGTATATACACTGAGAGACATACACTTCTCTGTGTATATACACTGAGAGACATACACTTCTCTGTGTATATACACTGAGAGACATACACTTCTCTGTGTATATACACTGAGAGACATACACTTCTCGGTGTATATACACTGAGAGATATACACTTCTCGGTGTATATACACTGAGAGATACACTTCTCGATGTATATTCACTGAGAGATATACACTTCTCGGTGTATATACACTGAGAGACTTACACTTCTCGGTATATATACACTGAGAGACATACACTTCTCTGTGTATATACACTGAGAGACATACACTTCTCGGTGTATATACACTGAGAGACATACACTTCACGGTGTATATACTGAGAGATATACACTTCTCGGTGTATATACACTGAGAGACTTACACTTCTCGGTGTATATACACTGAGAGATACACTTCTCGGTGTATATACACTGAGAGATATACACTTCTCGGTGTATATACACTGAGAGACTTACACTTCTCGGTATATATACACTGAGAGATATACACTTCTCGGTGTATATACACTGAGACACACTTCTCGGTGTATATACACTGAGAGACATACACTTATCGGTGTATATACACTGAGAGATATACACTTCTCGGTGTATATACACTGAGAGATATACATTTCTCAGTGTATATACACTGAAAGATATACACTTCTTGGTGTACACATCCTGTGCGGTGTGACTATATTTCTTAAATTCAATTATTTCCTCCGATAACAGTGGTCAGTTAATTTAGTTATCTTAAGTATTAAGTTTAATGGCAGTATATATTTATTGTCTCTGAGTCCGATAATCTCACTATTTTCATAACACCTGAATATTCATATATATATATATATATATATATATATATATATATATATATATATATATATATATATATATATATACACACACACACACACACATAAGACCCCAAGCGGACATAAACCAAATCTTCAAATGGGCCACTCAAAACATGAAGTTCAATGAAGAGATTTCAACTACTTAGATATGGAATACTTGAGTAAATTAAAGTTGTATCAGGGTATACGACAAATTCTAACCATACAATAGAGCGAAAAAGTAATGTGAAGGACCTGGGAGTGATAATGTCAGAGGATCTCGCCTTCAAAGACCATAAGAATGTATCTATCGCATCTGCTAGGAAAATGATAGGATGGATAATGAGAACCTTCAAAACTAGGGACGCGAAGCCCATGATGATTCTCTTCAAATCGCTTGTTCTCTCTAGGCTGGAATACTGCTGTACACTAACTGCCCCTTTCAAGGCAGGCGAAATTGCTGACCTGGAGAGTGTACAAAGAACTTTTACGGCACACATATGTACGATAAGGCACATAAATTACTGGGAACGGTTGAAGGCGCTTGATCTGTATTCCCTGAAACGCAGGCGAGAGAGATACATGATAATGTACACTTGGAAAATCCTAGAGGGATTAGTACCAAACTTGCACACGAAAATCACTCCTGTGAAAGCAAAAGACTCGGCAGGAGTTGCAACATTTTCCCAATGAAAAGCAGGGGCGCCACGAGTACACTGAGAGACAACACAATAAGTGTCCGGGGTCTAAGACTGTTCAACTGCCTCCCAGCATACATAAGGGGGATTACCAATAGACCCCTGGCTGTTTTCAAATATGCACCTAAAGTCAGTACCTGACCAACCGGGCTGTGGTTCATTCATCAGTTTGCGTGCGGCCGGCAGTAACAGCCTGGTTGATCAGACCCTGATCCACCATGAGGCCTGGTCTCAGACCGAGCCGCGGGGGCGTTGACCCCCGAAACCCTCTCCAGGTAAACTCCAGGTACTATTATATTGCCACGGGAGATGCTTATGACTCACCTGGTGCCATGTTACCTAGCGGTAAATAGGTACCTGAGAGTTAGTAAATTGTTATATTTACCTATCTGTGAGCTTAGTAAGGTTATTCAGGTACTGGTACACATAAATACAGTTACATAAATTATCATACATAGCAGCATATGTGTAGATTACCCAGGATAACCCAGGTTCCATTCCTGGGATCACTCTTTCTTGCCTATGTCACCTTCATCATACCTATTCTTTTAGCTATATATGGATAATGCCGGTTGTGGGTTGCATCCTGGAGGAAGACCTTAAAAATAACCCATGCTGGATAAAAGACACTGTTTTTGCTGGGTTATCCTGGGTTAGTTGCATGGTTAATAATGTGAATAAAATCTTGGGTTATCCTAAATAATTTACACATTTTCTAAATTATGTATGATAATTGCACTTATGTGTACCTGTACCTCAATAAACTTACTTAGTCTCGGTCAAAAAAGCTGCAGGTGATTATGAAGCAAAAGTAATTAGTTATTCCTTTAAGTTTAGATTGTGTGTCGTTTTCTTTTATTTTTTATTGAAAACGGATATATAGTGTATATACATGGGTGTCTATGGTAGATTTATATCCGCTGCTGAAGGCAGGAAGAGAAGTATTAGTAAGGAAACATGCCAAACGTTTCACCCGTGCCGGGAAACGATACCCGGTCCCTCCGTGTGTGAGCTGAGGACGCAACCAAGCATCCTCAGGTGGCATAGGATATATACACTGAGGGTGTATGTCTCTCAGTGTATATACACTGAGAGGTGTACTCACCTAATTGTACTCACCTAATTGTGGCTGCAGGGGTTGAGACTCAGCTCCTGGCCCCGCCTCTTCGCTGTCCGTTACTGGGTCTCTGCTCTCAATGCTCCATGAGCTTTATCATACCTTGTCTTAAAACTATGTATGGTTCCTGCCTCCACTATATCTTTCTCTAGACTATTCCACTTCCTGACTACTCTGTGGCTGAAGAAATGCTTCCTAACATCCCTTTGACTCAGCTGAGTCTTCAGCTTCCAGTTGTGTCCCCTTGTTTCTGTGTTCCCTCTCTGGAACATCCTGTCACTGTCTACCTTGTCGATTCCCCGCAGTATTTTGTATGTCGTTATCATGTCTCCTCTGACCCTTCTTTCCTCCAGTGTTGTTAGTCCTATTTCCCTCAGCCTTTCTTCATAGGACAGACCCCTGAGTTGTGGAACTAACCTTGTAGCAAACCTTTGCACTTTCTCTAGTTTCTTTATGTGCTTGACCAGGTGTGGGTTCCAGACTGGTGCTGCATATTCTAGTATGTATGTATGTCTCTCAGTTTGTATATGCCGTGATTTTTTAAAGTAATTAAAGTATTCCATAACAAAAAGGCACAAAACTGTGACTGGAACAATACACGGATAACACGCACACAGGAGAATGAAATTTATAACGGACCGAAACGTCGTCACAGGATTCATTCTTCTGTGTGCAGGTTATTTCTGAGTATTCTTGACTGGTGGTAAACAGGTGACAAGTAGAGTTAATAACACTTGAGTACTGGTACAGGTATTCATCCTGTGATAGCAGCCACAGCAACACACTAACTAATGGATATATGTCATTTTGTTTTTATTTGTTAACTTAGGTAGTTTACACAAATGTTCTTGTGCAACAGAACAGAATTGCATTTATCCCCAAAAATGTGTAAACTTCCTCTTAACTTGACTTATAAAGTAATGACCAATTCATACGTATAAACGTAAGTATGAAAATTTACTTACTTACATGATTCATTACCTTAGAAACTTGTGAGTTCATTACCTTTGTACTTTGTTCAGCTATCAAAACCCATTATGTACCTCTGTAATCTGTAAATACCTTTGTAAGTTGTCATGATTGTGACCAGATCTACCTGAGTTCATTACCTTTGTAACTTGCTCAGCTATCAAAACTTTGGGGCCCAGTCCCTGGACCCATTATGTACCTCTGTAATCTGTAAATACCTTTGTAAGTTGTCATGATTGTGACCAGATCTACTTGAGTTCATTACCTTTGTAACTTGCTCAGCTAACAAAACTTTGGGGCCCAGTCCCTAGACTACCGCCCACAGGATGAGTATGGGGTGCATAATAAAGATATTAAACTAAAAATCTAACTAGACTTATATAGACAATAAGGTGAAATTCTCTTTTCAAGCAGAGAGAGTCGAAGATTGTTCTTTATTTCCACTGAGGTTGACCTCCAGGATGCCACCTACAAGAGGCCAGTGACTCGTTGGTACCTAATTGCTGCTAGGTGAACATGGGCAGAAGGTGCATGGAGACTTGCCCATACGTCTCGATACACCCGGGAATCAAACCCGGGCTCTTGTGCTTGTGAGCCGAACGCACTAATAGAATTACCTGGTAGAATTAGCTATTGCAATTACACTATGTGGAAATTGCGGTTCTGGTCCCCAGACCGGGAGATGCGCAAAGTTCTCTCCCAGACTATTAAGTTTTTACAGGAGGGAGGGAGATGGGGTGTCTTGAAGCTGGCAAAGCGCTCTAGATCAAAGGAACTGGATCTGAACCCCTTAGGTTTTAGCTCTTCCTTACGGATATAATATTAATGTGAGCTCTGACGAGTTAGATAAGTTTAAATGAGAGAGAGAGAGAGAGAGAGAGAGAGAGAGAGAGAGAGAGAGAGAGAGAGAGAGAGAGAGAGAGAGAGAGGAGAGAGAGAGAGAGTGGAGTTTACCTGGAGAGGGTTCTGGGGGTCAACGCCCCCGGAAGTGTTTGATATAGAATATAAGTTGGATGTGAGAAGTGGGTAATAAAGAATTTATACTCCTGGAGGTATGAAAAACTTATAAACAATAAAAGAGAGATATTTAGTGAATATTTAGGAAATTCTGAGCTAAGAAAGAAAATATTTTTAGAGGGACCTTAATACTTGAGTATGAGAGATTGTCGTTAAAAAGAAAAGCGTAACAGGAGAGTCTGGCGTAAATGATAGTGAGAAAGTTTGAATTTAATTGCATTTAGAAAGATGTTTGATGACATGTAATATATATTTCAAGAAGACGAAGATAAATAATAATAATAATAATAATAATAATAATAATAATAATAATAATAATAATAATAATAATAATAATAATAATAATCTTTATTTCTACAAGTACATGATACAACTTATATAGACCATAGCTGACATAAATGACATACTATATAGAAAGTCCCTGGTTATACAGATCATTTCGGGAAAAATCAGGAACTGTATGGGATTAGGTGGGAAAGGGCTTTTCCAGTAGGATATAGGGAGATGTCAGTGGGAGTTTTGGGAGGTTTAACTTGATGACCGATTGCGATGGGACTGGTCATAGGGTATGAACAAAAAGAAAGATTTTAAATGTTTGTAGTGCATGGGAGTGCAAGTGTAAGAGCGAGTATGGATGGGGGAGGGGTACGACAAGTATGGGTTCTGGGACACAAGTCTTTTTTGGGTTATCATTTTCTGTTTGAGTGGGTTGGTTAGGACGAATGTAGACGTTGGACTTGGAGGGGGGGGGGAGAGAGGGGAAGGGCGGTGGAGCTATACCTTGGACAATATAGGCATGAAGAAGGTTTTTGTTTGTGTTCATATTGATGTGTTTTGTACAAAAGTTTTCAGACCCTTTATAGGTTTAACGTTTTGTTAATAAGAGCAAAGTGGAGGCTTTTATCAAGGTGAGGAAGGTATCAAAAAAAAAAAAAAAATTTTTTAGGTAAACATTTTCATTTTGGTGACTAAGATTTTTTTTTTTTTTTTTTTGGTTTAGCATAGGACATTAGTTCTCCTTTTTCAAGTGGAGACATAGTTTTTATATTTGTGTTGTTGTTTTTGTGTCATGTCTACGGGGCTTGGCTGCCCCTTTTATCTATGACACCTAGTTTTCTATGTTTTCTTATTGTACTGAGTAAATGATAGGTTAAGCAAATCTCTTTGCATACTTAAATGGACGGAGACTTAGTGTGTTAGTTGATAGGGTACTAGTAAGAATAATAGGGTACTAGTAAGAATGATAGGGTACTAGTAAGAATGATAGGGTACTAGTAAGAATAATAGGGTACTAGTAAGAATGATAGGGTACTAGTAAGAATGATAGGGTACTAGTAAGAATGATAGGGTACTAGTAAGAATGATAGGGTACTAGTAAGAATGATAGGGTACTAGTGAGAATGATAGGGTACTAGTAAGAATGATAGGGTACTAGCAAGAATGATAGGGTACTAGTAAGAATGATAGGGTACTAGTATGAATGATAGGGTACTAGTATGAATGATAGGGTACTAGTAAGAATGATAGGGTACTAGTAAGAATGATAAGGTACTAGTAAGAATGATAGGGTACTAGTAAGAATGATAGGGTACTAGTGAGAATGATAGGGTACTAGTGAGAATGATAGGGTACTAGTAAGAATGATAGGGTACTAGTAAGAATGATAGGGTACTAGTAAGAATGATAGGGTACTAGTAAGAATTATAGGGTACTAGTAAGAATGATAGGGTACTAGTAAGAATGATAGGGTACTAGTAAGAATGATAAGGTACTAGTAAGAATGATAGGGTACTAGTAAGAATGATAGGGTACTAGTAAGAATGATAAGGGTACTAGTAAGAATGATAGGGTACTAGTAAGAATGATAGGGTACTAGTAAGAATGATAAGGTACTAGTAAGAATGATAGGGTACTAGTAAGAATGATAGGGTACTAGTAAGAATGATAAGGTACTAGTAAGAATGATAGGGTACTAGTAAGAATGATAGGGTACTAGTAAGAATGATTGGGTACTAGTGAGAATGATAGGGTTCCCTTTTTTTGGAATATATAACCATTGTATTGGTTTGTGTTCATCTGGTTGTATTTATGATGGCACTGTTAAATAATGCTCATAGTTGGGTGTTTATAGCCATTATTATTTGTACACTCAATAATCATTCGCTACAGGTAACACTTGGTTTATATATGTATAAGGTTACCTTTTAAAACTGTGAGATGCTTAAATAGTACTAACTGTGAGATGCTTAAATAGTACTAACTGTGAGATGCTTAAATAGTACTAGCAATCATTACAGATGTAATGTGACGCGCTTACATGTTATTATGGCGTAAGGTTTTGTGTTGATGTGTCTGGTATCACGGGTTTATATATATATAAAAAAAAATTGTTGTAACATAGCTCAATGGGAGGTGAAGCAAGTTGTGTGTTTTTGTGGGTTTTTCATATGAACTGGACTTGTCCTAGTTTTGTGCAGACTGTTTAGGTGGTTGTAAGTTATTGTGGAGAGGGGGGTTATTGTGTTTACGACAGGTGTGGTAAACATAGTATAGAGTTGAGAAAAGCCACAAATGTTTAGAGAGTCATAAGGGTGTTTCCTTTATAAATATGTTAAGGGATCGGGTTTAGGGTCTTTTGGATATATAATATATATATATATTTTTTTTGTTATGGAAATTATAAACAATAAAACACCACCGTGATGTTGCACGGTGGTGTTTTATTGTTTATAATTTATATATGTTTTGTACAAGTGTTTTTAAGGTTTCAATAAAATATAAAAAAAAATTACTAAATAAACCCATTGTGAAATCTTTATATAATGTACGAGGCTTAAATAAACGCTTACATATTTATTTACGTGCGCATTTACTCTCTTACTTTCACTCACCTTCCTCTAGAAAGAAGGAACAGCCTCCCTCCCTCCCTCCATGTTTTCTCTAAGTTCCTCATCTTACCCTCTTTCCCCCATTCCCCTACCAGACCCTCCACTCCCCCTCTCTTGAAGGTGTGTTTTCTTCCCCTCTCCTTCCCATTAAGTGAGAGTATTCTATGCCCCCTTCCCCATCCCCTACCCGCTACCCCTCCCTCTTGGAACCCGGATCCCGGAGGCTCACTTTCACTGGCGTTCATTGTGTCTTGTCACTCTGATGGATGAAGAACAATGCTGTGTGACACATGAGCAAGCAGTAGGTGATACTAACTGTGGAAAGTTTAAAATGTTTTATGATTAAACACTAGAATAAACACTACATAAACTGAAGATATAGAGTAATGGGCTAAACAGACTCAAGACGGGATATCAAGAGCGTAACTTTGCTTCTGTTGCTACAAATACGCATTCATAAATCTGTTAGTATACATCTCGCTTGCCTGAGATATGTGAGACAGTGAGTGGTGCCACATTATCTAAGAAATATATAGGCAGATGCCGTTAAGGGGGTTAAATTACAAGTGAGTCTTACTGATATGCATAATATGCAAGGTAATGGAGAAGATAATTAGGAGAAAAGCTATCTCGTAACAACCACCAGCACGGGCTATAATATTTTAAACCCTGTCTCACAACCCTGGAGTTGCATGACAAAGCACTAGATGTGTAGCAAAGGGATGGATGGATGGATGGATGGATGGATGGATGGATGGATGGATGGATGGATGGATGGATGGCTAGATTACATATTCTTGGAGTGAAGGAAGACATGTGATATCGTACCAGGCAGTAGTCTGGCCCTAAATCAGTGGAGCAAGATTAGATAGCATGGAAGGCACTACAGGATGGATAATGAGAACCTTCAAAACCAGGGATGCCAAGCCCATGTTGACACTTTACAGATCGCTTGTTCTATCTAGGCTGGAATATTGCTGCACACTAACTGCACCTTTCAAGGCGGGTGAAATTGCTGACCTTGAAAATGTGCAGAGAACCTTCACCGCACGCATAAGTGCGATAAACCACCTCAACTACTGGGAACGCTTGAAGTTCCTAAACCTGTACTCTCTAGAACGCAGGCGGGAGAGATACATTATTATATACACATGGAAAATTCTCGAGGGCTTAGTACCAAACTTGCACACAAAAATCACTCCCTACGAAAGCAAAAGACTCGGCAGGCGATGTAACATCCCCCCAATGAAGAGCAGGGGTGCCACTATCACGTTGAGGGACAACACAATAAGTGTGAGGGGCCCAAGATTGTTCAACTGCCTCCCAGCATACATCAAGGGGATTACCAACAAGCCCCTGGCTGTCTTCAAGCAGGCACTGGACAGGCACCTCAAGTCGGTACCTGATCAGCCGGGCTGTGGTTCGTACGTTGGACTGCGTGCGGCCAGCAGTAACAGCCTGGTTGATCAGGCTCTGGTCCAACAAGAGGCCTGGTCACAGACCGGGCCGCGGGGGCGTTGACCCCTGGAATTCTCTCCAGGTAGACTCCAGGTAGACAGTGGATCAAAAAAATATTTAACGGGAAGGAGACAGACTGAGTGGCCAGGAAGATGTATCAGAATGGGTAAGTGTGTCAAGTGGGGTTCCACAAAGATCGGCATTGTTACCAGAACTGTTGAACTTCTTCTAGTATGTGTGAGCACCTGGCAGGACGATACAGAGTTCGACATAATAATAATAGTAGTAGTAATAATAATAATAATAATAATAATAATAATAATAATAATAATAATAATAATAATAATAATAATAATAGTATTTATTTCTACAGGTACATGATATAACTTATACAGACCATAGCTGACATCAGTGACATACTATATAGAAAGCCCCTGGTTATACAAAACATTTCGGGCAACTTAGGTTAATTTTGACTCCAGGATGCAACCCACACCAGTCTACTAACACCCAGGTACCTACTGCTAGGTGAACAGGGATAGGCGGTGTCTTAAGAAAGCACGTCCTTACCTGGGATCGAACCACGGACCTCAATGTGTGAGCTGAGCGAATTACTACTGTAATTACTACTGTAATTCACACCCAGTTAATTCACGATTATGAAAAGTAGGGACGATTAAAATAAAACATGAAAAACTGAGCACGGACTCGGGGAACAAAGGCTACAGACCTCACAAAAGGTGATGGACCTGGGGTAAGCATAACACCAAGCATATCACCAGAGGCGCACATCGAGCACCTCTGGTGGAAATACTCATTTGGCGATTCTAAGATTAGCTTTCAGAAATTTCAACAAAGAATGATTCATAACCCTGTCTAGTATATACGACATCTGTCAGTCCCATCTCAGAGTACACAGCACCAGCTTGGAACCCACACTTGATAAAGCCTTTCAAGAAATCGGAAAAAGTGTAGATATTCACAAGGAGATTAGTCCTGGAGCTAAAATGAATTCTGAGGAGACACTGAAGGAACTAAACGTGACGACATTAGAGAGACAACCATAAGTTAAATGCTCAAGACTTTTTTCAGAACTATAAACATTTGCTTTAATGTTGCGTTTTTGTTTTTGGTTGAGTATCTAACCAGTGTAGATATTTCTTGATATTATTAAAGCGTGTCAAAGGTCAGTTGGTTAATGAAGTTTAAATCCTATCTAAAACAGGAATTAAACTCTCAGTATATATACACTGATAGATACACACTTCTCGTTGTATATACACTGCATTATGCTCTTGTCAATATTAGCCATTTATATATATATATATATATATATATATATATATATATATATATATATATATATATATATATATATATATATATATATATCGAGCCTTTTAATACACATTCATATATTTCTATACAGGCATTTCTAATCAAACTCTAAAAATAATTATAAAAAATATGATTGTTCTTGGGACAAAGCTTGAAGAGTCACAAGACGGGAGAAAGTTAATATGTGTAGGTGAGTGTGACAGATAATCGATTTTGGTAACATTGAGAAGTGAAGATCTGAATACCATCACACACTGCTAAGGAGGAGACCAAATTTCTAAGTACCTTAAAGGAGTCGTAGCAAACTATACGTCTGGTGATGTTGGTGGTGGTAGTAGTGGTAGTGGTGGTAGTAGTGGTAGTGGTGGGAACAACAGTAGGCCAAGGAGAGGAAGGAAGGTTCATTGAACATCACTGCAGAGGAACATTAACGACATGAGAGAGTGGAAGGGCGTCACCTTGTGTGGTGGTAATTGTTGTTGAGGTGTGGAGCGAGACTGTGTTGGTCCGAGACTGTGATGGTCCGAGACTTTGTTGGTCCGAGACTGTGATGGTCCGAGACTGTGATGGTCCGAAACTGTGTTGGTCCGAGACTGTGATGGTCCGAGACTGTGTTGGTCCGAGACTGTGATGGTCCGAGACTGTGTTGGTCCGAGACTGTGATGGTCCGAGACTGTGATGGTCCGAGACTGTGTTGGTCCGAGACTGTGATGGTCCGAGACTGTGATTGTCCGAGACTGTGTTGGTCCGAGACTGTGTTGGTCCGAGACTGTGTTGGTCCGAGACTGTGATGGTCCGAGACTGTGTTGGTCCGAGACTGTGTTGGTCAGAGACTGTGTTGGTCCGAGACTGTGATGGTCCGAGACTGTGTTGGTCCGAGACTGTGTTGGTCCGAGACTGTGATGGTCCGAGACTGTGTTGGTCCGAGACTGTGTTGGTCCGAGACTGTGTTGGTCCGAGACTGTGATGGTCCGAGACTGTGTTGGTCCGAGAATGTGTTGGTCCGAGACTGTGTTGGTCCGAGACTGTGTTGGTCCGAGACTGTGTTAGTCCGAGACTGTGTTGGTCCGAGACTGTGTTGGTCCGAGACTGTGTTGGTCCGAGACTGTGTTGGTCGAGACTGTGTTGGTCCGAGACTGTGTTGGTCCGAGACTGTGTTGGTCCGAGACTGTGTTGGTCCGAGACTGTGTTGGTCCGAGACTGTGTTGGTCCGAGACTGTGTTGGTCCGAGACTGTGTTGGTCCGAGACTGTGATGGTCCGAGACTGTGTTGGTCCGAGACTGTGATGGTCCGAGACTGTGTTGGTCCGAGACTGTGTTGGTCCGAGACTGTGTTGGTCCGAGACTGTGTTGGTCCGAGACTGTGATGGTCCGAGACTGTGTTGGTCCGAGACTGTGTTGGTCCGAGACTGTGTTGGTCCGAGACTGTGTTGGTCCGAGACTGTGATGGTCCGAGACTGTGTATGGTCCGAGACTGTGATGGTCCGAGACTGTGTGGTCCGAGACGGGAGACTGTGTGGTCCGAGACTATGTTGGTCCGAGACTGTGATGGTCCGAGACTGTGATGGTCCGAGACTGTGTTGGTCCGAGACTATGTTGGTCCGAGACTGTGGTCGAGACTGTGTGGTCCGAGACTGTGATGGTCCGAGACTGTGATGGTCCGAGACTGTGATGGTCCGAGACTGTGATGGTCCGAGACTGTGATGGTCCGAGACTGTGATGGTCCGAGACTGTGTGGTCCGAGACTGTGATGGTCCGAGACTGTGATGGTCCGAGACTGTGTTGGTCCGAGACTGTGATGGTCCGAGACTGTGATGGTCCGAGACTGTGATGGTCCGAGACTGTGTTGGTCCGAGACTGTGATGGTCCGAGACTGTGATGGTCCGAGACTGTGATGGTCCGAGACTGTGTTGGTCCGAGACTGGTGGTCCAGACTGTGATGTCGAACGTGTCGAGACTGTGATGGTCCGAGACTGTGATGGTCCGAGACTGTGATGGTCCGAGACTGTGTTGGTCCGAGACTGTGATGGTCCGAGACTGTGATGGTCCGAGACTGTGATGGTCCGAGACTGTGTTGGTCCGAGACTGTGATGGTCCGAGACTGTGTTGGTCCGAGACTGTGTTGGTCCGAGACTGTGATGGTCCGAGACTGTGATGGTCCGAGACTGTGATGGTCCGAGACTGTGTTGGTCCGAGACTGTGATGGTCCGAGACTGTGATGGTCCGAGACTGTGTTGGTCCGAGACTGTGATGGTCCGAGACTGTGATGGTCCGAGACTGTGATGGTCCGAGACTGTGATGGTCCGAGACTGTGTGGTCCGAGACTGTGATGGTCCGAGACTGTGATGGTCCGAGACTGTGTTGGTCCGAGACTGTGATGGTCCGAGACTGTGATGGTCCGAGACTGTGTGGTCCGAGACTGTGATGGTCCGAGACTGTGATGGTCCGAGACTGTGATGGTCCGAGACTGTGATGGTCCGAGACTGTGATGGTCCGAGACTGTGATGGTCCGAGACTGTGATGGTCCGAGACTGTGTTGGTCCGAGACTGTGATGGTCCGAGACTGTGTTGGTCCGAGACTGTGTTGGTCCGAGACTGTGATGGTCCGAGACTGTGTGGTCCGAGACTGTGTTGGTCCGAGACTGTGTGGTCCGAGACTGTGATGGTCCGAGACTGTGATGGTCCGAGACTGTGTTGGTCCGAGACTGTGATGGTCCGAGACTGTGATGGTCCGAGACTGTGATGGTCCGAGACTGTGATGGTCCGAGACTGTGATGGTCCGAGACTGTGATGGTCCGAGACTGTGTTGGTCCGAGACTGTGTTGGTCCGAGACTGTGTTGGTCCGAGACTGTGATGGTCCGAGACTGTGTTGGTCCGAGACTGTGTTGGTCCGAGACTGTGATGGTCCGAGACTGTGATGTTCCGAGACTGTGATGGTCCGAGAAGTCTTACAAGACTTGGAAAAAAGTGAAGAAAACAAAGAAAAGAACGCAAAGTGAAATCAGAAACACTAGTTCAGAGTCTGATTGGAGGCAGGTCCTCCCGGGAGCCAGGTCCTCCCGGGAGCCAGGTCCTCCCGGGAGCCAGGTCCTCCCGGGAGCCAGGTCCTCCCGGGAGCCAGGTCCTCCCGGGAGCCAGGTCCTCCGGGAGCCAGGTCCTCCCGGGAGCCAGGTCCTCCGGGAGCCAGGTCCTCCCGGGAGCCAGGTCCTCCCGGGAGCCAGGTCCTCCCGGGAGCCAGGTCCTCCCGGGAGCCAGGTCCTCCCGGGAGCCAGGTCCTCCCGGGAGCCAGGTCCTCCCGGGAGCCAGGTCCTCCCGGAGCCAGGTCCTCCCGGGAGCCAGGTCCTCCCGGGAGCCAGGTCCTCCCGGGAGCCAGGTCCTCCCGGAGCCAGATCCTCCCGGGAGCCAGGTCCTCCGGGAGCCAGGTCCTCCCGGGAGCCAGGTCCTCCCGGGAGCCAGGTCCCGGGAGCCAGGTCCACAACCTGTTAGTGACAGTATGAACTGTTATGATGGAGCCAGGTCCCGGGAGCCAGATATTGGGAGCAATGTACACAACCGAAATAAAGTTAAATTCAAAGTTTCAAGAATAAATATGGTAGGAGTCAAGAGGCAGCTAGTACAACATTTGGGAATCTTTACTGAGCAAATGTTTCAGCACACTGTGGCTTCATCAGTGGCTTCATCAGTGGCTTCATCAGTGGCTTCATCAGTGGCTTCATCAGAAGGTTGAGAGGCTGGACCAGGGGCTGAACCTCGACCCCTCACACCCAGAACTGGGCAATTACGCCACAGCTACTAATAAAGATACTGACACGGTTTAATACTGAAAGAATCAGTACTGTTACTACTGCTGCTACTACTACTTCTTCTCCCGTTCTACCACTCCCGTCCCCATTAACTAGTCACACAAAGAAGAGCGAAGGAAAGGGAACCGAAACGCCATCATAAGTTTGAAGTCTCCTAAGTGAAGGTTATTTATGTACTGAAACAATGAGTGTGTCATCATAACATGAAACATAATGCCGCGACACACCCGATGGAGGAGTGGGGATGAGTGGGGATAAGTGGGGATGAGTGAGGAGGAGTTGGGATGAGTGAGGAGGAGTTGGGATGAGTGAGGATGAGTGGGGATGAGTGGGGAAGAGTGGGCAAAGAAAATCATCAATTTGCATAATGGGTGAGGAATGGGAGTGAAGGAAATATGTGAGAGGGAAGGTACGAGACAAAGAAAGGAAGAGCTAAGACCTTGCTGAGAGAGGTGGGTGTTTTCTTGAAGGAGAAGCCAGTAGAGCTGAGGTATACTTCAATCCCTAACATAGGGAGTAAACTCTCAGTGTATACGTTGAAAGATATACATGCATGTATTTATTACGCACCTCTCAGAGATACACGCATCTCTTCCCAGAGATACACACGACACTCAGTATATATAAACTATAAAATACACACCACCCGGAGTATGTAAATGAGTAGTGGACAAGTAAGATAAACTAATGTGTTGGGGAAAGGGATTGGGGGGGAGGGTGATTCTTGAGGGAGTTTCGGGGGAGGGGAAGGATAGGGACGGAGGGAGAGAGGGAGGGTGAAGTAGGAGGATTTCCGGTGCAGTGGGTCACCCTGTGCTCCTACTGTAGGAGGGAACAGCAAGAACCAGGTCAGCTGACATCACCTGGTCACTTCCTGCACGGGGGTCATCAACCAGGCTACTACAACATCAACCAGGCTACTACAACATCAACCAGGCTACTACAACATCAACCAGACTACTACAACATCAACCAGGCTACTACAACATCAACCAGGCTACTACAACATCAACCAGGCTACTACAACATCAACCAGGCTACTACAACATCAACCAGGCTACTACAACATCAACCAGGCTACTACAACATCAAGCACTCAGGCTACTACAACATCAACCAGGCTACTACAACATCAACCAGGCTACTACAACATCAACCAGGCTACTACAACATCAACCAGGCTACTACAACATCAACCAGGCTACTACAACATCAACCAGGCTACTACAACATCAACCAGGCTACTACAACATCAACCAGGCTACTGCAACATCAACCAGCCTACTACAACATCAACCAGGCTACTACAACATCAACCAGGCTACTACAACATCAACCAGGCTACTACAACATCAACCAGGCTACTACAACACCAACCAGGCTACTACAACATCAACCAGCCTACTACAACATCAACCAGGCTACTACAACATCAACCAGCCTACTACAACATCAACCAAGCTACTACAACATCAACCAGGCTACTACAACATCAACCAGGCTACTACAACATCAACCAGCCTACTACAACATCAACTAGACTATTACAGCCTCAAGGTACAGTACAGTGCTGGAGTACATCGGGTACACACACTCACAGCAGCAAGCGTAAAATGTACAATCCTTCTCATTTACAACCATGAGAAACAGTCCACGCCATTTCTTTATTCATTCTCTGTTTTTCGTTTCATATTTACGACTACAGTGGCCATAATTGTTGGCCATAAGCTCACTTGTTGGCCACAGGTTCACTTGTTGGCCACAGGCTTAATTATTGGTCACACGCTATGAGTTTAGGTGGGTGACAGTCGTTCAGAATTTTACGTGTAAGTTTTGTAAACAGTACAGAGAAGATGGTGCATCAAGAGGCAGTGTTGTCATGTGTGTTACGACGGAGGAGAGAGAGTTGGGAGTGGGGATGGAGGAAAAATATAAATTGTGAAGAGATAAATTCAGTGCGAAGAACTGGGTTGAATTATCCGGTCAGAGACATTCGAATTTGTGTGTTGTGTTGGTGTTGTGTATGTGTTGGTGTTGTGTATGTGTTGGTGTTGTGTATGTGTTGGTGTTGTGTATGTGTTGGTGTGGAGTATTCACACTCAGAGCTCTTCAGGGATTAAACACGTGCAACACCTGGGCATCTTTATCTGAAGTCCTTTCGCCAGGTGTTGCACATGTGTCTAAGTCCTCATCTAGCCGGTATTGTATACAGTTATTGCAAAGGTTGAGCACCTGCAAGGGTTCCTAAGTTTGGAGCACTCAAAACCTTTGTTACATTTCCCAAACTAGGCTTTGCTGAGGGAATGGGAGGGAGCGAAGGGGAAGTGGGTCGTGGGTTCCCAGTTACTCAGGCCGACCAGGTGAAGGTACGACCGGGTATCCCCAAATCGTTCCTTACACAATCGTCAACGGAAAGGAAAAGTGAAGAGCGGTTACTGTCTGCAGTCACTTCTCCTCCGGTCTGCTGGAAGCCCACACAGATCTCCAGGCACTTCCCTGGACTACCAGTACCTCTCAGCACCTTCGTAAGCTTGATACACTCCTGCCAGGACTACCACCGACTCCGCTGGGATCTTGATATTCAGGACACATACATACACACACACACACACACACACACACAAAACACACACACACACACACACACAAAACACACACACACACATCACTGAAGACTTGGTCCATCTCCTAAAGACCTTCATAACTTGCACAAACACCTTTCTTAGCAATCAAGCGCTTAACTGCTGATATACATACAGTCACACACCTGCAGTCATGGTAATCTACCTCTCAAGACTTCCACACCTGACATACACAACCTACATCCTCACCTATAATAGGTAAACAACACATTCACCGCAATCTCAGGAGACGTAAACAAACTTCTTGCCAAAACTTTTGAAAAATCAACAGAATTTTGAAGTTTACGCAGTGATTAATGTCTTAAAAAATATATATATATTTTTACGACACACTGGACTTCAGTTTTTACGCGAGCGAGGATTTTGCATTTAATGGTGAAGTGAGAAAGAAGAGAATGTTTACCTGCTGAAATCCGCTCACTGTGTTGCTGGTACCGCTCACTGTGTTGCGGGTATCGCTCACTGTGTTGCTGGTACCGCTCACTGTGTTGCTGGTACCGCTCACTGTGTTGCTGGTACCGCTCACTGTGTTGCGGGTATGGCTCACTGTGTTGCCGGTACCGCTCACTGTGTTGCCGATACCGTCCATCGCTTCATCCAGATGAAAGGTAGGTAGTGCTACGATTGCTCTTCTTCCACCTCCCATATTCTTCTCTCTCCCATTCTCTTCCTCTCATGTTCTTGTTCCTCCTTTACCCAATGTTTATTCTTTCTTCCTTTTCTCTTACTAAGAGAACAAGTGTACATTTCTCCTCCGATCAATGTGTTTTCAAATCTTAAATGAAATTAGTCTTATTTTCCTTCGTTGTAACATTCTTCTTTAAGTATCTTACATAGTGTGATGAATTTCGACATTCACAGCCTCTGACGGCTGTAAATAAAATAAAAAAAACATTAAAAATGGCTTATGAAACGCAAATCACTATATGAGGAAACTGTGGCTGCTCCAGCAGTTGCTAGAGCCAGGGGAACCTGGAGACCCAGGTCTCCTGGAAACCCAGGTTCGAAACCAGCTTCTAGCGACAGTGAGGGACGGTGGATCTGACGGGAACGACAAAGCTCCTGGAAGGCGAAACGTTGCTGCCTGGATAACATGTCACAGTAGCTGCACACCCTTGATATGGGTTTACTGAGACTCTCTCGCGAGTGTATTTCCAGAAGTGTTGCGGTCTAGTTGCTTCATGAGTGTGTATACCAGTGTGTCTGTTGCTCTAATGTCGGTCTTGCAAGCTAAGCTTTACCTGGAAAGGTTAACTGAAGACTTTTAATGAAAGGTTTAATTTTTAATGCTTTTATGGAATGGTTAATGGAGAGCTTTCCAGGATCGCTTTAACTGGAAATCTTCAGTTATAAGCTTTCGCTAGAAGTCAGAAGGTATCAGTCCTCAGTACCTTCACCAGTGCTGAACTATGTAAATATACGAAGGTCAGAATGCACACACACACACACACACACACGCACACACACACACGCACACACACACGCATACACACACATACACACACATATACACACATAAACACACAAGCACACACACACACACACCTTCATTATTGTCCTCCACATTGATCAAACTTGTCCCTGTGGATAGGGACAAGTTAGCTAAGGATTGGGCAACCAGCTCTGTTAGAACCAGCTGTGATGGGACCAGCTGTGTTGGGACCAGCTGGTTCCCGACAGAGTTTGGATCTGAATATATATTACGTTTAATCGCGATATACGGAACTCCCATTTCTTTCGTGTTTGGGATTTTCTATCTTTTTTTTTTTTTCTCTCTCTCTCTCTCTTCCTCCCTTCGAAATGTCAGATGAACGCGCGCGCACCATCACAACGCGCGCGCATGCCTACAGTAACAATTTGTTGTGTTGTATAATTCCCATAAACGGTTGAGGGTTCACTTTCACTTCCTCCCGACCATGACATAGCTTTCTCTTTCTCACTTTCTAATTACTCTTTCTTTTACACAACCAACCGCTTCCAAATTTCCACATTGTCTGTGTCTACATATAAATGCTATGGTCTCTCTCTCTTTCTTTCTCCCTTTCTCTCTCTCTCTCTCATAAGCTGAAAACGCTTTGGCAATGTTATTTTTTTTCAGCTTTTATCTTCTTTCTCCGTCATGCTCAGTGTGCTGTGTCTAACACCTGGAGACCAGTGCTGTGTCTAACACCTGGAGACCAGTGCTGTGTCTAACACCTGGAGACCAGTACTGTGTCTGACACCTGGAGACCAGTGCTGTGTCTGACATCTGGAGACCAGTGCTGTGTCTGACACCTGGAGACCAGTGCTGTGTCTGACACCTGGAGACCAGTGGTGTGTCTGATACTTGGAGACCAGTGCTGTGTCTGACACCTGGAGACCAGTGGTGTGCATGACACCTGGAGACCAGTGCTGTGTCTGACACCTGGAGACCAGTGGTGTGCCTGACACCTGGAGACCAGTGCTGTGTCTGACACCTGGAGACTAGTGCTGTGTCTGACACCTGGAGACCAGTGGTGTGTCTGATACTTGGAGACCAGTGCTGTGTCTGACACCTGGAGACCAGTGGTGTGCATGACACCTGGAGACCAGTGCTGTGTCTGACACCTGGAGACCAGTGCTGTGTCTGACACCTGGAGACCAGTGCTCTATCTGACACCTGGAGACCAGTGCTGTGTCTGACACCTGGAGACCAGTGCTGTGTCTGACACCTGGAGACCAGTGCTGTGTCTGACACCTGGAGACCAGTGCTGTGTCTGACACCTGGAGACCAGTGCTGTGACTGACGCCTGGAGACCAGTGCTGTGTCTTACACCTGGAGATCAGTGCTGTGACTGACACCTGGAGACCAGTGCTGTGACTGACACCTGGAGACCAGTGCTGTGTCTGACACCTGGAGACCATTGCTGTGTCTGACACCTGGAGACCAGTGCTGTGTCTGACACCTGGAGACCAGTGCTGTGTCTGACACCTGGAGACCAGTGCTGTGTCTGACACCTGGAGACCAGTGCTGCGACTGACGCCTGGAGACCAGTGCTGTGTCTGACACCTGGAGACCAGTGCTGTGACTGACACCTGGAGACCAGTGCTGTGACTGACACCTGGAGACCAGTGCTGTGCCTGACACCTGGAGACCAGTGCTGTGTCTGACACCTGGAGAACAGTGCTGTGTCTGACACCTGGAGACCAGTGCTGTTGCAGCTTTTATAGTTAAGAGTTTTGCAATGCTAGAAAAAAAATATTTTTCATAATCTAAAATTATTCTTTTTTCCCTTTCGTGTTTCCTTCGTTTGGTACGACTGTTTTAGTGTCTACTCTCACTCTAATATTTCTCTGTGTGTATGATTTCCAACCATTGTTCTGTTGCTTGCTGTTTATTGAGTAGTTCAGAGAGTTTTTTTTCAACTTTTTCTACGTCTTGAGTGTTCTCTTTCTGTTGTTTACATCTCCTGTGTTTACCAGACGTACGTCTTTTACCAGACGCATGTCTTTGATACAGTTTCTGTAAGTTTCTGTATTTAGTTTGGCCAAGCATTAGTTTGGGGTGAGACGAGGCTTCCAGGAAATATTGAGAGTTATTTATGTTGTCAAAGTCAATATTGATGTTGTGAGGGTCGAGTTAGTTGTTGCCGGGAGGTCGAAACCTAGATTGTGAGGGTCGAGTTAGTTGTTGCCGGGAGGTCGAAACCTAGATTGTGAGGGTCGAGTTAGTTGTTGCCGGGAGGTCGAAACCTAGATTGTGAGGGTCGAGTTAGTTGTTGCCGGGAGGTCGAAACCTAGATTGTGAGGGTCGAGTTAGTTGTTGCCGGGAGGTCGAAACCTAGATTGTGAGGGTCGAGTTAGTTGTTGCCGGGAGGTCGAAACCTAGATTGTGAGGGTCGAGTTAGTTGTTGCCGGGAGGTCGAAACCTAGATTGTGAGGGTCGAGTTAGTTGTTGCCGGGAGGTCGAAACCTAGATTGTGAGGGTCGAGTTAGTTGTTGCCGGGAGGTCGAAACCTAGATTGTGAGGGTCGAGTTAGTTGTTGCCGGGAGGTCGAAACCTAGATTGTGAGGGTCGAGTTAGTTGTTGCCGGGAGGTCGAAACCTAGATTGTGAGGGTCGAGTTAGTTGTTGCCGGGAGGTCGAAACCCAGATTGTGAGGGTCGAGTTAGTTGTTGCCGGGAGGTCGAAACCTAGATTGTGAGGGTCGAGTTAGTTGTTGCCGGGAGGTCGAAACCTAGATTGTGAGGGTCGAGTTAGTTGTTGCCGGGAGGTCGAAACCTAGATTGTGAGGGTCGAGTTAGTTGTTGCCGGGAGGTCGAAACCTAGATTGTGAGGGTCGAGTTAGTTGTTGCCGGGAGGTCGAAACCTAGATTGCTCGTCGGAGTTATTCTTTCTTCCTCAAACGATGGGTGTGGGGGTGACTACCGTCCTCACGATGGGTGTGGGAGTGACTACCTTCCTCACGATGGGTGTGGGGGTGACTACCGTCCTCACGATGGGTGTGGGGGTGACTACCGTCCTCACGATGGGTGTGGAGGTGACTACCGTCCTCACGATGGGTGTGGGGGTGACTACCGTCCTCACGATGGGTGTGGGGGTGACTACCGTCCTCACGATGGGTGTGGGGGTGACTACCGTCCTCACGATGGATGTGGGGGTGACTACCGTCCTCACGATGGGTGTGGGGGTGACTACCGTCCCGTTGGGTGTGGGGGTGACTACCGTCCTCACGATGGGTGTGGGGTGACTACCGTCCTCACGATGGTGTGGGGTGACTACCGTCCTCACGATGGGTGTGGGTGACTACCGTCCTCACGATGGGTGTGGGGTGACTACCGTCCTCACGATGGTGTGGGGTGACTACCGTCCTCACGATGGGTGTGGGGGTGACTACCGTCCTCACGATGGGTGTGGGGGTGACTACCGTCCTCACGATGGGTGTGGGGGTGACTACCGTCCTCACGATGGTGTGGGGGTGACTACCGTCCTCACGATGGGTGTGGGGTGACTACCGTCCTCACGATGGGTGTGGGGTGACTACCGTCCTCACGATGGGTGTGGGGTGACTACCGTCCTCACGATGGGTGTGGGGTGACTACCGTCTCACGATGGGGTGGGGTGACTACCGTCCTCACGATGGGTGTGGGGGTGACTACCGTCCTCACGATGGTGTGGGGGTGACTACCGTCCTCACGATGGGTGTGGGGGTGACTACCGTCCTCACGATGGATGTGGGGTGATCGTCCTCACGATGGGTGTGGGGTGACTACCGTCCTCACGATGGGTGTGGGGGTGACTACCGTCCTCACGATGGGTGTGGGGTGCTACCGTCCTCACGATGTGGGTGACTACCGTCCTCGATGGTGGGGTGTTGCTCCTCAGTGGTGGGTACGTCTCGATGGGGTGCTATCGATGGGTGGGGCACCTCCACGGTGATAGGTGTGGGGACCGTCCTACGATGTGTGGGTACACCGTCCGATGGTGTGGGACTACCGTCTCGATGTGGGACTCCGTCTCGATGTGTGGGGCCGTCCTAGATTGGGGACTGTCCTCCGATGGTGGGTGACCCGTCCTCACATGGATGTGGGGACACCGTCCTCCGATGTGTGGGGTGACTACCGTCCTCACGATGTGTTATCTCACGATGGGTGTGGGTGACTACGTCCTCGATGGTGGGTGACTACCGTCTCACGATGGTGTGGGTGACACCGTCCTCCGATGGGTGTGGGGTGACTACCGTCCTCACGATGTGTGGGGTGCACCGTCCTCACGATGTGTGGGGTGACTACCGTCCTCACGATGGGTGTGGGGTGACTACCGTCCCTCACGATGGGTGTGGGTGCACCGTCCTCACGATGGGTGTGGGGTGACTACCGTCCTCGTGGTGTGGGGTGATACCGTCCTCACGATGGTGTGGGGTGACTACCGTCCTCACGATGGGTGGGTGACTACCGTCCCCGTGGGTGTGGGGTGACTACCGTCCTCACGATGGTGTGGGGTGACTACCGTCCTCAGATGGGTGTGGGGCTACCGTCTCACGATGGGTGTGGGTGACTACCGTCTACGATGGTGTGGGGTGACTACCGTCCTCACGATGGGTGTGGGGTGACTACCGTCCCACGATGGGTGTGGGGTGACTACCGTCCTCACGATGGGTGTGGGGTGACACCGTCCTCACGATGGTGTGGGTGACACCGTCCTCACGATGGTGTGGTGACTACCTCCTCACGATGGGGGACCGTCCTCGATGGTGGGTGACTACCGTCTCCGTGATGGGGGGTGACTACCGTCCTCACGATGGTGGGGTCTCGTCCTCACGATGGGGTGGTGACTACCGTCCTCACGATGGTTGGGGTACTACCGTCCTCACGTGGTGTGGGGTGACTACCGTCCTACGATGTGTGGGTGACTACCGTCCTCACGATGGGTGGGTGACTACCGTCCTCACGATGGTGTGGGTGACTACCGTCTCACGATGGGTGTGGGGTGACTACCGTCCTCACGATGGGTGTGGGGTGACTACCGTCCTCACGTGGGTGTGGGGTGACTACCGTCTCACGATGGTGTGGGTGACTACCGTCCTCACGATGGTGTGGGTGACTACCGTCCTCACGATGGGTGGGGGTGACTACCGTCCTCACGATGGGTGTGGGTGACTACCGTCCTCACGATGGGTGTGGGGTGACTACCGTCCTCGATGGTGTGGTGACTACCGTCCTCACGATGGGTGTGGAGGTGACTACCGTCCTCACGATGGTGTGGGGTGACTACCGTCCTCACGATGGGTGTGGGGTGACTACCGTCTCACGATGGTGTGGGGTGACTACCGTCCTCACGATGGATGTGGGGGTGACTACCGTCCTCACGATGGGTGTGGGGGTGACTACCGTCCTCACGATGGTGTGGGGTGACTACCGTCCTCACGATGGATGTGGGGGTGACTACCGTCTCAGATGGTGTGGGGTGATACCGTCCTCACGATGGGTGTGGGGTGACTACCGTCCTCACGATGGGTGTGGGGGTGACTACCGTCCTCATGATGAGTCCCCAGGATGGGTTTGGGTCCTTAATAAAGATATTTTATTGAAAGACTTAAGAGTTCTCTGATACTGCTGTTGATAAAATCTATTGGCTTTCGCCTAAGATTTGTTTTTGTGTCATGGTTAGTCATGCTTTGAAATATCTCTCTTTCTCCGTCTCTCCATCTGTCAGCAGCACCTGTCCCTTCCTCCGTCTCTCCTTCTGTCAGCAGCACCTGTCCCTTCCTCCGTCTCTCCTTCTGTCAGCAGCACCTGTCCCTTCCTCAGACTGTCAGAGATGTGGCTTTCCAATCAGCTTGTAGTTCATACCACTTGTTATTTTGTTACTCTTACAAGCGTTTCTCGAAATAAACTTCATTTTCACTTTTTGTCGGTCATTCCTACTATCTATGATAGCCCTCCCAGCCTCTCTCATATTTTTCTTCTCACTGCCTTCCATCTCCTCATGCCTGGCACCTACCTGGCCCAGAGCCACAGGTGCACCTGCCTCCCTCAACCCACATATCCACCGACCGTCGAGTGTTCGCGTTAGTGTGTTGGTGAATCCGAGACGCTTCACACGAACGTAAACACTAGCTGCCTGGATCCAGGGCCGTTGGTCGACTTTGTTCCTGCAACTCGACGTCTGGAAAGAAAATACTTCAAAGGAACGGCCTTTTTTTTTTGTATATAACGAAGGAGCTTTTATGTTTCGGGTACTCTCTCGGGATGTCATCATTTTATTATTAGCTACGAAGGAAATATGTCGTCGTACCTGAAGGATGTTTCTGGGGGTCGACGCCCCCCGCTGCTCGGTCCCAGACCAGACCTGGTGGATCAGGTCTGATCAACCGGGCTGTTACTGCTTTCTGAATAAATAATAATAATAATAATAATAATAATAAAAATAATTATAATAATATAATAACAAGGCAGATAATGCTGTTTCTGTTTTAGATTTCACCATCGGCTGAGAAAACGGGACCATTTACAATCACTAACATTAGAGAAAATGGGACTATTTACAATCACTAACATTAGAGAAAATGGGACTATTTACAATCACTAACATTAGAGAAAATGAGACTATTTACAACCACTAATATTAGAGAAAATGGAACTATTTACAACCACTAACATTAGATAAAATGGAACTATTTACAACTATTAACATCAGAGAAAATGAGTATTTTCAATCACTAATGTTAGAGAAAACGGGACTATTTACAATCACAGTCAGAGAAAATAGAACCTTTTTTACAACCCCTAACATCAGAGAAAACGGATCTGTTTACTATCAGAGAAAATGGACTTGCTTTCACGGGTGTCTTTCACAGAAAGGGGGCACAACACCTCTGTGAGTCGGTCAACTAGAAAGTGAAAGTGTCGACTGAGAGGGAACAGTTAAGCCAGTAACCTCCTGTAAACGGGACACTAAAGACTCTCCAGTCGACTCTACTGGGGGTGGGAGGGGGATGCAGAACCAATGGAACAATTGGAGCATTGAAGCAATATGAACAAGCTGGTCATATTTAACTGTGAACTGTATTTGTAAAGTGTGTTAAATCGGTCGCTGTTGCGAGAGAGACGAAGAGGAAAAGAGGAAGGAAAGTAACTGTTAGAGTTTCCTCTCACGTCACCAGATAGAAAATGATCAGTGGTGGGTGATGAGTAAGTTTGTGTGGTTGACTAGTGGGTGATGAGTAAGTTTGTGTGGTTGACTGGTGGGTGATAAGTGAGTTTGTGTGGTTGACTGGTGGGTGATGAGTAAGTTTGTGTGGTTGACTGGTGGGTGATGAGTGAGTTTGTGTGGTTGACTGGTGGGTGATGAGTGAGTTTGTGTGGTTGACTGGTGGGTGATGAGTAAGTTTGTGTGGTTGACTGGTGGGTGATGAGTGAATTTGTGTGGTTGACTGGTGGGTGATGAGTAAATTTGTGTGGTTGACTGGTGGGTGATGAGTAAGTTTGTGTGGTTGACTGGTGGGTGATGAGTGAGTTTGTGTGGTTGACTGGTGGGTGATGAGTAAGTTTGTGTGGTTGACTGGTGGGTGATGAGTGAGTTTGTGTGGTTGACTGGTGGGTGATGAGTAAGTTTGTGTGGTTGACTGGTGGGTGATGAGTAAGTTTGTGTGGTTGACTGGTGGGTGATGAGTGAGTTTGTGTGGTTGACTGGTGGGTGATGAGTAAGTTTGTGTGGTTGACTGGTGGGTGATGAGTGAGTTTGTGTGGTTGACTGGTGGGTGATGAGTAGTTTGTGTGGTTGACTGGTGGGTGATGAGTAAGTTTGTGTGGTTGACTGGTGGGTGATGAGTGAGTTTGTGTGGTTGACTGGTGGGTGATGAGTAAGTTTGTGTGGTTGACTGGTGGGTGATGAGTGAGTTTGTGTGGTTGACTGGTGGGTGATGAGTGAGTTTGTGTGGTTGACTGGTGGGTGATGAGTAAGTTTGTGTGGTTGACTGGTGGGTGATGAGTGAGTTTGTGTGGTTGACTGGTGGGTGATGAGTAGTTTGTGTGGTTGACTGGTGGGTGATGAGTAAGTTTGTGTGGTTGACTGGTGGGTGATGAGTGAGTTTGTGGTTGACTGGTGGTGATGAGTAAGTTTGTGTGGTTGACTGGTGGGTGATGAGTGAGTTTGTGTGGTTGACTGGTGGGTGATGAGTAAGTTTGTGTGGTTGACTGGTGGGTGATGAGTAAGTTTGTGTGGTTGACTGGTGGGTGATGAGTGAGTTTGTGTGGTTGACTGGTGGGTGATGAGTAAGTTTGTGTGGTTGACTGGTGGGTGATGAGTGAGTTTGTGTGGTTGACTGGTGGGTGATGAGTGAGTTTGTGTGGTTGACTGGTGGGTGATGAGTAAGTTTGTGTGGTTGACTGGTGGGTGATGAGTAAGTTTGTGTGGTTGACTGGTGGGTGATGAGTAAGTTTGTGTGGTTGACTGGTGGGTGATGAGTAAGTTTGTGTGGTTGACTGGTGGGTGATGAGTAAGTTTGTGTGGTTGACTGGTGGGTGATGAGTAAGTTGTGTGGTTGACTGGGTGATGAGTAAGTTTGTGGTTGACTGGTGGATGAGTAAGTTTGTGTGGTTGACTGGTGGGTGATGAGTAAGTTTGTGTGGTTGACTGGTGGGTGATGAGTAGTTTGTGTGGTTGACTGGTGGGTGATGAGTGAATTTGTGTGGTTGACTGGTGGGTGATGAGTGAGTTTGTGTTGGTTGACTGGTGGGTGATGAGTAAATTTGTGTGGTTGACTGGTGGGTGATGAGTAGTTTGTGTGGTTGACTGGTGGGTGATGAGTAAGTTTGTGTGGTTGACTGGTGGGTGATGAGTAAGTTTGTGTGGTTGACTGGTGGGTGATGATTGAGTTTGTGTGGTTGACTGGTGGGTGATGAGTGAGTTTGTGTGGTTGACTGGTGGGTGATGAGTGAGTTTGTGTGGTTGACTGGTGGGTGATGAGTAAGTTTGTGTGGTTGACTGGTGGGTGATGAGTGAGTTTGTGTGGTTGACTGGTGGGTGATGAATGAATTTGTGTGGTTGACTGGTGGGTGATGAGTGAGTTTGTGTGGTTGACTGGTGGGTGATGAGTGAGTTTGTGTGGTTGACTGGTGGGTGATGAGTGAGTTTGTGTGGTTGACTGGTGGGTGATGAGTGAGTTTGTGTGGTTGACTGGTGGGTGATGAGTGAGTTTGTGTGGTTGACTGATAAGTGATGAGTAAGTTTGTGTGGTTGACTGGTGGGTGATGAGTGAGTTTGTGTGGTTGACTGGTGGGTGATGAGTAAGTTTGTGTGGTTGACTGGTGGGTGATGAGTGAGTTTGTGTGGTTGACTGGTGGGTGATGAGTGAGTTTGTGTGGTTGACTGGTGGGTGATGAGTGAGTTTGTGTGGTTGACTGGTGGGTGATGAGTGAGTTTGTGTGGTTGACTGGTGGGTGATGAGTGAGTTTGTGTGGTTGACTGGTGGGTGATGAGTGAGTTCGTGTGGTTGACTGGTGGGTGATGAGTAAGTTTGTGTGGTTGACTGGTGGGTGATGAGGAGTTTGTGTGGTTGACTGGTGGGTGATGAGTGAGTTTGTGTTGTTGACTGGTGGGTGATGAGTGAGTTTGTGTGGTTGACTGATGGGTGATGTGTCAGTTAATGTGGATGATGTGAGGGTAGTTCCTCGAGTGGATGACAAGAAATTTTCTAAAAGGTGCCATGTATAAAAATCGATGGTTCTTTGAAGTAATATATATATATATATATATATATATATATATATATATATATATATATATATATATATATATATATATATATATATATATATATGCTAGGAATTCGCAAGAGCAGGCGAAATATTCACAAACACTGATCTTTGACCGACGGAGACTCGAACCTACGAACCTCATGACAAGGTACGCAGTGCTTTACCGACCGTACCACAACTGGTCCAATAGGTTCGTAGGTTCGAGTCTCCGTCGGCCAGAGATCAGTGTTTGATATATATATATATATATATATATATATATATATATATATATATATATATATATATATATATATATACCCTTGTTATTACCTGGATGAATCATAAAGGAAGATGTGACCCTTGGACATGCCCTCTCCTAGTGTTCCTTCCTGTTGTCCACCACTGTACACATGCCTTGATGTGTACTCACTGAGTTGTGTTTGATGGGGGGAGAAGTTGGGTCTCAGCTCCTGGCAGCGCCTCTTGACCTACATTCGATTGGCGTTATTGGTTCCTGGCTTCTTGGTCCCGGTCAAACAGTCTCTTGAAAGCAATGTTTATAGTTTGCCTTCAGCACTTCCTCGTCCAAGTCATTCCACTTACCGTCTTCAGAATGAAGAAGTATTTCCTTGCGTCCCCGTGACTCATATAGGGTTCAAGCCCCTTTGCCTTGCATTTCAAGCTTTTCCGATTCCTCCTGTCGGATCTTCTGAGCATTCGGTACGTCACAATCATGTCTCACCTGGCTGTTAAGGCATCAAAATCAGTGTAGTCACACCTTAGACGCCCTACTGCACCCTAAAATGCCTTCCCTCAGCCCTAAGATACACTCCCTAAGTCCTGAAAAATACTCTCTCATCCTCCTTCACCTTAATGCCAGTCTCCCTTACTCTCTCTCACCCGTAGGACAGTCTCCCTCATCATCATTCGTACCTACGTAAGACCCACTCCCTCACTCCTAAAATATCTTTCTTATGACACTCTCCCATCACTCCGGACCCTCGTGGGTACTTAACCACCACTGCTTCCCTTCACTCCGGATCCTCGTGGGTACTTAACCACCACTGCTTCCCTTCACTCCGGAAGCTTAGAGCAATATTCTTAACTGAGATATTTCCGCTGGTGTCGTTAAAATGGGAAATATCTGTTCTCTCTCTCTCTGAAATTACGTTTCCTTTGCCTCAGAAATTTCTCTTCTGCTGGCTAGCCCATTACAAACTAAACATTCTTTCATGGCTCAGTTGGTAGTGTCCTCCTCTCACATGTTGAGGAACCTCGGTTCCATCCCACCAGTCATTTTATTTTCACGCAGATGGCCCTGTTCGGACCAGAGAAGACTCGAACCTACTCCTTGGAGCCAAGGTACGCAGCATTATACACACCAAGCCAGGTCACACATAACTCTGGCCTGCAGGGAACTAGATGTTTGCTCCAGAGACAGTCTGTGGTACCAGGCAGTGATCAGATTTTCATGGTTGCTGCATGCGCTGGTCCACGAGATATATTAGAATATTTAAATGTTTAATGTATGGCCCGGCTTGGTGTGTGTGTGTGTGCGTGTAGTACTGATTCCTCTGCTTTGATATAAATGCTTGTAAATCAACCTTATTATAGCAGAAACCGGGTCATACAATTTATTGGTCGTGTTATTGTTGCTCATGCGGAGATTTCTGATGGGTCGGGATCATAGAGGCTGATACTAGAGGTTTCAGGTCTCTGGTATCTGTGTTTTCTCGTTTACCAAAGTAAATGATTGACAGGTAATTAGGATTGACAGGTCTGCAGAATGACTGATAGATCTGTAGAATGACTGACAGGTAAGTAGGATTTTTGACAAGTTAGCATTAAGACTAGCGGGTCAACAGAATGACTGACAAATCAGTAGAATGTCTGACAGCTGATATTCTTCAGCAGGATGGTTATAACAGTCAGTAGATAGCTGGAGTCAGGAGATAGTGAGCAGACGGTCAGGTGTGACTGGACTTCCGACCTGTCACAAGCAGACTTACCTTCTTGATCTGTCATGGTGACAGCAGACTCCTGGCTGGAAGGCGTCCAGGAAAGCCTTCGTCATGAGCAGTGTTCTGCTGGTTCTAATGTTTATTGTGATTTATCTGGAGACTGTTTTCTAAGTTGGGTTTTTAAGTGATTGAGAAGCAGACTTAGAGTTATTGAAGCTTCTGCTGCTTCTCTTCCTTCTGTGTTGTTTAATACGTTTATCTCCACCTGCCTTCCACCACCTGCCCACCACCACCTGCCCACCACCACCTACCCACCACCACCTGCCCACCACCACCTGCCTTCCACCACCTGCCCACCACCACCTGCCCACCACCACCTGCCCACCCACTTGCCCACCGTCACTTTCCCCGCCACAACATGACCACTTGCTGCCCACTTTCACCGGAAATGCTTTACCATGATGGAAATAGCGCCTTCATTACTCCCTCACTTCCATCACTTCCCTCCATCACTTCCCTCCATCACTTCCCTCCATCACTTTCCTCCATCACTTTCCTCCATCACTTTCCTCCATCACCCGTTTCTGCTGTTACTAAAACACAGCTGTTACTACTACTGCTACTTCTACTACTACTACTACTACTACTACTACTACGACTACTACTACAACTACTACTACTACTGCAACTACTACTACTACTACTACTACTACAACTACTACTACTACTTCTACTACTACTTCTACTACCACTACTACTACTACTACTACTACTACTACTACTACTACTACAACTACTACTACTACTGCAACTACTACTACTACTACTACTACTACTACTACTACTACTACTCTATAACTACTACTACTACTGCTACTTCTACTACTACTACTACAACTACTACTACTACGACTACTACTACAACTACTACTACTACTATAACTACTACTACTACTACTACTTCTATTACTACTTCTACTACCACTACTACTACTACTACTACTACTACTACTACTACTACACTACTACTACTACTACTACTACAACTACTACTACTACTACAACTACTACTACTACTTCTACTACCACTACTACTACTACTACTACTACTACTACAATTACTACTACTACGACTACTACTACTACAACTACTACTACTACTACTTCTACTACTACTACTACTCTACTACTACTCTACTACTACTCACTACTACTACTCTACTACTACTACTACTACTACTTCTACTACTCTCTACTACTACTACTACTACTACTCACTACTACTACTACTATTACTAACTACTACTACTACTATACTTCTACTACTACTTACTACTACTACTCTACTACCACTACTACTACTACTATCAACTACTACCACTACTACTACTACTACTACTTACTCTACTACTACTCTACTACTACTACTACTACTACTACTACTACTTCTACTACTACTACTACTACTACTACTACTACACTACTACTACTCTTCTACTACTACTACTACTACTACTACTACTACTACTACTACTATTACAACTACTACTACATACTTCTACTACTACTTCTACTACCTACATACTACTACTACTTACTACTCACTACTACTATTACACTACTACTACTACTACTCTCTCTACTATCTACTACCTACTACTCTACTACTACTACTCTACTACTACTCTACTACACTTACTACCACTACTACTCCTACTACTACTTCTACTACCACTACTACTATACTACTCTACTACCACTACTACTACTACTACACTACTACTACTACTTCTAGTACTCTGGACTCACATTTCACTCTACTACTTCTACTACACTAATTTTACTCACTACACACGTTAGAGCTTCATAGGATGCACTACTACTCAGCATTAAGCGTCTCCTGGGCACAGTGCTATCAGCGGTCGGAGGATCGAGGCTCCATCTCTTCACTGGCCCACGTTTAGAGCTTCATGGATCCCTCTCTCGCAAGCCTCCTCCTCCTCCTCCTCCTCCTCCTCCTCCTCCTCCTCCCTCCTCTCCTCCCCTCCCCCCTCCTCCTCCTCCCTCCCCCTCCTCCTCTCCCTCCACTGTCTCCTGGTCACTGTCCTCTCTCTCTCTCTCACTTTCTCTACTCAAGTACAAGGTCAGGAACGAAGCTCAGTGAGGAGTTGTAAATATGAAGATGGCGGTGTGAAGGGGCAGTGTGAAGGGGCAGTGTGAAGGAGCAGTGTGAAGGAGCAGTGTGAAGGGGCAGTGTGAAGGGGCAGTGTGAAGGGGCAGTGTGAAGGGGCAGTGTGAAGGGGCAGTGTGAAGGGCAGTGTGAAGGCAGGTGAAGGGCAGTGTGAAGGGGCAGTGTGAAGGGGCAGTGTGAAGGCAGTGTGAAGGGCAGTGTGAAGAGAGTGAAGGGCAGTGTGAAGGGGCAGTGTGAAGGGAGCAGTGTGAAGGGCAGTGTGAAGGGCAGTGTGAAGGGCAGTGTGAGGGGGCAGTGTGAAGGGGCAGTGTGAAGGGGCAGTGTGAAGGGGCAGTGTGAAGGGCAGTGTGAAGGGGCAGTGTGAAGGGGCAGTGTGAAGGGGCAGTGTGAAGGGGCAGTGTGAAGGAGCAGTGTGAAGGAGCAGTGTGAAGGGGCAGTGTGAAGGGGCAGTGTGAAGGGCAGTGTGAAGGAAGGGCAGTGTGAAGGGGCAGTGTGAAGGGGCAGTGTGAAGGGCAGTGTGAAGGGGCAGTGTGAAGGGGCAGTGTGAAGGGGCAGTGTGAAGGGCAGTGTGAAGGGGCAGTGTGAAGGGAGGAAGCAGTGTGAAGGGCAGTGGAAGGGCAGTGTGAAGGGGCAGTGTGAAGAGGGCAGTGTGAAGGGCAGTGTGAAGGAGCAGTGTGAAGGGCAGTGTGAAGGGGCAGTGTGAAGGGCAGTGTGAGAGGGGGGCAGTGTGAAGGGCAGTGTGAAGGGAGTGTGAAGGGCAGGAAGCAGTGTGAAGGGCAGTGTGAAGGGGCAGTGTGAAGGGCAGTGTGAAGGGCAGTGTGAGAGGGCAGTGAAGGCAGTGTGAAGGCAGTGTGAAGGGGCAGTGTGAAGGGGCAGTGTGAAGGGGCAGTGTGAAGGGAGTGTGAAGGGCAGTGTGAAGGGGCAGTGTGAAGGGCAGTGTGAAGGGGCAGTGTGAAGGGGGCAGTGTGAAGGAGCAGTGTGAAGGGCAGTGTGAAGGGCAGTGTGAAGGGGCAGTGTGAAGGGGCAGTGTGAAGGGCAGTGTGAAGGGCAGTGTGAAGGGGCAGTGTGAAGGAGCAGTGTGAAGGAGCAGTGTGAAGGGCAGTGTGAAGGGGCAGTGTGAAGGGGCAGTGTGAAGGGGCAGTGTGAAGGGGCAGTGTGACAGGAGGGCAGTGAAGGGCAGTAGGCGAGGTGAAGGCAAAGTGTAGGGAAGGAGCAGTGTGAAGGGCGTGAAGCGAGGCAGTTGGTGCCTGTGAACACTAAGTGCAGTGTCAATCCATGTTTTTTCATTCTATCTCACATGACCACACAGTTCCCCTCAACCCACTCTGCCCATCCACCTCATCCTCCCACCCACACCCACGTCCACCCACCCACCACCCTCTCCACACCCCTCACCCACCACACCGTCCTACACACACTCCATCCCTTCCATCTACCACACCTAGGTGTCCTTACCACTACCCAGGTGTCCTTATCCTCTGCCCTTCTTCCATCCTCCTCCCTCTCCCATCACCTCCCTCCCTCTCTCCCATCACCTCCCTCCCTCTCTCCCATCACCTCCCTCCCTCTCTCCCATCCCTCCTCCCCCTCCATCACCTCCCTCCTCCCCCCATCCCTCCTCCTCTCTCATCACTCCCCCTCTCCCATCTCCTCCTCTCTCCCATCACCTCCCTCCCTCTCTCCCCATCACCTCCCTCCCTCTCCCCACCTCCTCCCTCCCTCTCCCATCACCTCCTCCTCTCTCCATCACTCTCCTCTCCATCACCTCCTCCTTTCCATCACCTCCCTCCCTCTCCTTACCTTCCTTCACTCACCTCACACAGGCATCAGCACTAGAAAGGTCGGCATTGTATGAAAAATTAGAAGTGAAAGTCAGCTCCCGTTGTATGGTAGCATCCTGTAGGTACCTCCTATACAGTATACTGTGCAGGTATCCTGTAGGTATCTCTTACAGTATACTGTGCAGGTATCCTGTAGGTATCTCCTACAGTATACTGTGCAGGTATCCTGTAGGTATCTCCTACAGTATACTGTGCAGGTATCCTGTAGGTACCTCCTACAGTATACTGTGCAGGTATCCTGTAGGTATTTCCTACAGTATACTGTGCAGGTATCCTATAGGTACCTCCTATAGTATACTGTGCAAGTATCCTGTAGGTACCTCCTACAGTATACTGTGCAGGTATCCTGTAGGTACGTCCTACAGTATACTGTGCAGGTATCCTGTAGGTACCTCCTACAGTATACTGTGCAGGTATCCTGTAGGTACCTCTTACAGTATACTGTGCAGGTATCCTGAAGGTACTCCTACAGTATACTGCGCAGGTATCCTGGAAATACTTTCAAAGTATACACAGAGTATACACACCGAGAAGTGTATGCCTCTCAGTTTGCATACACTAACATACTCGTGACCGACGCCTCCTTAATGACCCTCTTGTAGGACGATCCCAATAATTAAGATGTTTCCATACCGAGGAACCGAAACACTATCTCTCTGACTCTCACTCTCTTGAATGTCTTGTGATTTCAGGGTAGAGACCGTGTGAACCTTGGGGTTCAGGGTAGAGAACGTGTGAACCTCGGGGTTCAGGGTAGAGACCGTGTGAACCTCGGGGTTCAGGGTAGAGACCGTGTGAACCTCGGGGTTCAGGGTAGAGACCGTGTGAACCTCGGGGTTCAAGGTAGAGACCGTGTGAACCTCGGTGTTCAGGGTAGAGACCGTGTGAACCTCGGGGTTCAGGGTAGAGACCGTGTGAACCTCGAGGTTCAGGGTAGAGACCGTGTGAACCTCGGGGTTCAGGGTAGAGACCGTGTGAACCTCGGGGTTCAGGGTAGAGACCGTGTGAACCTCGGGGTTCAGGGTAGAGACCGTGTGAACCTCGGGGTTCAAGATAGAGACCGTGTGAACCTCGGGGTTCAGGGGAGAAGATTGTGGATATTGTGAGACCACCCTTCTTCACCTTGTGGTAAATAGGTGCCTAGGAGTTAGTCCATTGTTATGGGTCGCATCCCGGGTGAGAGGATTGGAAGTTCTCAAGGGTAATAAGCCCATACTGGGGTTTTTTTCCTTGCGTTATCCTGGGTTGCTAACCCACCTGGGTTAGTAACTCGAAGTTATCTTTGTCAAAGAGTTGTGTCAGTGTGGAGGAAGTTGTTGTTGTTGTTGTTGATGCAGGGAAGGTGGCCTTGCGGGTTCAGCGCTTCATTCAGCGTATCTTAACTGTGTCGCCTCTGCTTCAGCAGTTGTGTCCCTAACTCAAGGACACAATTCACCACACAATACCGTGGCTGGTACAAGTCATAATTATCCCACAATTCCGTAAGTATTGTGATTTCTTCCCTACAAACACATATATGTTCCATTACTGTCATGATGCAGTGACTCTGAACTCCATCTATGTGATGGAGAGTGTGGCACTCCCTGTGATGGAGAGTGTGGCCCTCCCTGTGATGGAGAGTGTGGCACTCTCTGTGATGGAGAGTGTGGCCCTTTCTGTGATGGAGAGTGTGGCACTCTCTGTGATGGAGAGTGTGGCACTCTCTGTGATGGATAGTGTGGCACTCTCTGTGATGGAGAGTGTGGCACTCCCTGTGATGGAGAGTGTGGCACTCTCTGTGATGGAGAGTGTGGCACTCTCTGTGATGGAGAGTGTGGCACTCTCTGTGATGGAGAGTGTGGCACTCTCTGTGATGGAGAGTGTGGCACTCCCTGTGATGGAGAGTGTGGCACTCTCTGTGATGGAGAGTGTGGCACTCTCTGTGATGGAGAGTGTGGCACTCCCTGTGATGGAAATTGTGGCACTCTCTGTGATGGAGAGTGTGGCACTCTCTGTGATGGAGAATGTGGCACTCTGTGTGTAGAGTGTGGCACTCTCTATGTGATGGAGAGTGTGACACTCTCTATGTGTGTAGAGTGTGGCACACTCTATGTGATGGAGAGTGTGGCCCTCTCTATGTGATGGAGAATGTGGCGCTCTCTCTGTGATGGAAAGTGTGACACTCTCTGTGATGGAGAATGTGGCACTCTCTGTTGAGAGTGTGGTACTCTGTGATGGAGAGTGTGGCACTCTATGTGATGGAGAGTGTGGCACTCTGTATGTGATGGAGTGTGTGACATCTCGTTTTCTATTGCAAAATTAATTACTGTGAAGAGAGAGAGAGAGAGAGAGAGAGAGAGAGAGAGAGAGAGAGAGAGAGAGGAAGGATGGGTCTAGGTAGAAATGTGGCTGGGGTGGAGGTAGATAGGGAGGGTTGCAGGAGTGGTTAAGGTAGGTAGAGTAGCAGTGGATGGTATGAGTGGAGGGTGGTGGAGGAAGGATGGTAGGAGTGGAGGGTGGTGGAGGAAGGATGGTAGGAGTGGAGGGTGGGAGGGGAGGTGTACTAGTGGAGGAGAGAAGCAGTGGTGTACCAGGTGAGTCAGTGTGTAGTCAGTCAGTGTTGCTTGTGCACTGGTGGAGTGTGTGCGTGTGTGTATCCCTGCCACCACGTGCACTCCCATCCCCCACCGTGTCACTGACCGTGGCTGCCGCTGCTCTTAACTACACCTCCCTCCCTCCCTCCTGCCGTGCCTCTCTATGTTTGCTCTTCCATACATCTCCCTCTCATGATTCTAAACAAGACAACCTTCCTGTTAGTGCTGGCGTAATGCGTGGCAGCGAGTGTGGCACATTGCCTCGCTAAGGCGTATGCGTTAACAGACGGAGCAGCCCGCATACGCACATCTTCCATAGAAATGCGTGTCGTGCGTTAAGTGACTTCAGGGTAAACACGGCGGTCGAGGACCTTGTTAACTACTGCCTCGGCTCTGCCACAAGATGACACAACATGGCTTAGGTAAGCGTGTATGGCACTCTCCTTCCTTATCTGTGTACACACAATTCATGGTTACTTGTGGTGCTCCCACTCCTCTTTCAGTTCGTCCTCAAGTCCCTCCATCATTAGATCTAATCCTTGCACTCCACCTTCAGTTCTATGAAGACCTTCCATTATTAAGCCTAATTCTTCCACTCCTCTTTGAATTCTATCTCAAGTCTCTCTGTCATCAGATCTAATCCTAACACTCCATCATTAGGTTTTACTCTACTCTACTCTACTTGCTGTCTTACTTTACTTACTCTACTCTAATTGCTGTCTTACTCTACTGGTTCTGCTCTCAGTTCTTTCTTCAGTAGGTCGGCTTCTCACACTACTCTCTCAGGTAAGACTCTTCTCCTCCTTCGACAGGTAAGACCACGTATCCTCCTCCATTACATGATTAAGCTCCACACTCACTTTAACTCCTCTCCTGCTAAGCACTCCTTCCTCCACTGGGTAAAAACACTCCACTTCCTGCTAGACTATGTTAACATTGCTCCACTCTTACCCGTTAAGAAGCACTTAATTCTCCTCCGTTAGTTTGGGCCACTCCACTCCTCCGTTAGATAAACTACTCCATCCCCTTCTCCGTTGGGTAGGATCACTCCACTTCCTCCTCCATTAGGCAAGATCACTCCACTCCCTCCTCCATTAGGCAAGATCACTCCACTTCCTCCTCCATTAGGAAGATCACTTCACTCCCTCCTCCATTAGGCAAGATCACTCCACTCCCTCCTCCATTAGGAAAGATCACTCCACTTCCCGGTTAGTGCTAACATTATATAACATTGGTTAAACAAATCTGTATTTTATTGGTTAAGGAGAAAAAGACTCTGCTATTTAACTTGATTTGTAGACGTATTTTGGATTTTTGTCGGAGTATAACCTTCACAAGACCGTGGCTGAAACAATTCACAAACATGAGAGAGATAAGAGAGGAAGATGTAGACGTTTCGCTGAGTCCTGGACGGGTCGAAACGTTCAGTATTTCCTCTGAAATGTGATTTGTGTTTTGGTATTTAGGCAGTCTACTCCTCCAGTCTACCTCTCCAGTCTCCCTATCCAGTCTACCTCTCCAGTCTCCCTATCCAGTCTACCTCTCCAGTCTCCCTTTCCAGTCTCCCTGTCCAGTCTACCTCTCCAGTCTACCTCTCCAGTCTACCTCTCCAGTCTCCCTATCCAGTCTACCTCTCCAGTCTCCCTTTCCAGTCTCCCTGTCCAGTCTACCTCTCCAGTCTACCTCTCCAGTCTACCTCTCCAGTCTACCTCTCCAGTCTCCCTATCCAGTCGACCCAGTTACCCGCTCAGGCACCTTAACAGTCACTAACAGGAAGTCGTAAGCCTCATAATTAGAATCCAGCAGTGTTTTTGAGACAATATTACTTTACTGTAAGGTATTATTATTATTATTATTATTATTATTATTATTATTATTATTATTATTATTATTATTATTATTATTATTATTATTATTATTATATTCGTATTTACATTTTACATTGTTGGAAAGCAAGAGAAAATGTGGAGTGAAGAGAAGAGAGTGAAGGATAGTGAAGATAGTCCTTGTAATCAGCTATATATGGTTGCAGGGGGGTCGAATTATAGCTCCCGGCCCTGGCCTGGGGTAACCAAACCATTCGAGATCATTGTACGTGGCGTTGGTCTGGCTTGAAGGGGAGTTGATGGGCTGGGCATGATACTAGGATGGGCTGGGCATGATACTAGGATGGGCTGGGCATAATACTAGGATGGGCTGGGCATGATACTAGGATGGGCTGGGCATGATAGTAGGATTAGCTGGGCATGGGTCGGGCATTGTACCCTCCAGTACGTGCCTCACTCGCTGTAAAAACTACATAAAACTTGAATCTTATTGAAAATTCTTATGTGTTTATTTTGCTGTTAAGATGTATACTGACCTGTCTTGAGCTGATGGTGCCTTCACCTGTGTGTGTGTGTGTACTCACCTATTTGTACTCACCTGTTTGTGGTTGCAGGGGTCGAGACTCAGCTCCTGATCGCTACTAAGTCCTCTCTCTCTCTGCTCCATGAGCTTTATCATACCTCGTCTTAAAGCTATGTATGATTCCTACCTCCACTATCTCACTTGCCAGGCTATTCCAATTTCTGACAACTCTGTGACTGAAGAAATACTTCCTAACATCCCTTTTACCCATCTGAGTCTTCAACTTCCAGCTCTGTCCCCTTGTTTCTGTGTCCCCTCTCTGGAACATCCTGTCTCTGTCCACCTCATCTATTCCTCTCAGTATTTTGTATGTCGTTATCATGTCCCCCCTAACCCTCCTGTTCTCTCTTAACCTTTTTTCGTAGGACATTCCCCTGAGCTCTGGAACTAACCTTGTTGCAAACCTTTGCACCTTCTCTAATTTCTTGACGTGCTTCACCAGGTGTGAGTTCCAAACTGGTGCTACATACTCCAGTATGGGCCTGACGTATATGGTGTACAGTGTCTTGAACGATTCCTTACTGAGGTATCGGAACGCTATTATCATGTTTGCTAGGCACCCATATGCTGCAGCAATTATCTGGTTGATGTGTGCTTCCGGAGACGTGCTCGGTATTATACTCACCCCAAGATCTTTCTCCCTGAGTGAGGTTTGCAGTCTTTGGCCACCTAGCCTATACTCTGTCTGCGGTCTTCTTTGCCTTTCCCCGATCTTCATGACTTTGCATTTGGCGGGGTTAAATTCGAGTAGCCAGTTGCTGGACCACGTGTCCAGCCTGTCCAGGTCTCTTTGTAGTCCTGCCTGATCCTCATCTGATTTAATTCTCCTCATTAACTTCATATCATCTACAAACAGGGACACTTCTGAGTCTATCCCTTCCGTCATGTCATTCACATATACCAAAAACAGCACTGTTCCTAGGACAGACCCCTGTCTAAACCCGCTCGTCACAGGCGCCCATTGTGATACCTCATCTCTTACCATGACTCGTTGTTGCCTCCCTGTCAGGTATTCTCTGATCCATTGCAGTACCCTACCTGTTATACGTGCCTGTTTCTCTAGCTTCTGCACTAATCTCTTGTGAGGAACTGTGTCGAAGGCCTTCTTGCAGTCCAAAAAAATGCAATCAACCCACCCCTCTATCTCGTGTCTTACTTCTGTTACCTTGTCATAAAACTCCAGAAGGGTTGTGACGCAGGATTTGCCTTCCGTAAATCCGTGCTGGTTGTCGTTTATAATCTTGTTCCGTTCCAGGTGCTCTACCACTCTCCCCCTGATAATCTTCACCATGACTTTGCATATTATACACGTCAGTGACACTGGTCTATAGTTTAGTGCATCGTTTCTGTCTCCTTTCTTAAAAATGGCAACTACATTTGCCGTCTTCCATACCTCAGGTAGTTGCCCAGTTTCAAGGGATGTGTTGAAAATTGTGGTTAGTGGCACACACAGCATCTCTGCTCCCTCTCTAAGGACCCACGGGAAGATGTTATCCGGTCCCACCACCTTTGAGGTATCAAGGTCACTTAGCAGCTTCTTCACCTCCTCCTCAGTTGTGTGTATTTCATCCGACACTTGTTGGTATATTCCTTGTTGGTGTTCCGCTCTGTTCTGTCTTCCCAGAGTCCCTCCTGTCTCCACTGTAAATACCTCCATAAATCTCGTGTTGAGCTCCTCACATACCTCTTGATCGTTTCTTGTGAGTTCCCCACCTTCCTTCCTCAGCCTGATCACCTGGTCCTTGACTGTTGTCTTCCTCCTAATGTGGCTATACAGCTGTTTCGGGTCAGACTTGACTTTCGATGCTATGTTGTTTTCGTACTGTCGCTGGGCCTCCCTCCTTATCTGTGCATACTCGTTTCTGGCTCTTCGACTAATCTCCTTACTTTCCTGGGTCCTTTGCCTTCTGTACTTTTTTTATTCTCTAGTGCACTTAGTGTGTGTGTATGTATGTGTGTGTGTATGTTGTATGTGTGTGTGTGTGCGTGTGTGTATGTGTGTGTGTGAGTTTTACCGTGCGTTTGTATTATTATATGTGTATTACTATGTGTATCACTGTGTGTAATACTGTGTGTATTACTGTGTGTATTACTGTGTATTACTGTGTGTAATACTGTGTGTAATACTGTGTGTATTACTGTGTGTATTACTATGTGTATTACTGTGTGTAATACTGTGTAATACTGTGTGTATTACTGTGTGTATTACTGTGTGCATTACTGTGTGCATTACTATGTGTATTACTATGTATATTACTGTGTGTATTGCTGTGTGTATTACTGTGCGTATTACTGTGTGTAATACTGTGTGCATTACTGTGTGTATTACTGTGTGCATTACTATGTGTATTACTGTGTGTAATACTGTTTGTAATACTGTGTGTATTACTGTGTATTACCGTGTGTAATACTGTATGTATTACTGTGTGTATTACTGTGTGTATTACTGTGTGTATTACTGTGTATATTACTGTGTATATTCATTAATATAGGAATATTTAACATGTAATTCCCTGGTATTAATAACATTGTAATATAAACAAGAATGATCACTGCTCACAATACTAATCCTTTATTTCATTAACTAGTAAATATAAGACGCAAGTGGTCGAGACCAAGTGGACTGAAACGTTATAACGTTAACGTTATAATGTAAACGTCAGAAGATGCAGGGAATAAAACACCAACGTCAAAAATCAGCTGTGTAAACTTTAACGTCACTTGTGTAAACACTGTGTTTTATGGATCAGCTGATGCAGTGTGTGTGTGTGCGTGTGTGTGTGTGTGTGTGTGCGTGTGTGTGTGTGTGTGTGTGTGTGTGTGTGTGTGTGTGTGTGTGTATATATATATATGTGTGTGTGAGTGTGTGAGTGTGAGTGTGTGTGTGTGTGTGTGTGTGTGTGTACTCACCTAGTTGTGGTTGCAGGGGTCGAGACATAGCTCCTGTGTGTGTGTGTGTGTGTGTGTGTCTATGTGTGTGTGTGTGTGTGTGTGTGTGTGTCTTGAACGACCAACACTACTACAAATTTCGTGTACGCTTTGGAATATTTATGCCAGGCGCTAAACCCATGTGGGTACAGTTACCTGCAAGGAGCAACGGAGGATAGACCCTCCGTTCACTAAACACTAACGGGTCACTGAACGGCAAGAGCAGTGGAGGCTCGACCCTCCGTCTGCTGATCATGGAAAAGTGTGTTGACCCAGGCTGCTGTGTAGCGTCCAATGAAAGCACTCATTGTAATATGATCACAACAACAACAACAACATCCAAAGATACGATCATAACAAGAACATAACAAGAACATATGTATTTCAGGAGGCTAGCAGGTTAGGTAATGTAATCGCTATGTGTGTGTGTGTGTGTGTTAGCGCTGGACGGTTCGCGACCTCCAGTGAGGCAATTCGAAGCCTGTCGTAACAGATGGTATCCGCTGTCTGGTCTGACCCAGTCCTGGTTCACTCTTAGTCCAGTCCTGGTTCATTATTGGTCTAGTGTTGGTCTGTTCTTGGAGCAGCCTTGGTCCAGTTTTGGTCCAGTGTTGCACCGACCCTTGGTCCATTCTTGGTCTAGTCTTGGGCCAATTTTAGTCCAGTTCTAAATTAGAGAGAGAAAAAGAGAGAGAGAGAGAGAGAGAGAGAGAGAGAGAGAGAGAGAGAGAGAGAGAGAGAGAGAGAGAGAGAGAGAGCACTTAACATTCCAAACTTCATTAAGGAGACAAGCCAGGTTATAATTGAGGCATAACCCCCGTCCAACTGTCAGGGAAACTGACCCTTAAAATTCTGCTGCAGGAAGGGTCGTATTGCTCTGTCAGCAGTATGCATGACCTCAGTTCCAAATATATATACACAGAGAGGTGTGTAACCCCCTCAGTGTATATGCACAGAGAGGTGTGTAACCTCCTCAGTGTATATACACAGAAAGGTGTGTAACCCCCTCAGTGTATATACACAGAGGTGTGTACCTCTCACTATATATACCAATACGTGAGTATCTCTCAGTGTATATACACAAAGGGGGGTATCTCTCTGTTTGTATATATATAAATGTGTACATCTCTCAGCATATAACTTCATCCCAGTTGGGTCAGAGACCCTTGGAGCATGGGGCAAGTGTGCTCTAAAGTTCCTCAAAGAGCTGCGTGAAAAGCTCGTCACAGAAACTAAGGATCACAGAGCGGCCAGCTTCCTCTTTCAGAGACTCAGTGTTGCGACCCAGAGGGTAAATGCCTGCAGCATTCTGGGCACGTGGCCCACCGCCGGGACGCTGGACGAAGTATTCGAAATGTAGGCTCTGAGATGTTATTTATGTTGTTCTATTCCCCATTGTATTTTTGTCAGTGTATTTTGTCTTTTAATAAAGTCCACATAGAATATAGAGGGTGGTAGTAGGAGAAAATATTCAAACAACAGCTCTGGGGAGAACCTCGAATTTTCTCTTAAGTAAGTTTATTATTTTCTTTGAGGATGAGGGTCCCCAGCACAGTTCCAGAGGCGGTTTTTTTTATATATATATATATATATATATATATATATATATATATATATATATATATATATATATATATATATATATATATATATATATATATATATATATATATATATATACATATTTAGCCCAGACAGGGAAAGAAAATGCTGGTATTCCTTGCCTATAAGTGAAAGTGGGATTGCTGGGCACCTTGCCAGGACGGGTACATACTTACCTTCCCCGTCTCTCTCTCTCTCTATACCACTCTCCCTCACCCAGATAATATCTACTCTCTCCTGAGGTAGCTACTCTCTCTCTTTCTCCCTCTCACTTTCTTTCTCGGGTCTCTCTGTTTCTCCTCTCTCTCTCTCTGGATATTATCATGCATCACTGGCTGGGTTAGCAGTTAAAGTCAGCCATAAAACTTTCTCTGCCGTTTGTAAATAATTTTCCCTCATAGATCACTTTCTTCACCTTCGTTGAAATTACCAGATCTCGGGTCGTTCTGTGGGATCCGCCCAGCCACCCACGAGGGTCGTTCTGTGGGACCCGCCCAGCCACCCATGAGGGTCGTTCTGTGGGACCCGCCCAGCCACCCACGAGGGTCGTTTTGTGGGAACCGCCCAGCCACCCACGAGGGTCGTTCTGTGGGACCCGCCCAGCCACCCACGAGGGTCGTTTTGTGGGAACCGCCCAGCCACCCACGAGGGTCGTTCTGTGGGACCCGCCCAGTCACCCACGAGGGTCGTTCTGTGGGACCCGCCCAGCCACCCACGAGGGTTGTTCTGTGGGACCCGCCCAGCCACCCACGAGGGTCGTTCTGTGGGACTCGCCCAGCCACCCACGAGGGTCGTTCTGTGGGACTCGCCCAGCCACCCACGAGAGTCGTACTGTGGGACTCGTATCTCAGACACCCACGAGGGTCGTGCACTAACACTCGACACTAAAACTTCAACATTAAAATAACTCAAAATTTATGAACAGATTGCTAAACATTCATATATATATATATATATATATATATATATATATATATATATATATATATATATATATATATATATTATTTATTTATTTATTTATTTAAGAGGATTTAGCAGGAGATTTATTTTATTCGTGGGAAAGCGTTAAACTAGTAGGGGTCATTTAACTCCGAATGGAATTCAGATTCGGTTGAAGGAGAGACAACGTATGTGTTATTCCATAGGATGGAGTCTACAAGCTTCCGTAGAGGAGCTGAGTGTCTGGAGCCGGCTGTGTGCCGGCTGTGTGCTGGCTGTATGCTGGCTGTGTGCTGGCTGTGTGCTGGCTGTGTGCCGGCTGTATGCTGGCTGTGTGCTTGGTGTGTGCTGGGTGTGTGCTGGTGCTGGGTGTGTGCTGGGTGTGTGCGTGGGTGTGTGCTGGCTGTGTGCGGGTGTGCTGCGGGTTGTGCCGGTGTGTGCTGGGTGTGTGGCGGCGTGTGTGCCGGCTGTGTGCCGGTGTGTGCCGGCTGTGTGCCGGCTGTGTGTTTGCTGTGTGCGCTGTGTGCCGGCTGTGTGCCGGCTGTGTGCGGTGTGTGCCGGCTGTGTGCTGGTGTGTGCTGGCTGTGTGCCGGGTGTGTGCCGGCTGTGTGCTGGGTGTGTGCTGGCTGTGTGCTGGGTGTGTGCTGGCTGTGTGCCGGGTGTGTGCCGGCTGTGTGCTGGGTGTGTGCTGGCTGTGTGCCGGGTGTGTGCCGGGTATGTGCCGGGTGTGTGCCGGGTGTGTTCCAGCTGTGTGCCGGCTGTGTGCCGGCTGTGTGCCGGGTGTGTGCCGGCTGTGTGCTGGCTGTGTGCTGGCTATGTGCCGGGTGTGTGCCGGGTGTGTGCCGGCTGTGTGCTGGCTGTGTGCCGGCTGTGTGCCGGCCGTGTGCCGGGTGTGTGCCGGCTGTGTGCTGGCTGTGTGCCGGCTGTGTGCCGGCCGTGTGCCGGGTGTGTGCCGGCTGTGTGCTGGCTGTGTGCCGGCCGTGTGCCGGCCGTGTGCCGGGTGTGTGCCGGCTGTGTGCCGGGTATGGAGCAGGATAGGATGACTGTGATGGTGTATAATCCATGGTGGCTGGATGGTAGGATAGGTGTTGTTCCAAGGAAGAGTTGGAGAGATGGTGTGAAGGTTTGAAGTCATATGTGCTTGAGCATCCAGCAGATGTGTGTGTGTGTGTGTGTTTACCTAGTTCTGGTTGCAGGGGTCGAGTCACAGCTCCTGGCCCCGCCTCTTCATTGTGTGTGTGTGTTTATGCGCGCATCTTCGTTAATATATACATTAAATAAAAACAGTATGCCTGTGTTTGGCACTCAAATATTGCCAGGGAAGAAAGTACACTCTCATCTTAGAAAGTTCTTCAGTGCCATCAAAGAAAGTTAGGAATGCCAAGGTTTCTCCTTGTTCATGCGGGCAGCTGGTGCATCCTAGGAGACCAGTGGGTAGGAGAAGTGGGTCCTGGGAGACCAGTGGGTAGGAGACGTGGGTCCTAGGAGACCATTGGGTAGGAGAAGTGGGTCCTGGGAGACCAGTGGGTAGGAGAAGTGGGTCCTGGGAGACCAGTGGGTAGGAGAAGTGGGTCCTGGGAGACCAGTGGGTAGGAGAAGTGGGCCCTGGGAGACCAGAGCGAAATAAAGCTTGCTAAAGCTTTACACAGAGCGACACATAACTTAATAAAGCTCTAAGCAGAATTAAACATAAATCGATAAGAGCTGTACAGAGGTGTGAATCAGACGCTATCATACACTCTGTATCTTGTATGACTGAGCTTTAGTATACACATTCTGTGTATATTACACCATCAGCCACTGAGTCCACTTCTTAAAACCCTTAATACAGCTAAGTTAGATTTTTTTACTAAACGGAGGATCGAGTCTTTAGTACTACTTTTAGCTGAGTGACCCACACAGGAGGGAGGGAGAGAGAGAGAGAGAGAGAGAGAGAGAGAGAGAGAGAGAGAGAGAGAGAGAGAGAGAGAGAGAGAGAGAGAGAGAGAGAGAGAGAGAGAGAGAGAGAGAGAGAGAGAGAGAGAGAGAGAGAGAGAGAGAGAGAGAGAGAGAGAGAGAGAGAGAGAGAGAGAGAGAGAGAGAGAGAGAGAGAGAGAGAGAGAGAGAGAGAGAGAGAGAGAAGAGAGAGAGAGAGAGAGAGAGAGAGAGAGAGAGAGAGAGAGAGAGAGAGAGAGAAGAGAGAGAGAGAGAGAGAGAGAGAGAGAGAGAGAGAGAGAGGGGGAGTGTGAGTTATTCAACTCTAGCTTAATAAGCACCTGCACTTGGAGCCTTGTCTGCCGGAAGATAGTCTACTCATGTGGGGTTCACCACCTCATAAAATACCTGCACTTGGAACCTTAATAGGGTTAAGATGCTGGGTTAAACACCTGCTCAATAAACACCTGCACTTGGAACCTCACCAGGGTTAAGATGCTGGGTTAAACACCTGCTCAATAAACACCTGCACTTGGATTCATGCCAGCCTCAACACTCCTGGGAAAATCAAACGACTGACTTACTGTTTTAGGCAACTGGTCTTAAGATGTTGTCTCACACACACACACACACACACACACACACACACACACACACACACACACACACACACACACACACAGTGTACGTCATTTTCAGATATTTTACCAAGAGGAAGTACTGTGGGAAGCATTTTTTTTCCCTGACCCCTGCCCAGCCTCACTCCCACCCTGCCCAGCCTCACTCTCACCCTGCCCAGCCTCACTCCCACCCTGCCCAGCCTCACTCCCACCCTGCCCAGCCTCACTCCCACCCTGCCCAGCCTCACTCCCACCCTGCCCAGCCTCACTCCCACCCTGCCCAGCCTCACTCCCACCCTGCCCAGCCTCACTCCCACCCTGCCCAGCCTCACTCCCACCCTGCCCAGCCTCACTCCCACCCTGCCCAGCCTCACTCCCACCCTGCCCAGCCTCACTCCCACCCTGCCCAGCCTTACTCCCACCCTGCCCAGCCTCACTCCCACCCTGCAAAACCTCACTCCCACCCTGCCCAGCCTCACCCCACCCTGCCCAGCTTCACTCCCACCCTGCCCAGCCTCACTCCCACCCTGCCCAGCCTCACTCCCACCATGATCAGCCTCACTCCCACCCTGCCCAGCCTCACTCCCACCCTGCCCAGCCTCACTCCCACCTTGTCCAGCCTCACTCCCACCCTGTCCAGCCTCACTCTTCCTTAAGCTCCCTCCCTCCTCCCTCCTCCCCATTCTCCCCTCCCCCGCTTCCTCGCCTGCCCCCACTCCCACCCTGCTCAACCTCCCTTTCTAACCCTGGCATCCAGTCACGACCTCGACGGCCCCTCCCTAGTTTTTCCCCTCGCTGATGTTTGCAATATCAGAAGAAGGAATTCCTGTTATTTTCTTGTGTGTGTGTGCTAAGGCTCGTTATACGCACACACACACACACACACACACACACACACACTCTCTCATCTTGGCATTTGGATTAACTGAAGCTGTTTTCTTTATCTCCTTTAGCTCTCAGTCACATCTGTTGTGGAATTCACTTCTTGAGTTTATCCCCAGTTATTCCCTTCATAATGTACTCGCTAGTAGTTGTGCTAGCAGTCCTCTCCAGGGCTGGTAGTTGTGCTAGCAGCCTTGTAGCAGTCCTCTCCAGGGCTGGTAGTTGTGCTAGCAGCCTTGTAGCAGTCCTCTCCAGGGCTGGTAGTTGTGCTAGCAGCCTTGTAGCAGTCCTCTCCAGGGCTGGTACTTGTGCTAGCAGCCTTGTAGCAGTCCTCTCCAGGGCTGGTACTTGTGCTAGCAGCCTTGTAGCAGTCCTCTCCAGGGCTGGTAGTTGTGCTAGCAGCCTTGTAGCAGTCCTCTCCAGGGCTGGTAGTTGTGCTAGCAGCCTTGTAGCAGTCCTCTCCAGGGCTGGTAGTTGTGCTAGCAGCCTTGTAGCAGTCCTCTCCAGGGCTGGTAGTTGTGCTAGCAGCCTTGTAGCAGTCCTCTCCAGGGCTGGTACTTGTGCTAGCAGCCTTGTAGCAGTCCTCTCCAGGGCTGGTAGTTGTGCTAGCAGCCTTGTAGCAGTCCTCTCCAGGGCTGGTAGTTGTGCTAGCAGCCTTGTAGCAGTCCTCTCCAGGGCTGGTAGTTGTGCTAGCAGCCTTGTAGCAGTCCTCTCCAGGCTGGTAGTTGTGCTAGCAGCCTTGTAGCAGTCCTCTCCAGGGCTGGTAGTTGTGCTAGCAGCCTTGTAGCAGTCCTCTCCAGGGCTGGTAGTTGTGCTAGCAGCCTTGTAGCAGTCCTCTCCAGGGCTGGTAGTTGTGCTAGCAGCCTTGTAGCAGTCCTCTCCAGCGCTGGTAGTTGTGCTAGCAGCCTTGTAGCAGTCCTCTCCAACGCTGGTAGTTGTGCCAGCAGCCTTGTAGCAGTCCTCTCCAGGGCTGGTAGTTGTGCTGCTAGCAGCGTTGTAGCAGTCCTCTCCAGGGCTGGTAGTTGTGCTAGCAGCCTTGTAGCAGTCCTCTCCAGCGCTGGTAGTTGTGCTAGCAGCCTTGTAGCAGTCCTCTCCAGCGCTGGTAGTTGTGCTAGCAGCCTTGTAGCAGTCCTCTCCAGGGCTGGTAGTTGTGCTAGCAGCCTTGTAGCAGTCCTCTCCAGGGCTGGTAGTTGTGCTAGCAGCCTTGTAGCAGTCCTCTCCAGGGCTGGTAGTTGTGCTAGCAGCCTTGTAGCAGTCCTCTCCAGCGCTGGTAGTTGTGCTAGCAGCCTTGTAGCAGTCCTCTCCAGGGCTGGTAGTTGTGCTAGCAGCCTTGTAGCAGTCCTCTCCAGGGCTGGTAGTTGTGCTAGCAGCCTTGTGAGTCCTCTCCAGGGCTGGTAGTGTCTAGCAGCCTTGAGCAGTCCTCTCCAGGGCTGAGTGATGTTGCTCCAGCCTTGCTAGCAGTCCTCCAGGGCTGGAGTGTGCTAGCAGCCTTGTAGCAGTCCTTCCAGGGCTGGTAGTTGTGCTAGCAGGTTGTAGCAGTCCTCTCCAGGGCTGGTAGTTGTGCTAGCAGCCTTGTAGCAGTCCTCCAGGGCTGGTAGTTTGCTAGCAGGCCTTTAGCAGTCCTCTCCAGGGCTGGTAGTTGTCTAGCAGCCTTTAGCAGTACCTCTCCAGGGCTGGTAGCTTGTGCTAGCAGCTTTGGAGCAGTCCTCTCCAGGGGGCTGGTAGTTGTGCTAGCAGCCTTGTAGCAGTCCTCTCCAGCGCTGGTAGTTGTGCTAGCAGCCTTGAGCAGTCCTCTCCACTGGTATTGTGTAGCAGCCTTGTAGCAGTCCTTCCAGGGCTGGTAGCTTGCTCTAGCAGCCTATGTGCAGTCCTCTCCAGGGCTGGTAGTTGTGCTAGCAGCCTTGTAGCAGTCCTCTCCAGGGCTGGTAGTTGTGCTAGCAGCCTTGTAGCAGTCCTCTCCAGGGCTGGTAGTTGTGCTAGCAGCGTTGTAGCAGTCCTCTCCAGGGCTGGTAGTTGTGCTAGCAGCCTTGTAGCAGTCCTCTCCAGGGCTGGTAGTTGTGCTAGCAGCGTTGTAGCAAGCCTCTCTACTCTCAAGTGTCTTGCAAATACTTGATGAGACGTGGGCTACCACTGTATTAGCCTCACTGATATACTGACTGTGATGAGAAGGCCGGGATGCCCCTGCAAAATGAGGCTGGGAAGGTAGTCTCAGGCCCAGTCCGCTAAACCTTAAGAGACTGAAATTTTTGATGATGTTTCGGTCCGAGGTGAACCATTAACCAGCTACACAGAAGTCCAAGTTGGACTGAAACGTCGTCATAAGTTTAAGTCTCCTAAGAGCGAGTTATTTGTATTGTTCCAACCACGGTATTGTGACTTATTTTCCTCTTAATCTGGCAGGATGTGTGGCTTGTTCCCACACTGATTCCCACAGGAAAGATTTAGGTCCTATTCTAGCATGGACTTTAGAAGGGATATAGAACCTTTTCTAGCACGGACTTTAGAAGGGATTTAGAACCTTTTCTAGCACGGACTTTAGAAGGGATTTAGAACCTTTTCTAGCACGGACTTTAGAAGGGATTTAGAACCTTTTCTAGCACGGACTTTAGAAGGATGCAGGTACCTACCCAGTTTGTGGGTGGCGAAGGATGACGAGCAACATAAAAGGTTAGCTTAGGGACTAAGAGCCATCCGGGGAGGAGGCAGTAGTCATCGTGGGTATCAGTATTACTGATCCTGGATCCTGGCTACCTTCCTTTTGAAGCCAGATCCATTTTTTTTTAGAATCTCACCACTGGTATTAGACTCAAGTGAAGCACCAAGGAGAATACCATGTCCAATCACTGGGATTAATGACTTGCACTCCTTGCAAGGCAACTATGACTTGCTCACTGAAGCACTCGATATTCTCTTATACATATTATATATATATATATATATATATATATATATATATATATATATATATAAATGAATATTCAAATGGCTCAGAAAGAAATCAAATATTCTTCCTGAAGTCTTATCCACTTCTCGAGGCAATGGGCAATTGACACCAGAGGTGGACCCCATCCTATTTAAAATAATATATATTATATATATATATATATATATATATACTTACACACACACAAAGAGTAATTTGATTGTTAATGTGCAGAAGATTTGTAGATTTCATGACCGTCGTGCAGTGGATAGGACTGAAACCTCGTAAAACAATATAATATGAAAAGGTGTAATATAGGTAAAAGAGAAGTATATAAAGTAAAGATAGATAGATAGATAGATAGATAGAGAGAGAGAGAGAGAGAGAGAGAGAGAGAGAGAGAGAGAGAGAGAGAGAGAGAGAGAGAGAGAGAGAGAGAGAGAGAGAGAGAGAGAGAGAGAGAGAGAGAGAGAGAGAGAGAGATAGAGAGAGAGAGAGAGTCAGTGTATTGGCCGCTACTCATGAAGTAGGTCGGAAACTGAGGTAGTTTAGTTGAGCGTCTCAGAGGCTTTCTAGACGACGCTTTGAAAAACCTGACCAGAGACACTTGAAGATAATGAGTGTGAGGGTGGAGGTGAGGGTGGAGGTGAGGGTGGAGGTGAGGGTGGAGGTGAGGGTGGAGGTGAGGGTGGAGGTGAGGGTGGAGGTGAGGGTGGAGGTGAGGGTGGAGGTGGTGAGGGGGAGGTGGTGAGGGTGGTGGTGAGGGTGATGGTGAGGGTGGTGGTGAGGGTGGTGGTGAGGGTGGAGGTGAGGGTGGTGGTGAGGGTGGAGGTGGGGTGGTGGTGAGGGTGGTGGTGGTGAGGGTGGAGGTGGGGTTGGTTATAGCTGGTGAGGGTGCTGGTGGGGAAGTTTGAGGTGGTACTGGTAGCAATGGTTGGTGGTACTGGTATCAATGGTTGGTGGTACTGGTACCAATGGTTGGTGGTACTGGTACCAATGGTTGGTGGTACTGGTAGCAATGGTTGGTGGTACTGGTAGCAATGGTTGGTGGTACTGGTAGCAATGGTTGGTGGTACTGGTAGCAATGCTTGGTGGTACTGGTAGCAATGGTTGGTGGTACTGGTAGCAATGGTTGGTGGTACTGGTAGCAATGGTTGGTGGTACTGGTAGCAATGCTTGGTGGTACTGGTAGCAATGGTTGGTGGTACTGGTATCAATGGTTGGTGGTACTGGTAGCAATGGTTGGTGGTACTGGTAGCAATGGTTTGTGGTACTGGTAGCAATGGTTGGTGGTACTGGTAGCAATGGTTGGTGGTACTGGTAGCAATGGTTGGTAGTACTGGCTGGCTTGCAAGTACTCAAGATATCTTTTAAGCTGGAAGCTACGTTGTGAATGATGGGGAGAGGAGAGAGGAGGGGTGGTGAGGGGAGAGATGAGGGGAGAGGGGAGATGAGGGGAGAGTATGAGCGGGTGGTGTTTTGGTCAGCATCAACGGGGGTGAAACACAGGCGATGAGCTCAATACTTCAGGGAGAAAACACTTTTTTTTATTTTAATACGTGACGCCTCTCTCTCTCTCTCTCTCTCTCTCTCTCTCTCTCTCTCTCTTACACTACATTCACAAATTCTCTCATCATTTCAAAGTTTCCTCTTCAGAGTCCTGGTGCTTCCCGTCTCCCATCTGCTGTTTCTCCTTCACTGTTTACTGGCATAAGATGTCTACCATCCACGGGTCTTTTATGTTTTATTTCAGCTATAACAGATGCGCTTGTGTTGAATATTAGATTCAGCCTCGCTGGTTCGTCCCCTTCTCCTCTCTTTTCTCTTGTCCACCTTTTGTTCAAGACACAAGTTTTCTATCACTACCAGCATCATGTTAGTTCTCCATGTTTCGGGTCACCCATGTGGGTCCCAGCTCTTCCAGTCTATCTCCTTGTGGTTGAATCCTTCTATTAGTAACTCGAGACTCGTCTTATTACTTCCACTATGGGGTCAAGAATTCCTTGGTTGTTTTCATTTTCCTGGCTTGGTTTTCTGTTTGGTGGTGGGTTGTACATCATGTATTCATGACAAGCACATAGCTTCATTTACAATACATGACTTATGGTCACTCTCTTTAGTGTTTGTTTCGGTGGCCTTTTGTTATTTCTGTGACTAGTGTTGTGACTACCTTGTAGTCAAAGGCTCATTTCTGCTTATGCCTCTCACCCCTTCAAAACTCCACTGCTTTCTGTTTAGCAGTGCCGTTCCTTCCTCCACCTCCTGTCTCATCTTTCTTTCCTCAATACTTGATATCCTGCTGGGAATATGGTATCTGTTATCATTTCAGTTTTCTGTAATAGCTATGATGTCTGGGATTAGACGTACGTACTCACTTGTTTGTACTCACATATTTGTGGTTGTAGAGATCGAGTCACAGCTCCTGACCCCGCCTCTTCGCTGGTCGCTGCTAGCTCCACTGTTTCCCTGTGTGTGTGTGTGTGTGTGGGATCTGGACCAGTTGGAGTTATTACGCTGGTGTGGAAGGAGTAAGGGACGGTAGAGAGTTACTGTATATCGCTTCTACACTACTTCTGCTGCCCCCTCTCCTGCTCCTCCTTCTCCTCCTCCTCATCCCCGCTCTCCCTCCCACCTTCGTTCCTTGCTGTTCTTGTACTGTCGTTTGTTTTTCAGTGCTTAAGGTGTTCTCTGAACTGTTGTTGTCACGGTCCAGGTATGCACAACTGTTATCCTGGTCCATGTATATACAACTGTTGTTATGCTGGTCCTGGTATACACAGTACACACAGGTATAAATAATAATAATAATAATAACAACAACAACAGCAGACTTGAAGCAGAGAGCTGTTGTCCCATCTAGCAGCAGACTAAACCAGTGGACCGTTATTTTTTGCGAGGCAGACGGCCCCGGTCCAGCTGATCGAGGCGGTAATGTGCACTATGAGTGCCGCGATCAGCTGATCAACGTCAACACCGCGATCACCTGATCGGCGTAAATAACGACCATTAAATAATAATAATAATAATAATAATAATAATAATAATAATAATAATAATAATAATAATAATAATAATAACAATAACAATAATAATGATGATGATAATAATAATAATAATAATAATAATAATAATAATAATAATAATAATAATAATAATAAATATTTCTCAAGAGAAAATGTTGCCCTAATAATAGTTTTTGCTAATAATAGATTTAAAAGAAATTATATTTGGGGTTGAGTTCTGCTTTTTCTTTTTTTTCAGGTTAGATTGAAGAGAAATTTCATGCCATGATTTTTGGCATAAAAGAAAGTTAGGAAATTAATTACCGGGGCTCGCTTTTATTCTCCCTGTGAAATAAAATGTAGTCTAATTTCTTTTACATATGTATATATATATATATATATATATATATATATATATATATATATATATATATATATGTACTAGAGAGTTGTTCCTCAGCTTTGATATAAGCTGTTGAGTCCCTTATAACTGATAGAAACAGCTCATTCCCTCAACCCTGACTGAAGATGACGTGTTACACATTCATCAACTAGTCAATCATTATCAGTATGATAGTTGACACCATTCTTTCGTACCAATATTACCAATGTTGCCAACTTTCTTGCTACGGACCTCAGGGGTAAAGCTCAGGGCGCATTCTTCGTTGTTAAGTAAAAGTCTCTAGAGTGTGTTTAGCCAGGGGGGGACAACGTTGAAATCATTGCATAATAACCTGATAGTACGTTACGAAGTCTGGATGTACCCACAGAGTGAAAGCAACTGAGTCCTGTGTCTGGTGCGAGTGAAAGTTGCCAGTACTGTGTATGCGACACAGCGTTGCTGCCTTTGACGGAAATTACAGAACCGTAGCTGCAACACTTCATAGCTATTCTACAAGATCATGAAGCTAGGCGATGTTTTGAACCGCCCTGGACTCTTGTGAACTCACAATAATTGTCCCAGAAGCGAAAGATCGTCTGCTTTCGTGAGGATTGTGACTATTTCTGTATGTGCCGAATAGTGGAGCTGACTATCGCTGTATCTGCCCCTGAGCGATAGTTATTGCCCCTGTACTCTTCTAAGTGACACTAATTGGTACTGTATTCACCCGTGAGTAACATTATACGTACTATCACTATTCTGAGAGTGATAGTTTACCTATCCCGAATCAACTCATTATGGTAAGACAGTCTGGATATGTTAGGCAAAGATATACCAACACGATGGAGCGAGACAGAAAGATCGTCAGTATAGAATCTCTGCTGGTGATGTTTCGCTCTTACACTGGTCTTAGAATCCCTGGTGGTGATGTTTCTCTCTTACACTGGTCTTAGAATCCCTGGTGGTGATGTTTCGCTCTTACACTGGTCTTAGAATCCCTGGTGGTGATGTTTCGCTCTTACACTGGTCTTTATCATGTCGCAAATAAATCTGGTATAAAACGAGGACCTGATGCAATAGTTAGAAGCTCTGAAAAAAACAAGATATGTCTATCAATATATACTTTGGAGTATCTCTTTCAAAATGTATATAGTGATGTGTATACAATATTTCAGTGTATATACGTCAAATTTTATTATATATTTGCTACTTTGTTACTAGGAATATATTACTAGCAGTGGACAGCTAAATCTAACAATAACGTAACGTAACAATACTCTAATGTAACGTAACTTAATCTAGATTAACCTAACCTACTCTTCCCTAACGTAACCTAAAATAACCTAACCTATCTTAATCTAACCTATTCTAGCCTGACTAAAAATAATCTACATTACCCTAACTTGAATCTAAATTCAAGTTACAGTTCCTGTATCGTAATTTTAGCAGTTACTGCTATTGCTAAATAAGCGTCTGAGTGAAAGAGACCGACACATTAACCTCTGCTGTTTAAAGTTTGTAAATTTCAGAGCTGAAACCGAGCAGTGTTGCAATTCATTTGACGTCAGTGTCTTTCTGGCCTGATAGCAGCTTCAGCATTCCAGACTGTCAGTCAGTGTGGTGATCAGTGTCTCTACACGTCAGTGTAGCAACTATGTGACAAAATAGAACGGAGGTTTGGTGTCAGTATACCGGGAAAATACATTGTGTGAACTAGAGGCTTGGTATATTGGGAAAGAATATAGAGTGTGGGTTGGGGGTTGGTATGTTGGGTAAGAATATTGAATGTGGATTGGGAGTTAGTTTATAGGGAAAGAATCGAGAGCTGTGTTGAGTCATACTGTAATTAGTGTTTAATAACTTATAACATGCACGCTAGTCAGTAACACTCTCTCTCTCTCTCTCTCTCTCTCTCTCTCTCTCTCTCTCTCTCTCTCTCCACACACACACAGTGAAGGGGCGGGGCCAGGAGCTATGAGTCGACCCCTGCAACCACAATTAGGTGAGTTCACACACACACACACACCATACAAAACACATAACACCACACAACTCTCAATAACACACAATAACGCCACATCATAACACAATACCATACACCACACAATAACACCATACAACACACAATAACACCATACAACATACAATAACACCATGAAACATACAATAACACCACACAAAATAACACGATACGGCACATAATAACACCACACAATAACGCCATATAACACACAATAGCACACTAACATCACACAGTATCACCACATAACACACAATATCACCACACAATAACACCACACAATAACACCATATAAAACACAATAACACACACTAACACCACACAACACTACATAACACCACATAACACTTAGTTAACAATAACAACTTCAGAAAATACATGAACAAGAGTCGGCAAGAGTTTAAAGGGAAGTTTAAAGGGACAAATTAATATCTTCAGATTAAAGCACAATAATTCATAAGTTTCCTGCTGGAGTTGTAATAACGAGGTTAAAAGTTGTATCTTTAATGACGAACTTAAATTGTTAACTTTTAACAACCGGGTTAAATATCTTAGTTAATCTAACCTAGTTAAATAGCCTAGCTTAAATAACAATGTTAAACACCGTAGTTTAAATAAAAGAGTTATATATATTTAACTGGGTTAAATATAGCAAGTTAAAAGAGTGATCAATGATTTGGAAAAAATATCGAAAATATGTGAAATGATCTCATAAAATTGTGTTTATGTGTGGGGGCAACACTTTAGTTTTCAGATTATTTTATTAGACAATTCTAAGTTATTTTATTGCTATTATAAAATTTCCAATGACGACGTCATTCATGAGTTTACATCGGCAGGAGTACACAGGTGCTGAAAAGTTTAATTATCCTATGTTTTATTCTGGTTTATCTATAAATATTTAATGTTAATTAAATAAGGACAGCGACAACACTGGTTTATAATCATGAATGGAACTGCGATACTACTCAGTGCGCCGTGAACCACGGCACGAAAAAGGTGGTATGTTACTCAAAAAGTCTGTCATAATTTTTGGCATTGGCCTCCGCTGTACTGGCGTTGTTTATTGAACTATCTGCTTAATTTTTTTATATGATTTGAATAATGGATGGTTCCACATAGAGACAATGTCATTTATTTATAATGACTTTTTTACGATTTTTTTTAAGGGGAAGAATTTAGAATATTTTTCTGTATTTTTTTTTTTCACTATTATTATGAATGGCACTGGCGCAGCGCTGTGTCCCTCGAGGGTTTAGCGCTTAGTTAGGATTATGATAAAACAAAGACTGGCACAATATAAATTAGGCTATATCAATTAGGCTGTTTTAAAAAACGTGTCAACTGAGATTTTTTATATTGTCATTTAAGACAAAATAAAAAAAATATTCTAATTTTATTTTACATATATTTTGGGTTTCAAAAAATTTGCTTGAAATTTTTTTTCAACATGAAACTGGCATTATCACCATTATGAAAAAAACTAAATCATTACATTTTTGAGCATTTTTATAAAAATTCCCCCACGACGTGTCTTAAATGGTTGAATTTAAATGTTTTAAATGTCGGGGTTCAACATCGTAGTGAGTTTAAAAAACTAGATAATATATAATAGGTCTTAACTTAGATGATAATGACTACCTGGTGATGACTACCACTTGATGACTACATCTTGATGACTACCTCTTCATGACTACCACTTGATGACTACCTCTTGATGACTACCTCCTGATGACTACCTCTTGATGACTACCTCTTGATGACTACCTCTTGATGACTACCACTTGATGACTACCTCTTGATGACTACCTCTTGATGACTACCTCCTGATGACTACCTCTTGATGACTACCTCTTGATGACTACCTCTTGATGACTACCACTTGATGACTACCTCTTGATGACTACCACTTGATGACTACCTCTTAATGACTACCACTTGATGACTACCACTTGATGACTACCTCTTGATCACCTGTTGATGTGAGGAGGGGTCATCACCCCCTCCGCTGCCAGGTAATGAGAAGAGTGAACACTCACCAGAACACACAACAGAACACTCGACAGAACACTCAACAGAACACTCAACAGAACACTCAACAGAACACACAACAGAACACTCGACAGAACACTCAACAGAACACTCAACAGAACACTCAACAGAACACACAACAGAACACTCGACAGAACACTCAACAGAACACTCAACAGAACATTCAACAGAACACTCAACAGAACACACAACAGAGCACTCATCAGACCACTCAACAGACCACTCAACAGAACATTCAACAGAACACTCAACAGAACACTCAACAGAACACTCAACAGAACACTCAACAGAACACTCAACAGAACACTCAACAGAACACTCAACAGAACATTCAACAGAATACACAACATAACATTCATCAGAACACTCAACAGAACATTCAACAAACACTCAACAGAACACTCACTAGAACACACAACAGAACACTCAACAGAACACTCAACAGAACACACAACAGAACATTTATCAGAACACTCAACAGAACACACAACAGAACACTTATCAGAACACTCAACAGAACACTCAACAGAACATTCAACAGAACACTCAACAGAACACACAACAGAACACTCAACAGAACACTCACCAGAACACACAACAGAACACTCAACAGAACACTCACCAGAACACACAACATAACACTCAACAGAACACTCAGCAGAACACTCAACAGAACACACAACATAACACTCAACAGAACACTCACCAGAACACACAACAGAACACTCAACAGAACACTCAACAGAACACTCGCCAGAACACTAACAGAACACTCAACACAACACTCAACAGAACACTCATCAGAACACTCAACAGAACACTCAACAGAACACACAACAGAACACTCATCAGAACACTCAACAGAACACTCAACAGAACACTCAACAGAACACTCATCAGAACACTCATCAGAACACTCAACAGAACACTCACCAGAACACACAACAGAACACTCAACAGTACACTCAACAGAACACTCACCATAACACTCAACAGAACACGCACCAGAACACTAACAGAACACTCAACAGAACACTCATCAGAACACTCAACAGAACACTCAACAGAATACTCAACAGAACACTCATCAGAATACTCAACAGAACACTCAACAGAACACTCAACAGAACACTCATCAGAACACTCAACAGAACACTCAACAGAATACTCAACAGAACACTCATCAGAATACTCAACAGAACACTCAACAGAATACTCAACAGAACACTCATCAGAACACTCAACAGAATACTCAACAGAACACTCATCAGAATACTCAACAGAATATTCAACAGAACACTCATCAGAATACTCAACAGAACACTCAACAGAACACTCATCAGAACACTCAACAGAACACTCATCAGAATACTCAACAGAACACTCAACAGAATACTCAACAGAACACTCATCAGAATACTCAACAGAACACTCAACAGAACACTCATCAGAATACTCAACAGAACACTCAACAGAATACTCAACAGAACACTCATCAGAATACTCAACAGAACACATATCAACCCATTATAGATATTAATTATTACTATTGATATTACTATTATTTTTATAATCAATAATAATAATCATAATAAAACAAATAATAACTGCAGACGAGGAAGTGGCTGTTGTTTGCAAACAAACAAACAACAGCCATAAACAACTACAATCACCGGAGAAAACGAAAAACAGGGTTCCAAGAGTCAAACAAACAAAACAAGAAGAAACAACTACACTTGAGCAAACACTGGAGAAGACAAACAAACAAACGGGGCAGAGGCAAACACAGGCCCAGCCAAGCAGCGGTCAAGCAAGACAGACGAACAAACAAGCAAACAAACAAGCAGGTGGGGGAAATCTAGCTCAAGGGGGAGGGGAGAGTGGTTAAGTGAGCCGGGGGGGTGAGAGGTAGGGGTGGGTGGAGGGGGTAATGGAGAAGTGGAGTGAGGGGGAAAAAAAGAGAGAGGGGAGGGTGAAGAATGAGGACTACGGGGAGAGGGAGAGATAGATAGATAGATAGATAGATAGATAGAGAGAGAGAGAGAGAGAGAGAGAGAGAGAGAGAGAGAGAGAGAGAGAGAGAGAGAGAGAGAGAGATAATGAGTAAGAAAGGGAGGGAGGGATAGAACGAGAGAACAGCAAAACATTACGATTATGGGAAAGTAGAAAAAATGTGACAAACTGAAGATTCTATTTCTCTTTTTCTGTCTGTCTGTCTCTATCTCTGTCTGTCTCTGTCTGTCTGTCTGTCTCTGTCTGTCTGTCTCTATCTGTCTGTCTGTCTCTCTCTCTCTGTCTGTCTGAGCAACGACCAGAGGTGAGCAAGACAGCAGTGCACTAAGTGTGTCAGTATAACATTAAGGTTGGTTAAGTTTGCTGTATTATACACCGTTCTGGTGGTTGTATTATCATACACATCTGCTGCTGCTGCTGCTCTCTGTGTTAGTGTTCTGTATTCGCTCACTTGTCTCTGCCGGGGGTCGAGTCTCGGCTCCTTCCCTCACCTCTAAACCTAAAATCGACCAGCATTATTAGTTATTTTTTGTGTGTGTGAGTGTGTCTTAACGTAGTCACTCTCTAAAGTGTTTATTGAGTGTGTCCCTTCCACTCTTTCCATCGCACTTCCATCACCTTGCTTACAACATAAAGCTGAAAAAGTATTTCCCAACATCGGTGGTTTTACCGTGTTTTTAACTTCCACTTGAAGACAGGCAAGTGTTTGGGGGTAATCCCCTCTTTATGTACAAAGTATTGAAGTATTGAATATGATTGGGTGTGGGCTCCATGCTGGTGCTGTGTACTCTGATAGACATGTATCGTATCTAGGATGCTGAAGAATGACCAGAGTTCCCTGCAGATGTTGCTGAATGGTGCCCCGTGGCCTGGTGGCTAAAGCTCTCGCTTCACACGGTGAGGGTCTGCGTTCGATTCCCAGCGAGGGTAGAAACATTGGGCGTGTTTCTCTACACGTGTTGTCTATGTTCACCCATCAGTAAAATGGGTACCTGGGTGTTAGTCGACTGGTGTGGGTAGCATTCTGGGACAAGGCCCTAATTTGTGGGAAATGCTCAGCATAACAAGGGACTTTTTATATAGTAGTATGTCATTGATGTCAACTATGGTTTGTATACCTTGTACTTGTAGTAAATAATGATATTATTATTTATTTATTATTGTAATTCGTTATTCTGAGACACGATGTGCTGAGGATGACACGAGGTTGACGGGAAGCTCTGGAAATATGTTTGGTGTAATGTTAACTTCGGGATCTCTTTCCTTGAAGGATGGTTGAAGCTTCTCCCGCTCCAGGCATCATGGCAGCCACACTGAACACACCACCATGAGAATGGCACCATGATATACAAAACTACCAACAAGCGTATTGGCTGCTGTGTTGAAGTCACTTCTATGACGACATGATTGCCTTTACAATGATTCAGTTACCATTATTTCCATACCATGATTAGAGAGTCTCCTACCATAAATTTCCCCCCACAATGGTAAAAGAATTTTCTACCATGATTTTCCCACAATTAAAAAAATTGCTGCCATTATTGTTTGACTGTTAGTGGAAAGTCCACTAACAGTCAAACAATATCTCTACCATCACAGCTCACACACTGAGGTCCGGGGATCGATCCTCGGTACGGGTGGAAACATTAGGGCTCCTGCTGTCCATGTTCACCTAGCAGTAAAATAGGTACCTGGGTGTTAGTGGACTGGTGTGGGTCGCATCCTGGGGACAAAACTGACCTAATTTGTGGGAAATGCTCTGCATTTCCCACATTAATGTCAGCTATGGTCTGTATGCCTTGTACATGTACTTGTAGAAATGATGATATTGTTATTATTATTATTATTATTACCATGATGAGCCAGCTACCATGATGGTGGGGAGGTTTCCTAACATGTAGCAACTTCTCTTCGTTATGCAACAAGGGGAAAAAAAACGTAACGAACATGCTAGTTACCACTTACAACAACGTCAGGAGACCATGCTATCGTACCGGTGCTGCCAGCGTGTTTATGATAGTTGACGCTCAAAAGCTAATTACACGTCTGGCAGGGCAGCGTGAAGAAAACGGAGCCAAGCGTAGAGAAAACGACGTGTGGAACCCCCAACTTTCACAAACGCTTTTATTTATTATTCTCAATTATTCTTTTTACTCATTCTCGTTCCGCATATTTCTTTTATTGAAAAACCTTTCTTACTTTTTATTCATGCCAAATATTCAAATTCTCTTTATATATACACAGAGATACATTTCTCGGTACGTATTTAGGATTTATACCCTGAGAGATTCTTACCTATTTGCGGTTGCAGGGGTCGATTCAGAGCTCCTGGCCCCCCGTCTCTTCGCTGGTCGCTGCTAGGTCCACTCTCAGTGTATATAAACTGGTAATGAACATGTTATAAGCAGCCTTAACTACCTTCGTATAGTAGATAGGCTTTAAACTCCATTAGCCAAAGAATTATACCTCTGCGAATATACACAGGAGTATATCTCTAGGATATATGGATATATATATACACACACCCTGTAACTGGTTGGTTAACTCGGGTTTAAGAAGGAAAATCTATCCTCTGTATCCACTAAACCTTTGTGGGTCAGTCAAGGCAAGGATTGCTGGAGGCTCCATCAGTCCATTATAACTGTGTTAGACTGAACGATACATACGTCACTTACTGTGTTCAACAACACACTTATAACTGTACATTAAATGAGGAAGATATTGGTATATAAGGAACGTATTTGCGACGTCTCTTGCTAATTGTGTGTTTTTCAGTGTCGATGTTTACGTAACAGTTAAACAATAACTTGTTTATAATGTTCAAGACATGCTGACTATACTGGGATCATGTCTTCACTATCTACTAACAATACAAGGGTCATGTCTACATGATCTGACTATACAAGGGTCATGTCTACATGATCTGACCTACAGAGTTAACAAGAATACTTTTAATTCTTGAACCAGAAAAAAAAATCTGTGTCTCTGACAAACTTCTTCTTTCGTGGGAAAAGTATAGATACTAGAGAGGTTGAGTTATAGTTGTTGTTCACAGCATGAGGGAGGAGTGGGGGTCCTGGCTACAGACGTCAACATGCTGATTCGTGGCCTCTTGTCTTGTTTCGTGACGTCTTGTCTTCTTGCGTGGCCTCTTGTCTTGTTTCGTAACGTCTTGTCTTCTTTCGTGGCCTCTTGTTTTGTTTCGTGACGTCTTTTCTTGTTTCGTGACATCTTGTTTTGTTTCGTGACGTCTTGCCTTGTTTCGTGGCGATGGGACCATCTGTTACGAGGGATCCAAGCAATTAGAGATTAGTTAAGACCAACGAAATGTCATTCTATTTTGCTGTATGCAGATTTGTATAGGTGTTATAGGATATATATACACCGAGATGTGTATGTCTCTAATTGCATATACATCGAGAGGTGTGTATCTCTCAGTGTGTATACACCGAAAGGTATCTCAGTGTATACTGAAAGTTGGATGTCTCTCAGAGTGCATCCACGATCACCAGGTTGTTAGTTTGAGCCAAATTGAAGAACTGTGGGCGGTGTGTAGGAGCGGTGGGCGGTGTAGGAGCGGTGGGCGGTGTGTAGGAGCGGTGGGCGGTGTGTAGGAGCGGTGGGCGGTGTGTAGGAGCGGTGGGCGGTGTGTAGGAGCGATGGGCAGTGTGTAGGAGCAGTGGGCGGTGTGTAGGAGTGGTGGGTGTGTAGGAGCGGTGGGCGGTGTAGGAGCAGTGGGCGGTGTGTAGGAGCGGTGGGCGGTGTGTAGGAGCGGTGGGCGGTGTGTAGGAGCGATGGGCAGTGTGTAGGAGCGGTGGGCGGTGTGTAGGAGTGGTGGGGGTGTAGGAGCGGTGTGTAGGAGCGATGGGCGGTGTGTAGGAGCGGTGGGCGGTGTGTAGGAGTGGTGGGCGGCTAAGAGGGAGGGTGGGCGGCTAGGAGGAAGGGTGGACGGCTGGGTGGACGGTGGGCGGCGGAGAGAGGGACATCTGGGTCAATAGCAGCAATTTACGCCAGTGTTGTGGTGTGTGTGTGTGTGTGTGTGTGTGTGTGTGTGTGTGTGTGTCACTGGCATAGCACAGTATCAGTACGGAATCTTACTTGAACGAACATACATATATTTTTAATGAGAAGCGATAAACACGTTTGGGTCATTCGGTGCAAGGAGGGAGTGTAGGCTCGATCCTCGGTCGCTAATAGTCAGGTGGACGCACTGCTTTCACAGCCAGGCTGAGGAGAAGTACCAAAGTACAGAAACGTGACTAGTCTCGAAGCTGTGAAGAATTTCTGAAAAGGCTAAAGACACAACACTAAGAAACCAGAGGAGATATGATTACGACATACAAGATGATCAGATGACTCGTTAGGGTAGACGCAGATGCAGTGTTGGACAGAGTATACCAGGGCAGACGTGGAAGTTGAAGCATATTAGTCAGAGGGATTTCAGGAAATACTTCTTCAGCCTGTGGCTATTTGGGAAGTGGAAGGCTGAGGATAAGGAGGGTCTGGAAGCCATTACCCTGCGGTCAGTAACACTACCAACAGTGTGACCGTTCCTGGGTAATTGAGAGGCGGTGCCAGGAGCCGAGGCTCGACCCACACAACCACAACTAGGTGAGTATATCTAGGTAAGTACACACACACACACACACACACACACACACACACACACCATAGCACCATTGCAGTTACTCACAATTTGGGTAACCTGTTGACCCTTCCCTCCCTGATTCATTCTCCCTCCCTCCCCCCTTTCCTCCCTGTCTCCTGGCTTCCGTGCGAGGTGTGGCTAGACACGACACTCCTTACACACCCTCACGCATCCTTACACACCCTCGCACCATCCTCCAGCTGGCTCATGACCATCACTGCTCCTCAGGGCAACACTGCCTTCCACTGACACACACACAGTCACTCTTCTCAGCTTGAAACCGGTCATGTGAAAATACGTACACACTCACACACACACACACACACACACTGAGAGGAATTGACAAGGTGGACAGAGACAGGATGTTCCAGAGATGGGACACAGCAACAAGGAGTCACAGTTGGAAGTTGAAGACTCAGATGAATCACAGGGGGTATGATAAAGCTCATGGAGCAGGCGGGGCTAGGAGCTATAAATCGACCCCTGCAACCAAAACTAGGTGAGTACAACTAGGTGAGTACACACACACACACACAAGAGAGGCGTCATACAGAGTGTGTTTGGCGATACAAAGTGTTACGTGCTCAATATTGCGATTAACGTCAGACTAACGAAGATGATAAATATCGAGGAAGAGAGACTGCAGCAATGGTAACGTTAGTGGATGTTGTAGTTAAACAATGTGGAAATCGTAGATATTAAAGAAGACTAGATACGGAATATAGAAGGAAGGATACTAAAAAAATCACGGACAAGGAAGAGGAGGATCTAGAGGTAAGCATAACACCAAGCATATTACTGGAGACACAATTAATTACGCCATTTATGTAAATCAGTAAATTCTTTCTCGACTCAATATACGACAAATAAGAGACCGACCATAGAGTATGCATCACCACCATGCAGCCCTCACCTTACCAAATATATTTAGAAACTAAAGAAGGTCCAGAGATTCCCTACGAGAGTAATCACGGAGCTAAAATGAATCAAACACTAAGAGAGACTAGAGAAACTCAGTCATTCAGCAACAGAGCAAATAAGAGGCAGTGGAGATATGTTCATAACATACAAAATACTCAGAGAACCTGGTACGGCAGACAGAGACAGTGAAAGGAGGAAAGCTGGAGGGATGACTGAAGTAGGGCTGGTTAAGTGAAGACTGACTCACACGAGGGTTAGACAGTGGCTCTTGGTCCTAAGGGAAGGTAGAAAGTGGAATGATCTGGATGAGGAAATGTTGGAAGCCCATTCCATGCACATCTTTAAGACTGGTAGGCCAGGAGCCAGAGATTCAACCCTCACAACTGCAAGTAGGTGAGTACAACTACTTGAGTACAGCTAGGCGAGTACATCAAGGTGATTCCAACTGAGGAACCCAATATATTTATTTTTTTCCCCATGAAGAGTTAGACCCGTGTGGGTGAGGAGTGCTGGGGCTCCAGTATCGTCCGGTGATCGCGTGTTCAATGTGTTTGGGGCAAGTATTTGTGGGAAGGAGAGAGTCTTTTTCTTGCCTGGGGCAGGACCAGGGCAGTAGTGAGGCAGTAGGTAAGTAGGTTGACTCAGGGTCACTGTGTGTGTGTGTAGTGTTTTTTATCTTCTGTTTACATCCACTCGCCTCTGTTTCGCATCATTACGTCTGTGTCTGTTCTGTCAAATCCTCTGATTATCTTGTACGTCGTAATCATGTCTCCTCTAGTCCTCTTCCAAGGTCTATAGCTCCACTTCCTCTAGTCTTTCCTCATTGCTCTGTCCACTCACCTTCGGGACTAGTTTTCTTGTACATCTTTGGATTTTGTGCAGTTCCTGGACGTGCTTGGCCAGTTTCTTATCATGAAAGGGATCAGAAGATCCTGTGTTAAGGGCCATGATGGGATTTGTCACCCATATACACTAGCACTTGTCATCCTTCAAGGCACTTGTCATCATTCAAGGCACTTGTCATCCTTCAAGGCACTTGTCATCCTTCAAGGCACTTGCCATCCTTCAAGGCACTTGTCATCATTCAAGGCACTTGTCATCATTCAAGACACTTGTAAGAGTCATCATACCCACAGTTGTCGTGGTGACCCAGTGGTCACACCTGATCATAACTGGCGTCAGTGTCAGGCGTCGTCAGCCTGGAGATGGTGTACGCACACACCTGGAGCTGGAGTACACACACACCTGGAGACGGTGTACACACACACCTGGAGCTGGTGTACACACACACCTGGAGATGGTGTACACACACACCTGGAGCTGGTGTACACACAGCCTGGAGCTGGTGTACACACACACCTGGAGCTGGTGTACACACAGCCTGGAGCTGGTGTACACACAGTCTGGAGCTGGTGTACACACATAGCCTGGAGCTGGTGTACACACACACCTGGAGCTGGTGTACACACAGCCTGGAGCTGGTGTACATACATACTTGGAGCTGGTGTACACATACAGCCTGGAGATGGTGTACACACATTCCTGGACCTGGTGTACACATACAGCCTGGAGATGATGTACACACACACAGCCTGGAGCTGGTGTACACACACAGCCTGGAGATGATGTACACACACACAGCCTGGAGCTGGTGTACACACACAGCCTGGAGCTGGTGTACACTCAGAACTTGGAGGTGGTGTACAAACAGTGCCTTGGGGCAGTGTACACACAGCCTGGTACCGATACCTCTTCCTCGTACAAGGTAAACTGGGCTCTTGTGCCACGTAATGTATGTCTGCTTCCAGTTATAAGAGTCATGTACCAGGGCGGCGTAATATGTTTCTAATTTCCAGGTCTGCGTACCTGTGAACCAGTTACAAGTGCCAGGTCTGTGTACCTGTGAACCAGTTACAAGTGCCAGGTCTGTGTACCTGTGAACCAGTTACAAGTGCCAGGTCTGTGTACCTGTGAACCAGTTACAAGTGCCAGGTCTGTGTACCTGTGAACCGGTTACAAGTGGCAGGTCTGCGTACCTGTGAACCAGTTACAAGTGCCAGGTCTGCGTACCTGTGAACCAGTTACAAGTGCCAGGTCTGTGTACCTGTGAACCAGTTACAAGTGCCAGGTCTGTGTACCTGTGAACCGGTTACAAGTGGCAGGTCTGCGTACCTGTGAACCAGTTACAAGTGGCAGGTCTGCGTACCTGTGAACCAGTTACAAGTGCCAGGTCTGTGTACCTGTGAACCAGTTACAAGTGCCAGGTCTGTGTACCTGTGAACCGGTTACAAGTGTCAGGTCTGTGTATCTGTGAACCAGTTACAAGTGCCAGGTCTGTGTACCTGTGAACCGGTTACAAGTGCCAGGTTTGTGTACCTGTGAACCAATTACAAGTGACAGGTCTGTGTACCTGTGAACCAGTTACAAGTGCCAGGTCTGTGTACCTGTGAACCGGTTACAAGTGCCAGGTTTGTGTACCTGTGAACCAATTACAAGTGCCAGGTCTGTGTACCTGTGAACCAGTTACAAGTGCCAGGTCTATGTATCTGTGAACCGGTTACAAGTGCCAGGTTTGTGTACCTGTGAACCAATTACAAGTGCCAGGTCTATGTACCTGTGAACCGGTTACAATTGCCAGGTCTGTGAACCAGTTACAAGTGCCAGGTCTGTGTACCTGTGAACCGGTTACAAGTGCCAGGTTTGTGTACCTGTGAACCAGGTTAAGATAAAATAAGATTTTTTTGGATTTTTAACCATGGGAGAGTTAGCCATCAAGGACTGTCTGTCTTATTTCCATTGTGGTCCTTTAATTTTGTCGCCCAGGATGCCACCCACACCAGTCGACTAACACCTAGGTACCTACTTACTGCTAGGTGAGGATTGATAGCAGGTGTAAGGAGACATGCTCTGCATTTTCGCTCGTGCCGTGGATTGAACCTCGGACACTCAGTGTGTGAGGCGAGTGCGCTACCAACCGAGTCTAATGGCTTCTCACCCTCTTTCTTGCCTTCGCCTCTACAAGCAGCATAGATGGAGACCTTACCAGAAAGTGTGGGATGGGAGATACCATATTCCCATCTGTGGGAAGTGTGAGTGTGTGTGTGTGTGAGTGTGTGTGTGTGTGTGTGTGTGTGTGTGTGTGTGTGTGTGTGTGTGTGTTCGCAATTACACAGGTCATTACGCAGTATGTGAGTCTGCGGTAGCTTATGCTTCACCTACCTTGCCTAAGCCTCTAAAACTTTCTGTTGATTGACTAACTGGATCAGTCGTACGTTTTCTGGAAGCTGTGTATGATTTTAACATCCATCAAGTTGCTACCGTGATGACCTTTTTTTTTACTCTGATATTACACCTGTGATGAGTCCTACTCCCGGAGCCCGGCCATGGGCCAGGCTCCATATTATACCTGTGATGAGTCCTACGCCCGGAGCCCGGCCATGGACCAGGCTACATATTATACCTGTTATAAATTAGACACATGCAACACTTGGGTATCTTTATTGAGGAAACGTTTCGCCACACAGTGGCTTCATCAGTCCAATACAAAGTAGAAAGGTGTAAGGAGAGGAGGAGTTTGAGGTAATCAGTCCCTCGGCCTGGAGTCGATGTGTTCAGTCCATCAATTTTGTAGGAAGTACAGCACAGGGCTGTAGAGGTGGCTTATATGCTGTAGTCAGGTGAGGCGAAGCAGGAGGAGGCGGGGTCATAGTGGTACCATCCACTAGTCGAAGTAGGTCTTCGTCCAAAGGTTGTACAAGTGTTGAAGAATTCGTTTGTATCAAGATCCCAAGATATTGCTGTGTCAGACAGGATGTAGATGAATGGACGAAGACCTACTTCGACTAGTGGATGGTACCACTATGACCCCGCCTCCTCCTGCTATGCCTCACCTGACTACAGCATATAAGCCACCTCTACGTTTAATACATCTGACTCTAACAGAATATTTAATAGAGAAATTATAGATAGATCTGTGGTGGAAGGGGTCGGCCCGGGAGGGGTTGGAGGGAGGGGTAAAGGAGGTTTAGAGGGTTAGGGGCTTGGACATCTAACAGGCATGTGTGAGAGTGTAGAGGAGTAGACGCAAGCAGTTTTTTTTACTTGACGTGCTGTTGGAGTGTGATCAAGGTAACATTTATGAAGATATATATATTTTTATTTTTTTTTATTTTTATTAACACATCGGCCGATTCCCACCAAGGCAGGGTGGCCCGAAAAAGAAAAACTTTCATCATCATTCACTCCATCACTGTCTTGCCAGAAGGGTGCTTTACACTACAGTTATAAAACTGCAACATTAACACCCCTCCTTCAGAGTGCCGGCACTGTACTTCCCATCTCCAGAACTCAAGTCCGGCCTGCCGGTTTCCTGAATCCCTTCATAAATGTTACTTTGCTCACACTCCAACAGCACGTCAAGTATTAAAACCATATGCCTCCATTCACTCCTATCAAATACGCTCACACATGCTTGCTGGAAGTCCAAACCCTCGCACACAAAACTTCCTTTACCCCTCCCTCCAACCTTTCCTAGGCCGACCCCTACCCCGCCTTCCCTCCACTACAGATTTATACACTCGAAGTCACTCTGTCTCGTTCCATTCTCTCACATGTCTAAACCACCTCAACAACCCCTCCTCAGCTCTCTGGACAATCGTTTTGGTGATCCCGCACCTCCTCCTAATTTCCAAACTCCGAATTCTCTGCATTATATTCACACCACACATTGACCTCAGACATGACATCTCCACTGCCTCCAGCCTTCTCCTCGTTGCAACATTCATCACCCATGCTTCACACCCATATAAGAGCGTTGGTATAACTATACTCTCATACATTCCCTTCTTTACTTCCATGGACAAGGTTCTTTGTCTCCACAGACTCCGAAGTGCTCCACTCACCCTTTTCCCCTCATCAATTCTATGATTCACCTCATCCTTCATAGACCCATCCGCCGACATGTCCACTCCCAAATATCTGAATACATTCACCTCCTCCATACTCTCTCCCTCCAATCTGATATCCAATCTTTCGTCACCTATTCTTTTTGTTATCCTCATCACCTTACTTTTTCCTATATTCACTTTCAATTTTCTTCTTTTACATACCCTACCAAATTCATCCACCAACCTCTGCAGCTTCTCTTCAGAATCTCCCAAAGCACAGTGTCATCAGCAAAAGCAACTGTGACAACTCCCACTTTGTATTTGCTTCTTTATCTTTTAGCCCAACACCTCTTGCCAAGACCCTCGCATTCACTTCTCTTACAACCCCATCTATAAATATATTGAACAACCACGGTGACATCACACATCCTTGTCTAAGGCCCACTTTTACTGGGAAATAGTCCCCTTCCCTCCTACACACTCTAACCTGAGCCTCACTATCCTCATAAAAACTCTTCACTGCTTTCAGTAACCTTCCTCCTATTCCATACACCTGCAACATCTGCCACATTGCCCCCTATCTACCCTATCATACGCCTTTTCCAAATCCATAAATGCCACAAAAACATCTTTACCCTTATCCAAATACTGTTCACCTATATGTTTCACTGTAAACACTTGGTCTACACACCCCTACCTTTCCTAAAGCCCCTTGTTCATCTGCTATCCTGCTTTCTGTTTTACTCTTAATTCTTTCAATAATAACTCTACCATACACTTTACCAGGTACACTCAACAGACTTATTCCCTATAATTTTTGCACTCTCTTTTGTCCCCTTTGCCTTTATACAAAGGAACAATACACACTCTCTGCCAATCCCTAGGTACCTTACCCTCTTCCATACATTTATTAAATAATAGCACCAACCACTCCAAAATTATATCCCAACCTGCTTTTAACATTTCTATCTTTATCCCATCAATCCCAGCTGCCTTACCCCTTTCATTCTACCCACTGCCTCACGAACTTCCCTACACCCACAACTGGCTCTTCCACACTCCCACACTTCCACACACATATATATATATATATATATATATATATATATATATATATATATATATATATATATATATATATATATATATATATATATATATATATTGCTACTTGCTCTTTATTTCCCATCATCGCATTGCTTTTCTTCAATCCCCACCATCTCCCTCCCTCTCCCTCTCGATCTCTGTCTCCCTCTCCCTCCCCTTTACCCCCTCTCCCTCCCTCCCCTCCCCTCTACCCCTCTCCCCTCCCTCTCCCCTCCCTCCGTCACACACAGGAAGGAAAGTTGTCTTGGGTCTCCGTCGTTTTTCTAGTCCACTCTGTGTCGGGCGCTGTGTACATAGAGACGCTCACACGTACGTATGTGTACCTGCCAAGCCTATATGTGCACATGCTTCCATTCATTCCCACACGCGCGCACTCACAAAAAAGCGCACCGCGCGCACTCACAAAAAGCGCACACGCGCGCACTCACAAAAAGCGCACACGCGCGCACTCTAAATTTCTCTTTTCAATCTTTATGATCTAAAAAAAAATTTTCTATTAAAAAAAATCTGTTTTTTTAAAAAAAACAGTCTTGGTTTTAAACCAGTCTTGGTTTTAAAACCAGTCTTGGTTTTAAAACCAGTCTTGGTTTTAAAACCAGTCTTGGTTTTAAAACCAGTCTTGGTTTTAAAACCAGTCTTGGTTTTAAAAGTTAATTAGTGGAAATATAACATGCTGGGGAATG
>WNWK01000674.1:245000-260000 GCA_009830355.1 Cherax destructor
TATTATTATTATTATTATTATTATTATTATTGATTATTATTATTATTATTATTATTATTATTATTATTATTATTATTATTATTATTATTATTATTATTATTATTATTATTATTATTATTATTATTATTATTATTATTATTATTATTATTATTATTATTATTATTATTATTGTTATTATTATTATTATTATTATTATTATTATTGTTATTATTATTGTTGTTATTATTATTATTATTATTATTATTGTTATTATTATTATTATTATTATTATTATTATTATTATTATTATTATTATTATTATTATTATTATTATCATTATTATTATTATTATTATTATTGTTATTATTATTGTTGTTGTTATTATTATTATTATTATTATTGTTATTATTATTATTATTATTATTATTATTATTATTATTACGTGTTTGCAGACCAACTAGGCCTAGCCTCACACCATGGTGGATGAAACAGCAGCCAACAACCAGCCTGGAGGCTGCTGTCCACAAGACCAACCACCCCTCACCACCACTCCTAACCACCACCCCACTACCACCAACTACCACCACCACCACCACCACCACCACCACTACACCACCACCCACCACAACTACGACCACCACCACCACCACTACACCACCACCACCCACCACAACCACCACAACCACAACTACCACCACTACCACCACAGAAGCGACTACAGCTGGAGGTCCTGTAGTAAGCAACGCTCACACGAAACACCGTGAGTACAGCTTCCTCAATTTTAAAGTACTTTTCCAGCACTCCGACAGCACCTTAAATCCCGGCAACCACTTACCTCTAGCCACTCCCATCTAACACGCTCATACATACCTTCTGTATATTCAGTCCCAAAACCTCCTTCACACCTCCTTCCAACCCTTCCTAGAACCTCACATACACCTTCCAACCCTTCCTAGAACCTCACATACTCCTCCCAACCCTTCCTAGAACCTCACATACTCCTTCCAACTTTTCCTAGAACCTCCCATACTCCTCCCAACCTTTCCTAGAACCACCCATACTCCTCCCAACCTTTCCTAGAACCTCCCATACTCCTCCCAACCTTTCCTAGAACCTCCCATACTCCTCCCAACCTTTCCTAGAACCTCCCATACCCCTCCCACCCATTTAATAACCCCGTCTCCTTAAATCTTTCTGACAAGACTTGTTATGAGTGCCAAAAAGCGCCATTACCTAGCTGTTAAAATTCATAGTTAGGAAACTAACCTTTAATCTTAATTAACCTGTTAGAATGAAGTAGTGATGCAAATGTTAATGTTATTTTGTTAACCTAGTTAGATCATTTATCTTAAGTTGTTAGGCTGGGTTATTACCAATTCTAGTTAGCAACGGTAGTTAGGAACGGTAGTTAGGAACTGTAGTTGGGAACGGTAGTTAGGGACTGTAGTTAGGAACTGTAGTTAGGGACTGTAGTTAGCAACTATAGTTATAATTGTGGTTAGGAACTGCAGTTAGGAACTGTAGTTAGGAACGGTAGCTAGGAACTGTAGTTAGAAACGGTAATTAGCATCTGTAGTTAGGAACTGTAGTTAGGAACTGTAGTTAGGAACTGTAGTTAGGAACTGTAGTTAGGAACGGTAGTTAGGAACTGTAGTTAGGAACTGCAGATAGGAACTGTAGTTAGGAACTGTAGTTAGGAACGGTAGTTAGTAGCTGCAGCTAGCAAGGTAACTGCTAGTTTAGTTATGTGGTGGAGACAGGGAGATAGAGAGAGAGAGAGAGAGAGAGAGAGAGAGAGAGAGAGAGAGAGAGAGAGAGAGAGAGAGAGAGAGAGAGAGAGAGAGAGAGACAGACAGACAGACAGACAGACAGACATACAGACAGACAGACAGAGACATTGACAGAGAGAAATATTCGAGACATTAGAGATTTGTACTCTCTCTCTCTCTCTCTCTCTCTCTCTCTCTCTCTCTCTGTTTCTCTAGGTAATACATTTTCTTGACTTACCTGTCATTTAGTTAATTACCTTGACCATGTAAAGTCTTTAAACTGTTCATTTATTAATTGTTATTATTATTGAGTGCTCTCGTTCCTAGGAAGATGATCGCTCTTGTTGCAGTGGCAGTTTCTGGGTTAGTGGCACTGGTGGTCCAGTTTGTCACTGCTTTCACCTGGCTTGCTCACCTGCCAGGTGGCTTGATCAGCTGGCTTGTGTGTGTGTAACCTGGCTTGCTGGTACTGGCTTTATTTATGGCCTCCGTTACACCTCCTTTACGTCCAAGACAGGACTTAGAAACACGTATAAGACAGGACTTAGAAACACGTCCAAGACAGGACTTAGAAACACTTCCAAGACAGGACTTATAAACACGTCTAAGACACGACTTAGAAACACGTCCAAGACAGGACTTAGAAACACTTCCGAGACAGGACTTAGAAACACGTCCAAGACAGGACTTAGAAACATGTCCAAGACAGGATTAGAAACACGTATAAGACAGGACTTAGAAACACGTCCAAGACAGGACTTAGAAACACGTCCAAGACAAGACTTAGAAACATGTCTAAGACAGGACTTAGAAACACGTACGAGACAGGACTTAGAAACACGTCCAAGACAGGTCAGCAATATACATCCTCTCTGCCTATAATTCCACATCTCTAAGTCGTAGTTTTCTATATAATAATCACTCTTCTGAACCTATAACAATCTTGTCCAGCCAGTCTAGAAATAAATAAAAAATAAAAATAAAAATTGGGTCTGAGAATTTATTTTTATCAAGAGAAATAAATGATGTATGTCAAATAAAAAAGAAAATTGGAAAGCGTACTCTACGTCGATGATGTTTGAACACGTCTGGCAGGTCAGGTGAGAGTGAGAGTGCTCCTGGCACCACGTTGTCGTACTGCAACACGAACCAACACACACACACACACACACACACACACACACACACACACACACATATATATATATATATATATATATATATATATATATATATATATATATATATATATATATATATATATATATATATATATATAATAAAGTGTTTCTAAGTCCTGTCTCTACGTGTTTCTAAGTCCTGTCTTGGACGTGTTTTTAAGTCCTGTCTCGTACGTGTTTCTAAGTCCTGTCTTGGACGTGTTTCTAAGTCCTGTCTTGGACGTGTTTCTAAGTCCTGTCTTAGACGTGTTTCTAAGTCCTGTCTCATACGCACGTATATATATATATATATATATATATATATATATATATATATATATATATATATATATATATATATATATATATATATATATATATATCGTGCCGATTAGGTAAAACTGGTCAATTAGCAAGAACTCATCTAAAATTAAGTCCTTTCTAAAATATTCTCTTATACGTTTAAAGATATATTTTTTCATTTATGTTAATGTAAGAATTTATAATTTTGTACCAAGAGAAACTTTGAAAACCTACCTAACCTTATTACAACAAGCGCAATTTAATTTAGCCTAACCCAACTAAATATATTTTAGATACGTTAACATTAATTTAATAATAAACAAATACAATGAAATATATTTTTTCGTTATGTTCAGAATGATTTTGGCGAAATTATTGCATACACAAATTTTCACTTGTCTTATATGGCAGGTGAGCGTTGCTATTTAAGCCAAAATAGCAAGTTTTACCTAAACACACACATTCCTACACGGCAGACATATATATATATATATATATATATATAATATATATATATATATATATATATATATATATATATATATATATATATATTATATATATATATATATATATATATATATATATATATATATATATATATATATATATATATATAATATATATATATATATATATATATATATATATATATATATATATATATATATATATATTCTTTTTATCTTTGCTGATATAATATGAGGGGGCTGGTAAACCCATAGGGGTGATGCAGTGTCCTGGGAAGGATAGGTGGTAGTGAGGTCTGAAGAAACGAAGGAGAGTTTCAACTGGTTTAAGCAAGAGACTGAAGATGAGAATGAATGTAGTCGAAAAAATGAGAAACTTTGAGAATTTAACAAATACAGTTTTGTCTAAGATGAATTATGTAAAAACTGACAACGTTGGTGATCAACCCAGTCTATGGTGTGTTATGGTGTATCATGGTGTGTTATGGTGTATCATAGTGTGTTATGGTGTGTTATGGTGTGTCATGGTGTGTTATGGTGTGTCATGGTGTGTCATGGTGTGTCATGGTGTGTTATGGTGTATCATAGTGTGTTATGGTGTGTTATGGTGTGTCATGGTGTGTCATGGTGTGTTATGGTGTGTCATGGTGTGTTATGGTGTGTTATGGTGTGTCATGGTGTGTTATGGTGTGTCATAGTGTGTGTCATGGTGTGTCATGGTGTGCCATGGTGTGTGTCATGGTGTGTCATAGTGTGTCATGGTGTGTGTCATGGTGTGTCATGGTGTATCATGGTGTGCTATGGTGTGTCATGGTGTGTTATGGTGTGTCATGGTGTGTGTCATGGTGTGTTATGGTGTGTCATGGTGTGTTATGGTGTATCATGGTGTTATGGTGTGTCATGGTGTGTGTCATGGTGTGTCATGGTGTATCATGGTGTGTTATGGTGTGTCGTGGTGTGTTATGGTGTGTCATTGTGTGTTATGGTGTGTCATGGTGTGTGTCATGGTGTGTCATGGTGTATCAGGGTGTGTGTCATGGTGTGTCATGGTGTGTTATGGTGTGTCATGGTGTGTTATGGTGTATCATGGTGTGTTATGGTGTGTCATGGTGTGTTATGGTGTGTCATGGTGTGTCATGGTGTATCAGGGTGTGTGTCATGGTGTGTCATGGTGTGCCATGGTGTGCCATGGTGTGTCATGGTGTGCCATGATGTCATGGTGTGTCATGGTGTGTCATCCAAGGATTGGCTACCAGTATCCCACTCTGCCTCCCCCACTCACACCACTCTGCCTCCCCCACTCACACCACTCTGCCCCCCCACTAACACCACTCTACCTCCCCCACTCACACCACTTTGCCTTCTCCACTCACACCACTCTGAATCCCCCACTCACACCGCTCTGCCTCCCCACTCGCACCACTCTGCCTCCCACTCACACCACTCTGATCCCCCACTCACACCACTCTGCCTCCCCCACTCACACCACTCTGCCTCCCCCACTCACACCACTCTGCCTCCCTCACTCACACCACTCTGCCTCCCCCACTCACACCACTCTGAATCCCCCTACTCACACCACTCTGCTTCCCCACTCACACCACTCTGCCTCCTCCACTCACACCACTCTGAATCCCCCCACTCACACCACTCTGAATCCCCACTCACACCACTCTGTTTCCTCCTCACACACTCTGCCTCCCCACTCCACCACTCTGCCTCCCCACTCACACCACTCTGCCTCCCCACTCACACCACTCTGCTTCCCCACTCACACCACTCTGCCTCCCCACTCACACCACTCAGCCTCCCCACTCACACCACTCTGCCTCCCTCACTCACACCACTCTGCCTCCCCACTCACACTCTGAACCTCTCCCCTCTTTCCCACTCACACCACTCTGCCTCCCCACTCACACCACTCTGCCCCCCACTCACACCACTCTGAATCCCCCACTCACACCACTCTGTTTCCCTCACTCACACCACTCTGCCTCCCCCACTCACACCACTCTGCCTCCCCCACTCACACCACTCTGCCTCCCCACTCACACCACTCTGCCTCCCCACTCACACCACTCTGCCCCCCCACTCACACCACTCTACCTCCCCCACTCACACCACTTTGCCTCCTCCACTCACACCACTCTGAATCCCCACTCACACCACTCTGAATCCCCCACTCACACCACTCTGTTCCTCACTCACACCACTCTGCCTCCTCACCACTCCCCACTCACCACTCTGAATCCCCCCTCTCCCACTCACACCACTCTGCCTCCCCACTCCACACCACTCTGCCTCCCTCCACTCACACCACTCTGCCTCTCCACTCACACCACTCTGCCTCCCCACTCACACCACTCTGCCTCCCCACTCACACCACTCTGCTCCCCACTCACACCACTCTGCCTCCACTCACCACTCTGCCTCCCCACTCACACCACTCTGCCTCCCCACTCACACCACTCTGCCTCCCCCACACCCTCTGCTCCACTCACACCACTCTGCCTCCCCACTCACACCACTCTGCCTCCCACTCACACCACTCTGCCTCCCCACTCACACCACTCTGCCTCCCCACTCACACCACTCTCTCCCCACTCACACCACTCTGCCCCACTCACACCACTCTGCCTCCCCACTCACACCACTCTGCCTCCCCACTCACACCACTCTGCCTCCCCACTCACACTCTGCCTCCCACTCCACCCTCTGCCTCCCCACTCACACCACTCTGCCTCCCCACTCACACCACTCTGCCTCCCCCACTCACACCACTCTGCCTCCCCCACTCACACCACTCTGCCTCCCCCCACACCACTCTGCCTCCCACCACACCACTCTGCCTCCCCACTCACACCACTCTGCCTCCCCACTCACACCACTCTGCCTCCCCACTCACACCACTCTGCCTCCCCACTCACACCACTCTGCCTCCCCACTCACACCACTCTGCCTCCCCACTCACACCACTCTGCCTCCCCACTCACACCACTCTGCCTCCCCACTCACACCACTCTGCCTCCCCACTCACACCACTCTGCCTCCCCACTCACACCACTCTCTCCCACACCAACCACTCTGCCCACTCCACCACCTCCACCACTCACCCATCCCCCACCCACCATCACCTCACTCTCACCCACCCACCATCCTCCACTCCACCACTCTGCACCATCACCCACTCCACTCCCCCACCATCACCCACTCTTCCCCAGCCATCACCAAATCTCCACACCCACCTATCCCACTCCACCCACCCACCATCACCCACTCCACCCACCCACCATCACCCACTCCACCCACCCACCATCACCCACTCCACCCACCCACCATCACCCACTCCACCCACCCACCATCACCCACTCCACCCACCCACCATCACCCACTAAACCCACCCACCATAACCCTACTCACCATCATTTCCTACACTCATGGCTACTCCACCAGTGGGTGCTCTACGGTGCTCTAAACTCTCATGAGCTCATGCCACGGAAAACCGCCAGTCTTGTCAATATTCATCAGTAACTCCTTGATCTGACATTCATTTCCTTATACACTAATTCTTTTCTCCTTCGTGTCCTCACAACAGTGTGACGCAAGCTAATCTGTCTTTCTTTCCTGGCAGAGTGCGGAGTGCCAACAATGCCACCACAGCCGGAAGGAAGGATCGTGAACGGCACTAATGCCAGGTTCGGGGAGTGGCCCTGGCAGGTGTCTGTAAGAAGGACGAGCTTCTTCGGGTTTTCGTCGACACACAGGTGTGGCGGCGCCTTACTCAACGAGCAGTGGGTGGCCACTGCTGGCCACTGTGTTGACGAGTGAGTGTCGACCCATACATCTGTACCTGCTTCCTACACTTGTCACCTGCACATCATGTCACCTCTCAGACTACTACACTTTACCACGTGTGTCACTTCATTCTACACTCGTGTCATCACTACGTGTCACCTCACCTTCACGTGTACACTTCGTGTCACTACCTTCACGTGTCACCTACACCTTCACGTGTCACCTACACCTTCACGTGTCACCTACACCTTCACGTGTCACCTACACCTTCACGTGTCACCTACACCTTTACGTGTACTACATCCTGTTCACCTTCACGTGTCACTCACTTACGTACCTACCTTACGTGTCACCTTTCGTATCCTTCACGTGTCACCTACACCTTCACCTGCTGTCAGATGTTCTATTAGATAATCTGGCATCCCTGCTGTAAAGTCTGCTGGCACTCTTATTAAACCATCTGCCAGCCATACTACACCAGCTGGAACAATCACTTTAAGAAGTGTCAGTGTCTTCAGGAAGTATAACACTCTGACAGATAGTTTACGTGTAGGTGGTATCCATAACATTTACTCAACTCATTCTCCTTAGTGTTACATTCTGCTCCTGTAATGATCTGATTATTCTCTAAATAAATTGAATCATCGCTTATTATCATATTTACTGCAGTGTCTCCTAACATTTATTTCCTCTCCCTCGTTTATGAATGTTTTTCTTCTTCCTAGTTCGTGATTCAGGAAGAATATAGGAAAACACTGGTTTGGCAAAAGAGTTGTGGATGAGTGGAACAAACTCCCGAGTACCGTCATAGAAGCTAAAACGTTGTGTAGTTTTAAAAATAGGTTGGATAAATATTTGAGTGGGTGAGTTGAACCTGACTAGCTTCTGCTAATAGGCCTGATGCCGTGCTCCTTAAGTGGATGTGATCTGACCTGACTAGGTGGGTCATTGGTTTAAGCCGTGAGATGACTTGGACTTGCCTCGCATGGGCCAGTAAGCCTGCTGCAGTGTTCCTTCTTTCTTATGTTCTTATTTGTGTGTTATCCTGCTGTCACATGTCTGTAATTATCTTCCGATCTCTATTAAAGTGTTTACTAACATTCCCCGCCTCTCCCTCGTTCGCGTAACAGCCTGTTGACGTCACAAATCCGGATCCGAGTGGGTGAGTACGACTTCTCGTCCACGATGGAGCCGTACCCGTACGTGGAGCGGGCCGTGAAACGCAAGGCTGTGCATCCCAAGTACAACTTCTTCACCTACGAGTACGACCTGGCGCTGGTGCAAATGGTGGATCCCCTAGAGTTCCTGCCTCACATCTCACCAATCTGTCTCCCCGGCAACAACGACCTCCTCATAGGGGAGAGAGGCACGGTGACAGGCTGGGGAAGGCTCTCAGAGCACGGCAGGTTGCCCTCAATCCTGCAGAAGGTAAAAATAAAATGGGAAAGGGAAAGAGATGTATGTGTAGAATAAGGGAACGATTTCAAAGGTAATTTAGGAACGGAAGAGCTAAGAATGTGCTTCTCCGAGCTAGACTCACCCTCTCCCGAGGCCTCCCTCAGGGTGACATGGAGAAAATAAGAGTATGGGGAAAGGGCAACAATGAAAAAGGGTGAAGGACAATGTTTCACAACATTTTCAAACGTAATAATATAGTAATTCCAGTTTTCACAAAGTGAAATGCTCAGTACCCAAAGGATCGGTCCTGGCACCCAAGCTGTTTCTCATCCTCACACAAAATTCTCATTTTTTCATTCTCATTTCTGCATGACGCAGAAATGAGAATGAACATCGCTTCAGCGGAAGACACCGATAAATTTCGAACAAATATCAACAAAGAATATATTATCATCTTTAATGGTGAAAAATTCCAGTTACATTGATGTAGAAAAAATGAAGAACTGGAAGCGACGATCACAGGATACAAAACTGAGACAAATGATCTCACAGAACGAAAGAAACGTGTAAAAGAGTTGAGAATAATAACGACAGACGAATTATCGTATAGAAAATTCAATAAACGAAATGGTTCCAACTCCAGGGAAATGACAGGGTGAGTTATGAGAACATACATAAGAAAAAGTGCTCACAGGGCCTTTCAAGGCAATAAACACATCTGATGTGGAATATGTACACAGATGATTGTCTGACCGCAAATAATTAATGAAATATAACTAGTGGTGACTCCTTAAAGTCCACAAGATATTCTCAGCAGGAAGAAGATACGTACCTAATACGTGAGGAAAGTTACTACTCTGTACAGTGCCACAACAAGTTGCTGGGGTGATAGATACCGTAGGCAGTGTAGAATAAACCCAGTGCAGAGGCTTGGTTGGCAGCGCACTCATCTCACACCAGGCACGGGTGGAAACATTGAGCATATTTCCTTACACCTGCTGCCCCTGATCACCTAGCAGCAAGTAGGTACCTGTGTTATGTGTTGCATCCTGGGGGTGGTAGTATACCCTAGATAGGGCTGGACTTTGAAATGAGCTGAGGCAGAATAACAGCTTATAGCCTGTAAAACTGATTTGCGTAAAGAAATATAAGCAGTAGTGCCCTTGCCAAAACACGTGCAAGCTGTTCCAACATACGAGGCCCAAGACTCTTCACCCTCCTACCAGCAGGTATAATCAAAATTGCCAGAAATTAACGTAGACGTTTTCAAGAGGAAATAATACAAGTGTCTATGGGAAATGGGGGTTATGTTGTTGTGTGGTAACCGCGGACAACAACAGTCTAGTTGATCAGGCAGTACACAGGAAAGTCTAGTAGCCTCAGGTCAGGCTATGAGAGTAGAAAATCATGATAATCATGATAAATCAATCTTGTCTTCTTTTAACTTATAGTTTACTGACTTTGTAAATAATATCACTGAAATAAGTCCTTTGATAATCCAGATCCATCATAATTTTAGCGCTAATCGCATTTCATCATGATAATCTTGTCCCATGATAACTATTGTCTGCCCCATGATAACTATTGTCTGCCCCGTGATAACTATTGTCTGCCCCATGATAACTATTGTCTGCCCCATGATAACTATTGTCTGCCCCATGATAACTATTGTCTGCCCCGTGTTAACTATTGTCTGCCCCATGATAACTATTGTCTGCCCCATGATAACTATTGTCTGCCCCATGATAACTATTGTCTGCCCCGTGTTAACTATTGTCTGCCCCATGATAACTATTATCTGCCCCGTGATAATTATTGTCTGCCCCATGATAACTATTGTCTGCCCCATGATAACTATTGTCTGCCCCATGATAACTATTGTCTGCCCCATGATAACTATTGTCTGCCCCATGATAACTATTGTTTGCCCCATGATAACTATTGTCTGCCCCATGATAACTATTGTCTGCCCCATGATAACTATTGTCTGCCCCGTGTTAACTATTGTCTGCCCCATGATAACTATTGTCTGCCCCATGATAACTATTGTCTGCCCCATGATAACTATTGTCTGCCCCATGATAACTATTGTCTGCCCCATGATAACTATTGTCTGCCCCGTGTTAACTATTGTCTGCCCCATGATAACTATTATCTGCCCCGTGATAACTATTGTCTGCCCCATGATAACTATTGTCTGCCCCATGATAACTATTGTCTGCCCCGTGTTAACTATTGTCTGCTCCATGATAACTATTATCTGCCCCGAGATAACTATTGTCTGTCCAATGATAAATATTGTCTGCCCTATGATAATTATTGTCTGCCCCATGATAACTATTGTCTGCCCCATGATAACTATTGTCTGCCCCATGATAATTATTGTCTGCCCCATGATAACTATTGTCTGCCCCATGATAACTATTGTCTGCCCCATGATAACTATTGTCTGCCCCATGATAACTATTATCTGCCCCATGATAACTATTGTCTGCCCCATGATAACTATTGTCTGCCCCATGATAACTATTGTCTGCCCCATGATAACTATTGTCTGCCCCGTGTTAACTATTGTCTGCCCTATGATAATTATTGTCTGCCCCATGATAACTATTGTCTGCCCCATGATAACTATTGTCTGCCCCATGATAACTATTGTCTGCCCCGTGTTAACTATTGTCTGCCCTATGATAATTATTGTCTGCCCCATGATAACTATTGTCTGCCCCATGATAACTATTGTCTGCCCCATGATAACTATTATCTGCCCCATGATAACTATTGTCTGCCCCGTGTTAACTATTGTCTGCCCCATGATAACTATTGTCTGCCCCGTGATAACTATTGTCTGCCCCATGATAACTATTGTCTGCCCCATGATAACTATTGTCTGCCCCATGATAACTATTGTCTGCCCCGTGATAACTATTGTCTGCCCCATGATAACTATTATCTGCCCCGTGATAATTATTGTCTGCCCCATGATAATTATTGTCTGCCCCATGATAACTATTGTCTGCCCCATGATAACTATTGTCTGCCCCATGATAACTATTGTCTGCCCCGTGTTAACTATTGTCTGCCCCATGATAACTATTGTCTGCCCCATGATACTATTGTCTGCCCCATGATAACTATTGTCTGCCCCATGATAACTATTGTCTGCCCCATGATAACTATTGTCTGCCCCATGATAACTATTGTCTGCCCCATGATAACTATTGTCTGCCCCATGATAACTATTGTCTGCCCCATGATAACTATTGTCTGCCCCATGATAACTATTGTCTGCCCCATGATAACTATTGTCTGCCCCATGATAACTATTGTCTGCCCCATCATGCTAGTGGTTTACTTTTCTGCGTAATCTGTTAACTGCATTTTGTATACTACAGAAAGAAATAACATTGTATTATGCTGTATTGTAGTGCCCATGGTAATTGTGTATGTCTTCCGGCAGGGATCTGTTCCCATCGTCAGTAACAGCAAGTGTAAAGACATGTTCCTGAAGGGAGGGAGACGAGAGCACATCCCCGAGATCTTCCTGTGTGCTGGATATGAGAAGGGAGGCATTGACTCCTGTCAGGTGAGTCTATATGGTCCCCTGGTCCCCTGTCAGGTGAGTCTATATGGTCCCCTGGTCCCCTGGTCCCCTGTCAGGTGAGTCAATATGGTCCCCTGTCAGGTGAGTCTATATGGTCCCCTGGTCCCCTGTCAGGTGAGTCTATATGGTCCCCTGTCAGGTGAGTCTATATGGTCTCCTGGTCCCCTGTCAGGTGAGTCTATATGGTCCCCTGGTCCCCTGTCAGGTGTGTCAATATGGTCCCCTGTCAGGTGAGTCTATATGGTCCCCTGGTCCCCTGTCAGGTGAGTCAATATGGTCCCCTGTCAGGTGAGTCTATATGGTCCCCTGGTCCCCTGTCAGGTGAGTCTATATGGTCCCCTGGTCCCCTGTCAGGTGAGTCTATATGGTCCCCTGGTCCCCTGTCAGGTGAGTCTATATGGTTCCCTGGTCCCCTGTCAGGTGAATTCCCCATTCTTTTATTGTCCTCAAATTTCAGCTTCTGTTGACCTAGTTTCTGTTGGAGCTATAAATGAGGAATCCTCTTCCTTCTGTGTACAGTTAAACAGTTGACCTCTCATGCTCCTGTGCAGGTGTTTCATATATATATATATATATATATATATATATATAAAATATATATATATATATATATATATATATATATATATATATATATATATATATATATATACACACTTAGAGGTAAGTGTCACTACGGTGAGCGGGAAGAAGAGGAAAGACGATTCCTCTCGGGTAGTGACACTTTCCATCTCGTTACGCCCTGTTTACCCTGTTGCTCTCTCTCTCTCTCTCTCTCTCTCTCTCTCTCTCTCTCTCTCTCTCTCTCTCTCTCTCTCTCTTATTTGCACATCTGCTTGTTCTTGTTCTTTTATACAGTGTCTTGGTGAAATTGCTGTTTGTTATTGCAGGTATCGTAGCTTGGTGACACTGCTGTCGTTACGGCTATCGTAGCTTGGTGACACTGCTGTCGTTACGGCTATCGTAGCTTGGTGACACTGCTGTCGTTACGGCTATCGTAGCTTGGTGACACTGCTGTCGTTACGGCTATCGTAGCTTGGTGACACTGCTGTCGTTACGGCTATCGTAGCTTGGTGACACTGCTGTCGTTACGGCTATCGTAGCTTGGTGACACTGCTGTCGTTACGGCTATCGTAGCTTGGTGACACTGCTGTCGTTACGGCTATCGTAGCTTGGTGACACTGCTGTCGTTAATGCTATCGTAGCTTGGTGACACTGCTGTCGTTACGGCTATCGTAGCTTGGTGACACTGCTGTCGTTACGGCTATCGTAGCTTGGTGACACTGCTGTCGTTACGGCTATCGTAGCTTGGTGACACTGCTGTCGTTACGGCTATCGTAGCTTGGTGACACTGCTGTCGTTACGGCTATCGTAGCTTGGTGACACTGCTGTCGTTACGGCTATCGTAGCTTGGTGACACTGCTGTCGTTACGGCTATCGTAGCTTGGTGACACTGCTGTCGTTACGGCTATCGTAGCTTGATGACACTGCTGTTGTTACAGCTATCGTAGCTTAGTGAAACTACTGTTGTTACAGCTATCGTAGCATGGTGAAACTGCTGTTGTTACAGCTATCGTAGCTTAGTGAAACTACTGTTGTTACAGCTATCGTAGCATGGTGAAACTACTGTTGTTACAGCTATCGTAGCATGGTGACACTGCTGTCATTACAGCTATCGTTGATCAAATTGACTTCAGTAATTTCCATTTTCTGTAATAACTTCAATGTCAAAATATTCGGATTTACTTCCTAGTTACTTCCTAGTTACTTCCTAGTTACCTCCTGAAGTCACGCCCTCAATGTCATATTCAAAATCTCACTGAATACAGTGATTCTGTGCAACGCGCAGATCACTTTCAATACAATAGCATTATGGGAAATCTCTGAAGCAACATACACATTATATACATTAGTATCTGCAAGATTTGGTTATTTATGAACAATACCACTTTCTATGCAAAACAAGACTAATTGATGCATTTACAAGAACTGGTTTTGTGTATAGAAAGGTCTTGGGGACTCTAGAGGTCTGCAGACCACAAAGTTAGGCCAGGACGTGGTCTATTTTAGTGACTTCAAGCTACTGGCCAAGCTAGCCGCCTGAAGCATTGAAGAGGCAGGGAGTGAGTCAGTGATAGGCTAGGTATGAGTTGGCCAAAGTACGTGAGAGTGTATGTGGGCGGATATGTGCGGATATAAAACTCTAGGGCACTCGTTTAGTATTGCCACACACAGTACAGGTAGACAAGAATCATCGTGAAAGTAGTGTGGAAGGCAGATGCAAGCGTGGTTGGAGTCCTGTGTCGTGTGGAACACAGTTGGCGTGAGTATGACAAGAAATCTTGAGGCGGAAGTGGTTCACAGAGGGGCCAGGAAGGTAATGTTTAGGAGATTCTCCGTGGAGGCTGTTGCTGCATCTCCTGAAACCTTCTACAAGATGCTCTTCACTCCAACTGGCAGCATTTTTCAAACTTTTTATTGGTGTGAGGGATGGTGTTTTGAGGCCAGGAATTACTGATCAT
>WNWK01000674.1:265000-375000 GCA_009830355.1 Cherax destructor
CCCCTTGTTTCTGTGTTCCCTCTCTGGAACATCCTGTCCCTGTCTACCTTGTCGATTCCCCGCAGTATTTTGTATGTCATTATCATGTCTCCTCTGACCCTTCTTTCCTCCAGTGTTGTTAGTCCTATTTCCCTCAATCTTTCTTCATAGGACAGACCCCTGAGTTGTGGAACTAGCCTTGTCGCAAACCTTTGCACTTTCTCTAGTTTCTTTACGTGCTTGACCAGGTGTGGGTTCCAGACTGGTGCTGCATATTCTAGTATGGGCCTGACGTACACGGTGTACAGTGTCTTGAACGATTCCTTGTTTAGGTAACGGAACGCTAATCTTAGGTTTGCCAGTCGCCCATATGCTGCCGCAGTTATCTGGTTGATGTGTGCCTCCGTGTGTGTGTGTGTGTGTGTGTGTGTTGTGTGTGTGTATGTGTGTGTGTGTGTGTGTGTGTTGTGTGTGTGTATGTGTGTGTGTACTCGCCTATTTGTACTCACCTGTTTGTGGTTGCAGGGGTCGAATCATTGCTCCTGGCCCCGCCACTTCACTGATTGCTACTAGGTCCTCTCTCTCCCTGCTCCATGAGCTTTATCAAACCTCGTCTTAAAACTATGTATGGTTCCTGCCTCCACTACGTCACTTTCTAGGCTATTCCACTTCCTGACAACTCTATGACTGAAGAAATACTTCCTAACATCCCTTTGACTCATAGGAGTCTTCAACTTCCAATTGTGACCCCTTGTTTCTGTGTTCCCTCTCTGGAACATCTTGTCTCTGTCCACCTTATCTATTCCTCGCAGTATTTTATATGTCGTTATCATGTCTTCCCTAACCCTCCTGTCCTCTAGTGTCGTCAGGCCGATTTTCCTTAACCTTTCTTCGTAGGACAATCCCCTTAGCTCTGGGACTAGTCTTGTTGCAAACCTTGCACTTCCTCTAATTTTTTGACGTGATTGACCAGGTGTGGGTTCCAGACTGGTGCTGCATACTCCAGTATGGGCCTGACGTATATGGTGTACAGAGTCTTGAATGATTCCTTAGTGAGGTATTGGAACGCTATTCTTAGGTTTGCCAGGCGCCCGTATGCTGCAGCAGTTATCTGATTAATGTGTGCCTCAGGAGATGTGCTCGGTATTATACTCACCCCAAGATCTTTTTCCTTGAGTGAGGTTTGCAGTCTTTGGCCACCTAGACTATACTCTGCGGTCTTCTTTGCCCTTCCCCGATCTTCATGACTTTACATTTGGCAAGGTTAAATTCTAGGAGCCAGTTACTGGACCAGGCTTGTAGCCTGTTCAGGTCTCTTTGTAGTCCTGCCTGATCCTCGACTGCTTTAATTCTTCTCATTAACTTCACATCATCTGCAAACAGGGACAATTCTGAGTCTATTCCTTCCGTTATGTCATTCACATATACCAAAAACAGTACAGGTCCCAGGACTGACCCTTGTGAAACCTCACTCGTGTGTACTCACCTAATTGTACTCACCTAATTGTGGTTGCAGGGGTCGAGACTCAGCTCCTGGCCCCGCCTCTTCGCTGTCTGCTACTGGGTCTCTGCTCTCCCTGCTCCATGAGCTTTATCATACCTTGTCTTAAAACTATGTATGGTTCCTGCCTCCACTATATCTTTCTCTAGACTATTCCACTTCCTGACTACTCTGTGGCTGAAGAAATGTTTCCTGACATCCCTTTGACTCATCTGAGTCTTCAGCTTCCAGTTGTGTCCCCTTGTTTCTGTGTTCCCTCTCTGAAACAACCTGTCACTATCTACCTTGTCAATTCCCCGCAGTATTTTGTATGTCGTTATCATGTCTCCTCTGACCCTTCTTTCCTCTAGTGTTGTTAGTCCTATTTCCCTCAATCTTTCTTCATAAGACAGACCCCTGAGTTGTGGAACTAACCTTGTCGCAAACCTTTGCACTTTCTCTAGTTTCCTTACGTGCTTGAACAGGTGTGGGTTCCAGACTGGTGCTGCATATTCTAGTATGGGCCTGACGTACACGGTATACAGTGTCTTGAACGATTCCTTGTTAAGGTAACGGAACGCTAATCTAAGGTTTGCCAGACGCCCATATGCTGTGTGTGTGTGTGTGTGTGTGTGTGTGTGTGTGTGTGCACTGAGTCACTAAATTTACTTCTAATTCATTGGTTACTTGGTCTTTGTTATCAACTTCATGTGGGGACACTAACTAACTAGCTAACTCGTTGCTGTTCTTCCTCAGGGTGACTCAGGAGGGCCGCTGCAGGTTCGAGGCGCTGATGGAAGATATTTCCTGGCCGGAATCATATCATGGGGCATAGGCTGTGCTGAGCCTAACTTACCCGGGGTCTGTACCCGGATCTCAATGTTCGTGCCCTGGATCCTGGAGAACGTCACCTAGACGCCTGAAAAAAATGCCACCTAAGATGCCTAGGAAAGTGTTATAATAGCTCTTTTGCCACCTAGGTGCGTGGGAAATGTCGTTTTAGACGCTTAGGTGCCACCTAGGTGCCTGATGTTTCCCAGGTCGCTTGGAAATTGTCACCTGGGAGCCTAGATGATGCCACATAGTGCCTTAGGACTGTCACCCTGGTGCCAAATGCTCTCAAGGTGCCAGCAAAATATCAATTAGGTGCCTGACAAAACGGTACCCACGAGCCTAGAAAAGAGCCACCCGGGCACCTGGAATATCTAACCCGATGCCTGACGAGTGCCACCCAGGTTTGACACCTAAGATGGTCACCTGGACTCGCGGAAAAGTTGCACCGAAACCTCGGAAACCCTTCACCTAATTGCTCGAAACGTCCAACATTTACCCGGATCGTCGAAACATCACCTGGCCATCAGGTAAACGTCACCTGATATTCCCAGATCGTCTTAGAACCGAGAATATTTGAGTAATATCTCCTTAAATATTAATCTAGATCTCAGATGAACAATTGTTATTATGTAGATGAATGGTTCAGAGAACCGACAAGTTGTTAAATTAGACACATATGCAACACTTGGGTATCTTTATTGAGAAAACGTTTCGCCACACAGTGGCTTCATCAGTCCAATACAAAGAAAGTAGTATAAGGAGAGTTTGAGGTAACAGCTCTGAGTCGATGTGTCAGTCCATCAATCTTGAAGTAAATACGTATTTACTTCAAGATTGATGGACTGAACACATCGACTCCAGGCCGAGGGACTGATTACCTCAAACTCCTCCTTTTATTACTACTTTCTTTTTTGTATTGGACTGATGAAGCCACTGTGTGGCGAAACGTTTTCTCAATAAAGATACCCAAGTGTTGCATATGTGTCTAATTTAACAAATTGTTATTATATTCCTGGAAAGCACTAGGCCCGTAGGGGCTATGCACCACCTAGGGAATGGGAAGTCATCAGGTTTGATCCAAGGAAGCCTTGGATACTGTGTCCCGGTACTGTGTCCGGGTACTGTGTCCGGGTACTGTGTCCGGGTACTGTGTCCCGGTACTGTGTCCCGGTACTGTGTCCCGGTACTGTGTCCCGGTACTGTGTCCCGGTACTGTGTCCCTGTACATTGGGGAAATGCAATGAATTAAATGTAACTACGCCAGCAACACTGTAACTACGCCAGCAACACTGTAACTACGCCAGCAACACTGTTACTACGCCAGCAACACTGTTACTACGCCAGCAACACTGTTACTATGCCAGCAACACTGTAACTACGCCAGCAACACTGTAACTACGCCAGCAACACTGTAACTACGCCAACAACACTGTAACTACGCCAGCAACACTGTTACTACGCCAGCAACACTGTTACTACGCCAGCAACACTGTAACTACGCCAGAAACACTGTAACTACGCCAGCAACACTGTAACTACGCCAGCAACACTGTAACTACGCCAGCAACACTGTAACTACGCCAGCAACACTGTTACTACGCCAGCAACACTGTAACTACGCCAGCAAGACTGTAACTACGCCAGAAACACTGTAACTACGCCAGCAACACTGTAACTACGCCAGCAACACTGTTACTACGCCAGCAACACTGTAACTACGCCAGCAACACTGTTACTACGCCAGCAACACTGTTACTAAGCCAGCAACACTGTAACTACGCCAGCAACACTGTTACTACGCCAGCAACACTGTTACTACGCCAGCAACACTGTAACTACGCCAGCAACACTGTAACTACGCCAGCAACACTGTAACTACGCCAGCAACACTGTAACTCGCCAGCAACACTGTTACTACGCCAGCAACACTGTAACTACGCCAGCAACACTGCAATGTAATTACAGCAACATAAGTCACCACTGCAACACAATTCACAATACTTCTTGCACTGAGTAACACCATAACATTAGCATTATGACATTCACCAAAGAAAGCTAGACCCGTGTGGGCCGTACAGAGGTCAAGCAGAGCCTGGAGAGAGGGGCAACCCTATTCCCTTGGATCCAGAGCTTCACCATAATCATCCCGGTACCTATGAAATATTTCACGTCTAAATCCTTGGGAATTATTATTATTATTATTATTATTATTATTATTATTTTTATAGAGTGGAAGGTGTGAGTGAGGCTCGATCCTGTCACAAAAACTTCCTGCCTACCTCTCCAAACTCTAATATTGCTGACAATGACTCCTATCTACCTATAGATCATTTTTGCATTCAAGAAGGAAGGCGCTAAACCCGCAGGATGGGAGGCCACACAGCTCCTGGGGCGAATTTCAAGCAATCAGGTTTGATCCGAAGACAGGGAGGGTAGTTAGTTCCGAGGGTGGTGGGCAGCGTCGTCAGGGTGGGCAGCGTCGTCAGGGTGGGCAAACATGTGCTAATAATCCCCTTGTTAAAACACCTGTGTTAGGCTCAATGTGCCATTAGTCTCCTTTTGGGCTTTCACATATCTTACATGGAGACTCAACATTACCTCTCTATATAAATAATTATATACTGTACCAAACTGATGCATATTATACTGAATTATATATATATATATATATATATATATATATATATATATATATATATATATATATATATATATATATATATAGTGTGTGTGTGTGTGTGTGTGTGTGTGTGTGTGTGTACTCACCTAATTGTGGTTGCAGGGGTCGAGACTCAGCTCCTGGCCCCGTGTGTGTGTGTGTGTGTGGTCAACCAGCGGAAACAGTACTGAAGGCTTGATCCTCCGTCGGCTAAGAGGTACACTGTCCTCTTTGTATATATCCAGTTCTACACATCTAGTTAACTACAAACTCGTGTGAGACCATCCGCAGCTAGTGTACGTGTAGTGTACGTGTAGTGTACGTGTAGTGTACGTGTAGTGTACGTGTAGTGTACGTGTGTATTACTTCCTCACAGCCGGCTATAATGTGTATAATAATAAGTCAACAATCACGCAGATAACATGATAACAACTCTGTGTTATCTACCTTTAGTTTGTATGCAAAGTTTGATGTCGCATTAAGAAGTTATATTTTTTATGTATATATTTATATCGTGTGTAAATACCTCGACGAGTAAATACATATGTATTGTCGGGAGGTATACCTAGCATTAGCTATGCATAAATACCTGCAGGCAGGGTTAGACAGGACCACCAGCAGTTAGTGTGGTTGTAATTGTTTAAGTCACAAGCTGGAGTGTACGAGGCAGTAGTAAATAGTGCTGGATGCTCCTATTGCCTCCTGTCGTGCCTCTCCTCACACTTAAACCACTCCCCTCCCCTCTAGGTCAAAAAAAAAAAAACCTCACCCCGTCAACCTGAAGGTCATAGTTACCAACTCAGAGACAGTATTATCGTTGTTATTATTAAAAACACGAGAATAACAGTATTATCAACTTGTCTTAAATTTTTAGCATTTTGGCATGTCAATGGGTCTTCCTAAACTCCCTTTATCCCCTTTACCATTTTCATTCTTAGCTGCTTTCTTTTCTCTCCCTGGTTTCTTCTTCTCTCTACAGTTTCTTTATTCCTCTATCATGCTATTTTTTTTGCTTTCCATGTTTTATTTTCTCACCAAGTTCCCTAGCAACTTAGCTACTGTTCAACTCAAGTTCGTGAAACTTTTGTAAGGTTTTGAACTTTAGCAGTTCAATCATGGAAAGATCTCAGTAACTTCATTTTTAACTTGTCTATTATTACGTATTAATTATTATTATTATTATTATTATTATTATTATTATTATTATTATTATTATTATTATTATTATTATTATTATTATTATTATTATTATTAATACGTCACTTGATGCTTTTTAAAGACAGGCCTTCCTCCAGGGTTGGGGTGGGGGTATGGTGATGTACAAGCAGAGGGGGAGTGGGGGAGGGTAGGGGCTGGGAGTGTGTGGGTGTGTGGGGATTGGAGGTGTGTGGGGTTGGAGGTGTGTGGGGATTGGAGGTGTGTGGGTGTGTGGGGTTGGAGGTGTGTGTGGGGGTGCGGGATTGGAGGTGTGTGTGGAGGTGTGGGGTTGGAGGTGTGTGGGGTGTGGGGCTGGAGGTGTGTGTGGGGTGTGGGGTTGTAGGTGTGTGGGGTGGGGTTGGTGGTGTGTGGGGGTGTGGGGTTGGAGGTGTGTGGGGGTGTGGGGTTGGAGGTGTGTGTGGGGTGGGGGGTTGGAGGTGTGTAGGGTTGGAGGTGTGGGGTTGGAGGTGTGTTGGGTTGGAGGTGAGTGTGGGGGTGTGGGGTTGGAGGTGTGTGGGGTTGGAGGAGTGTGTGGGGTTGGAGGTGTGTGGGGTTGGAGGTGTGTGGGGTTGGAGGAGTGTGTGGGGTTGGAGGAGTGTGGGGGTGTATCACGAGAGAGACACAACAACATTCACTGCTAACATTCACAACTGGTATATCACAACAATCTTTTGTGTAATATTTGTGTAAATAAAATAATATAAGAACACAATCTTGTGTAATTGTCCCTCTCACTGATTTTGGGGTGGTAGGAGAAGTGGAATATTCAAATGGCATCAGGAAGAAATCCAAATATTCTTCCTTGAAGCCTTTTTATCCACTTCTCCGAGGCTATGGGTCCCACAATTTGTACCAGAGGTGGACCCCATCATATATATATATATATATATATATATATATATATATATATATATATATATATATATGAATCAGATATATTTAATGCTCACTAAAGTCACGACAATCTTTAATTTATTGTTATTATTATTATTATTATAATTATTAATATTATTATTATTATTATTATTAAGGAGAAGTGCTAAGTCCGTGAGGGTAATATAGCATCTCTTCCTTGAAAAGAACTTTATATATATATATATATATATATATATATATATATATATATATATATATATATATATATATATATATATATTTAAAAATAATTTAATTTTAAGTATTTTCAAACATATATATGTAAAAAGGATAAAAAAACGAAAATACAATATATATAATATATATTTTAATAATTACATTGCTCTTATGTTGAGAAAATGTTAAATTCCTGTGTTTAAAGCCTATTAGTACAAGCCTACTAGTACAAGCCCTGAGCAATAGCAACAATAGCGCTTTTGTTAATAACAGTACAATACAATTATTCTGTAAACATTTCTGGTGCAGTGACGTTTATCAGTGACACTGGGTTACAGTGATCAAGACACTGGGTTACAGTGATCAAGACACTGGGTTACAGTGATCAAAACACCGGGTCACAGTGATCAAGACACTGGGTTACAGTGATCAAGACACTGGGTTACAGTGATCAAGACACTGGGTTACAGTGATCAAGACACTGGGTTACAGTGATCAAGACACTGGGTTACAGTCATCAAGACACTGGGTTACAGTGATCAAGACACTGGGTTACAGTGATCAAGACACTGGGTTACAGTGATCAAAACACCGGGTTACAGTGATCAAGACACTGGGTTACAGTGATCAAGACACCGGGTTACAGTGATCAAGACACTGGGTTACAGTGATCAAGACACTGGGTTACAGTGATCAAGACACTGGGTTACAGTGATCAAAACACCGGGTCACAGTGATCAAGACACTGGGTTACAGTGATCAAAACACCGGGTCACAGTGATCAAGACACTGGGTTACAGTGATCAAGACACTGGGTTACAGTGATCAAGACACTGGGTTACAGTGATCAAGACACTGGGTCACAGTGATCAAGACACTGGGTCACAGTGATCAAGACACCGGGTCACAGTGATCAAGACACTGGGTTACAGTGATCAAGACACCGGGTCACAGTGATCAAGACACTGGGTTACAGTGATCAAGACACCGGGTTACAGTGATCAAGACACCGGGTCACAGTGATCAAGACACCGGGTCACAGTGATCAAGACACTGGGTTACAGTGATCAAGACACTGGGTTACAGTGATCAAGACACCGGGTTACAGTGATCAAGACACTGGGTTACAGTGATCAAGACACCGAGTTACAGAGATCAAGACACTGGGTTACAGTGATCAAGACACCGAGTTACAGTGATCAAGACACTGGGTTACAGTGATCAAGACACCGAGTTACAGTGATCAAGACACTGGGTTACAGTGATCAAGACACCGAGTTACAGTGATCAAGACACTGGGTTACAGTGATCAAGACACCGAGTTACAGTGATCAAGACACTGGGTTACAGTGATCAAGACAAACTCTGCTGTCTCGTATAATCCCCCTCCATTGTCTACAGACTCACTAAAATTCTAAATATCTGAACCGGTTAGGTCAGCAGTGACGTTGATGGTGTTGCTAGAATTTGGTGCAGATTTATGTGCCATGCTGACCCTGGGGAGGCTAATGGGAGAAGCAGTGCCATGTTTGACTACCATAGTGACCACCACTCCCACCAGTGCTCCCACAATCAACATACCTATGGCCAGACCTGCCATGTCTCCTGAAACATTACGAATTTCTTTTAGTGCCTCCGAAATAGAGTATCAATATTAGCTACATACATATATAGTATATATATATATATATATATATATATATATATATATATATATATATATATATATATATATATATATATATATTTTTTTTTTTTTTTTTTTTTTTTTTATTAACACATCAGCCGATTCCCACCAAGGCAGGGTGGCCCGAAAAGAAAAACTTTCATCATCATTCACTCCATCACTGTCTTGCCAGAAGGGTGCTTTACACTACAGTTATAAAACTGCAACATTAACACCCCTCCTTCAGAGTGCCGGCACTGTACTTCCCATCTCCAGAACTCAAGTCCGGCCTGCCGGTTTCCTGAATCCCTTCATAAATGTTACTTTGCTCACACTCCAACAGCACGTCAAGTATTAAAAACCATATGCCTCCATTCACTCCTATCAAATACGCTCACACATGCTTGCTGGAAGTCCAAGCCCCTCGCACACAAAACTTCCTTTACCCCTCCCTCCAACCTTTCCTAGGCCGACCCCTACCCCTCCTTCCCTCCACTACAGATTTATACACTCTCGAAGTCACTCTGTCTCGTTCCATTCTCTCTACATGTCCAAACCACCTCAACAACCCCTCCTCAGCTCTCTGGACAATCGTTTTGGTAATCCCGCACCTCCTCCTAATTTCCAAACTCCGAATTCTCTGCATTATATTCACACCACACATTGACCTCAGACATGACATCTCCACTGCCTCCAGCCTTCTCCTCGTTGCAACATTCATCACCCATGCTTCACACCCATATAAGAGCGTTGGTATAACTATACTCTCATACATTCCCTCTTTACTTCCATGGACAAGGTTCTTTGTCTCCACAGACTCCGAAATGCTCCACTCACCCTTTTCCCCTCATCAATTCTATGATTCACCTCATCCTTCATAGACCCATCCGCCGACATGTCCACTCCCAAATATCTGAATACATTCACCTCCTCCATACTCTCTCCCTCCAATCTGATATCCAATCTTTCGTCACCTATTCTTTTTGTTATCCTCATCACCTTACTCTTTCCTATATTCACTTTCAATTTTCTTCTTTTACACACCCTACCAAATTCATCCACCAACCTCTGCAACTCCTCTTCAGAATCTCCCAAAAGCACAGTGTCATCAGCAAAAAGCAACTGTGACAACTCCCACTTTGTATTTGCTTCTTTATCTTTTAGCCCAACACCTCTTGCCAAGACCCTCGCATTCACTTCTCTTACAACCCCATCTATAAATATATTGAACAACCACGGTGACATCACACATCCTTGTCTAAGGCCCCCTTTTACTGGGAAATAGTCCCCTTCCCTCCTATATATAATATATATATATATATAAAGGTAAAGTCTCAGCTGGTGACTACTAGTCACCAGCTGAGACTTGAACTTTAATACCACAAACAGATGAGAATGAATAAGTGAGAACACACACACAAACCTAATAATAGCGTTCCGATACCTCAGTAAGGAATCGTTCAAGACTCTGTACACCATGTACGTCACACCCATATTCCAACTGACAGGCGTGTATATCTCAGTGTCTATGTTAGTTACCATTTTGTCCTAGGCACATGTCTATTAGACACTAGGCCTGTTGTATGTATGTGTGTAACGAAACACTTCGAAATGTTTCGGCCCCGCCGGGAATTGAACCCGGGCCCTCCGTGCGTGAAGCAAGAGCGCTAGCCACCGTGCCATCGGGGTATGTATGCACACTGAGAGGTGTGTGTCTCTCAGTGTACACACACAGAGTTGACTTTACTCTTAGTTTCAAGAATTCACTTATTCTAACCAGGGAACGGGTGGGGGGTTGAAGCCAAGGCAAGTGAGTGCTGAAATGCACAGGCCAGTGCGTTAACACACTGGCCTGGGGTTCGACCCCCCAGACGTTCCCTGGTTTGCTTGAGATTGTCTTATTACGATTGTCGCTATTCATTTATTCTCTTTGATAGTGCACAGGAGACCGCCAGCCTTAATGACTCAGGTGTCGACTGGTATCCCTCACCTGGTTGGTATCCCTCACCTGGCTGGTATCCCTCACTTAGCTGGTATTTCTCACCTGACTGATATCCCTCATTTGGCTGGTATCCCTCACTTAGCTGGTATTTCTCACCTGACTGATATCCCTCACCTGGCTGGTATCCCTCACTTAGCTGGTATTTCTCACCTGACTGATATCCCTCACCTGGCTGGTATCCCTCACCTGACTGATATCCCTAACCTGACTGGTATCCCTCACTTAACTGGTATCCCTCACTTGACTGGTATCCCTCACTTGACTGGTATCCCTCACTTGACTGGTATCCCTCACTTGACTGGTATCCCTCACTTGACTGGTATCCCTCACTTGGCTAGTATCCCTCACTTGACTGGTATCCCTCACTTGGCTAGTATCCCTCACTTGACTGGTATCCCTCACTTGACTGATATCCCTCACCTGGCTGGTATCCCTCACCTGACTGGTATCCCTCACTTGACTGGTATCCCTCACTTGACTGGTATCCCTCACTTGACTGGTATCCCTCACTTGACTGGTATCCCTCACTTGACTGGTATCCCTCACTTGACTGGTATCCCTCACTTGGCTAGTATTCCTCACCTGACTGGTATCCCTCACTTGACTGGTATCCCTCACTTGACTGGTATCCCTCACTTGACTGGTATCCCTCACTTGACTGGTATCCCTCACTTGACTGGTATCCCTCACTTGACTGGTATCCCTCACTTGGCTAGTATTCCTCACCTGACTGGTATCCCTTGCTTGTTGTGTAGCTGTAGTCGTTGTTCTTGCCTCTTTGGACCTCCAACATGGAGCCAGGAATCGGCACCACAGTCACTATTTGTGAGTCCCTCAACTGAAATTACAATAGGCCTATTACTACATGAGCCTAAAATCTGCATCTGTACACTGAAATGCGCTATTTAATATTACGCGAATGAAAGAGTGCTACATTCTCCTGTATTCCACTGAAGAAACGTGTTGTGTGGGCGAAACGTTTCTGGAATAAAGATATTCTTATTCTGTAATAATAATAATAATAATAATAATAATAATAATAATAATAATAATAATAATAATCTGTTTTTTTACAAGTACATGATGCAACTTATACAGACCATAGCTGACATCAATGACATAGTGCTATATAGAAAGCCCCTGGTTATGCTGAGCATTTCTGGCAAATTAGGTTAATTTTGTCCCCCAGGATGCGACCCACACCAGTCGGCTAACACCCAGGTAGGTGCCTATTTACTGCTAGGTGAACAGGAACAAGAGCAACAGTGAGGTGATCAGGTACTAACTTTAGAGTGATCGTTCATCAGACTGTTGAGCCTCACAACGATGACAAGTTTAGACTTGCTGACAGCTGAGCTGATGAGGGTGACAGCTGTGTTGAGGTCACTCTCCTTGAGGGTTCCCGGAGCATCTCCCTCGACCTTGGCTTTGTCCAAGATGGTAAACAAGAGTCTTAAGACGTCACCTCGCTCTTCCAACTGAAAGTAATATATATATGAGTTTATTTTCTCAATACGTTTTATGTTATTTAATTTCCTTACATGTTGTGACCTCATTCCAAACAATAATTAACTTACATATGGTGACCTCATACACGCAGTGACCTCATATACGCAGTGACCTCATGTACGCAGTGACATACACGCAGTGACCTCATACACGCAGTGACCTCATGTACGCAGTGACATACACGCAGTGACCTCATACACGCAGTGACTTCATACACGCAGTGACCTCATACCAACCAATAATATAATGTATGATGTTCAAATCACCATCACTCAGGACTAACAACACTTCATGCTTTTAACAATATTTTTTTTTAAATACCACTCTAAACTGTTTTATATTTGCATTCATAATATAAGATTGAGAGATAAACAAGAGATGTGGTGGTGGGTGAAGCAGTCAAGGTAACGTGAACGACTCTATGTTCGTTGTCAAGTTAAGTTTCTTATGGCAAGTCATAAGAATATGGTCGCCTGGCAACATCAACTTGGGTTGACCCTGGATGAAAAGGTCAATGAAATTAATTTTTTAAGGGATGGAGGAGTAAGCCAGTGGAAGGCTTAGGCGAGGCATAAAACATTTGGCCTTTTTTTTCGTCCGATTTCTTTCATTTTTGGTGTAGGTGAAGACGTGTTCATGGACATTATTCTCTGTAAGTGTCAATAAGACGGCCATAAAAACAACTGAAAAAAATATTTACTGAAAATTCCATGAAAATTCTATTTGAAAATAACCCCGACCTAAATGGCACAACGAAAGGTGGATTTGGGACTTGGCACTTATAAAACAATGCTAGTGCCATGTTCTCACTGGCGGTAATCGTGTAATTATCTTTAGTTATTCTACAAAAAATAAAGTTGCTCAGTTTTTTATATTTGCATAATATCTTGCCCTTTACTCCCACACAAATCCCAAAATATTTGGAATATTTCCAAATATCGTCAGACACATTGTAAAACAATCATTGTTTTATGATTCCTGTCAATATTATTGCATTTACTTCAATAATAAATGGTGTAGTTCATGAAATAGGTCAATAACTTACTTCCCAGATAACGCCTGAAACGTCTCCGGTCTCGGATTTTTTTTTTTCCGAGAAAATCGCGGTTGTTTTAATATTTACTGTTGATCTATTGTAGTTATCCTCTCCAAAACACCGTTTTCTCTTACTTAATGTCATAGAGGACGATATAAGTTGGAAGGGAAATAATTTTATTTCGATAACCTTGAAATAGAGTCGACATATTATGGCCTATTTTTATTAATTCTAGTTTATATATAATGTTTATATGTCTTTTTTAGTGTTTACTAAGTCATATTTGATCAATTCTGATAGATAAGTAAGTCGTAGAGTTGATGTTAGCGTAATAATGAAGAATTTTCTCCTGACTCCCGAGAGTCCCCAGAGAGGGAATGTTCCTCGCCGGTTTCTGATTGGCTGGAAGTCTACGTATAAACTCCTCCCATTCTTATATGATGCCAAGTACTCAATTATTATATTAGAGAAAATAATACAAGGAATATCAATAAAAAAGAAAAAAATCAATCCGAAAAAAATTACGGGATGCGAGCAGTCATGATGCTAGCGCCGATGTCGCCATACCGTTTCTCTTACTAGGATGATAACAGATGCAATCTTTCCACCCGGATATCTTATCCTCAGGAAATATAGAGGGAGCAGAGGGGGAGGAGGAGTTGCACTGCTCATTAAGAACCGGTGGGGATTTGAGGAAGTGGAAGGAATGGGTGGAATGGGCGAAAGGGACTACATAGTAGGAACAATTCAGTCTGAGGGCCATAAGGTGTAATGTAAAACCCACCACAGAACTGCAGAAGGCCAAGAGAAGAATACGACGAGAGCAACAGAGCAATGGTAGACACACTAGCCGAGGTGGCCAGAAGAGCCCACATGGGGAGAGCAAAGTTACTAGTTATGGGTGATTTCAGTCACAAGAAGATTGATTGGGAAAACCTGGAGCCCCATGGGGGTCCTGAATCATGGAGAGCCAAGATGATGGATATGGTACTGGAAAACCTCATGCATCAACATGTTAGAGACACTACCAGAGAGAGAGATGAGGATGATCCAGCAAGACTGGACCTAGTATTCACCTTGAGTAGTTCGGACATCGAGGATATCACATATGAAAGGCCCCTTGGAGCTAGTGATCATTTGGTTCTGTGTTTTGATTATATAGTTGAGCTACAAGTGGAGAGGGGAGCAGGAATAGGAAGGGAGAAACGAAACTACAAAAGGGGGGACTACACAGGCATGAGGAACTTCCTACAAGACGTTCAGTGGGAAAGAGAATTGGCTGGAAAACCAGTAAAAGAAATGATGGAATATGTGAGTACCAAATGCAAAGAGGCAGAGGAGAGGTTTGTCCCCAAGGGAAACAGAAGTAATGCGAAGACCAGAACGAGTCCTTGGTTCACCCAGAGGTGTAGGGAGGCAAAAACTAAGTGTAATAGAGAATGGAAAAAGTACAGAAGACAAAGGACCCAGGAAAATAAAGAGATTAGCCAAAGAGCCAGAAACGAATATGCACAGGTAAGAAGGGAGGCTCAGCGACAATACGAAAATGATATAGCATCAAAAGTCAAGTCTGACCCAAAGCTGTTGTATAGCCACATCAGGAGGAAAACAACAGTCAAGGACAAGGTAATCAGGCTGAGGAAGGAAGGTGGGGAGTTCACAAGAAACAACCAAGAGGTATGTGAGGAGCTCAACATAAGATTTAAAGAAGTATTTGCAGAGGAGACAGGAAGGACTCCAGGAATTCAGAATAGGGAGGTATACCAACAAGTGCTGGATGAAATACACACAACTGAGGAAGAGGTGAAGAAGCTGCTATGTGAACTCGATACCTCAAAAGCGGTGGGACCTGACAACATTTCTCCGTGGGTCCTTAGAGAGGGAGAAGAGATGTTAAGTGTGCCACTAACAAAAATCTTCAACACATCCATTGAAACTGGGCAACTACCCGAGGTGTGGAAGGTGGCAAATGTAGTCCCAATTTTTAAGAAAGGAGACAGACACGAGGCATTAAACTACAGACCTGTGTCACTGACGTGTATAGTATGCAAAGTCATGGAGAAGATCATCAGGAGGAGAGTGGTGGAGCACCTAGAAAGACACAAGCTTATAAACGACAACCAGCACGGTTTCAGGGAAGGAAAATCCTGTGTCACAAATCTACTGGAGTTTTATGACAAGGTAACAGAAGTAAGACATAAGAGAGAGGGGTCGATAGACTGCATTTTCTTGGACTGCAAGAAGGCGTTCAACACAGTTCCTCACAAGAGGTTAATGCAAAAGCTAGAGGATCAGGCACACGTAACACGAAAGGCACTGCAATGGATCAGAGAATATCTGACAGGATGGCAACAACGAGTCATGGTACGTGACGAGGTGTCAGAGTGGGCACCTGTGACGATTGGGGTTCCACAAGGGTCAGTCCTAGGACCTGTACTGTTTTTGGTATATGTGAATGACATAACGGAAGGGATAGACTCAGAAGTGTTCCTGTTTGCAGATGATGTGAAGTTAATGAGAAGAATTAAATCAGTAGAGGATCAGGCAGGACTACAAAGAGACCTAGACATGCTACAAGCCTGGTCCAGTAAATGGCTCCTTGAATTTAACCCTGCCAAATGTAAAGTCATGAAGATCGGGGAAGGGCAAAGAAGACCGCAGACAGAGTATAATCTAGGTGGCCAAAGACCGCAAACTTCACTCAAGGAAAAAGATCTTGGGGTGAATATAATACCGAGCACATCTCCTGAGGCACACATCAATCAGATAACTGCTGCAGCATACGGGTGGCTGACAAACCTAAGAATAGCATTCCAATACCTCACTAAGGAATCGTTCAAGACTCTGTACACCATATACGTCAGGCCCATACTAGAGTATGCAGCACCAGTTTGTAACCCACACCTGGTCAAGCACGTCAAGAAATTAGAGAAAGTGCAAAGGTTTGCAACAAGACTAGTCCCAGAGATAAGGGGATTGTCCTACGAAGAAAGGTTAAGGGAAATTGGCCTGACGACACTAGAGGACAGAAGGGTTAGGGGAGACATGATAACGACATATAAAATACTGTGAGGAATAGATAAGGTGGACAGAGACAAGATGTTCCAGAGAGGGGACACAGAAACAAGGGGTCACAATTGGAAGTTGAAGACTCCTATGAGTCAAAGGAATGTTAGGAATTATTTCTTCAGTCATAGAGTTGTCAGGAAGTGGAATAGCCTAGAAAGTGACGTAGTGGAGGCAGGAACCTTACATAGTTTTAAGACGAGGTTTGATAAAGCTCATGGAGCAGGAAGAGAGAGGACCTAGTAGCAATCAGTGAAGAGGCATGGCCAGGAGCTATGAATCGACCCCTGCAACCACAAATAGGTGAGTACAAATAGGTGAGTACATGATATAAATGACTGTAATTCATTGTAGAAACGTCGAAGGACATTAAACCATACCACGGGTGGGGTTCGAATCCGCGGTTAGAGAGTCTCAAATCTCCAGACCGTCGTGTAAGCGTAAGCGAAGGTTTTGAGACTCTCTGACCGCGGCTTCGAACCTCACCCGTGGTGTGGTTTGTTTGAAATCATGTCATTACAATTTCGTGAGTAGTAGGACATTGATTCTTGTACAATTGTGTTGCCAGAGAGTTGAGCTATTTTTCTATACCGATAACTCAATTTCCATATTTTTTCAAATATTTTTTCGCTCACGAGCCACGCATGTCCAAATTGGTTATGCATCCCCTTAGGTCACATGACCGAAACCCCCAGCGGGGGTCATCATGTGACTAAGATATTATACAAATCACCCACACATAGTGTGGCTTCGTAAATCGTCCAAGTTGGACTGAAACGTCGTGGTAAGTTTCTCTCTGCTATGTGAGGGTTATTTGTGTATTGTTCCAGTCACGGTATTGTGCCTTGTTGTTGTGTACGTGACTAAGACCAGTCTAGGGAAATACTTATTCTGTTTCCTGATGAGTCTTACTTAATCTAATCTATATGAAGTGTGTACTAGGAGTGGAAGAAGAGAGGGAGGAAAGAGGAATAGAGATATATATATTGACAAGTTCATAATGGAGGCACTTTGATGTAGAAAGTGATAGGCTGATTGAATGGTAAGGCAGGGAGTTGACCTAGAGATGACTTCAAGGGTCAAAGTCTTTGCAGCTAGGTCCCAGACCTGGTCTCCGAGGGAGACCTGGGGTCTCGTAAAATAATTTTTTTTTTTTTAGTAAGTCAAGCAACGAGGAAGCTGAATAATCTCAGAACGAATCTGTATATTTTAGATGTTACAATAAGTTCACTTTACATGTCTTGGCCAGGAACACATCTGTCGTGTGCTGTCAGGGAAGCATATTATATAGCCTGTAGGAGTCGCATAGTGCCTGCAAAATGACAGATGATAAGGTTTGGTGCAAGGAAGGGGACAGGAGCTCCAATTCAATTGATCAAGAGCCTTCACAAGCATAATAGCACGTTTCTTATTTCTACAGCCAAGGAATCCACCCACCACAGTCAACAAAACTCTAGTTACCTATTTACTGTTATGAAAACTGGAGCAGCAGGTATAGGTAGACTTACCCCCAGGTCCCACCAGGACTCGAACCTGAGTTCTTACATAATTAGCCGAGCACCTGCTGAACTGCAAGTTTCCACGGCATCCAGTTTTCACTCACCACTATTCTGTTGATCCTGAGAGGGGAGATAACTCCCACTTCAGCCAAGGCTTCCTGAGTTGAGTACAGCAGCGTGTCAGTCCTGAACTGCACCGTCTCCAGAGTGTCGGACGGCAGGTCCAGTATAAAATCACGAGACTGAAACACAACATATTTATCAGTAACCAATAATAACCCTTAAAAAACTCCTTTTTGAGTGCAAATTTTTTATATTACTTTGTAGATGATGTTCTTATAATAATAATAATAATAATAATAATAATAATAATAATAATAATAATAATAATAATAATAATAATAATAATAATAATAATAATAATAATAATAAGATGATGATGATGATGATGATGATAATATTAATAATAATAATAATAATAATAATAATAATAATAATAATAATAAAATTTACTTCCTTTCTGCAGTTCTACATAAGTTGTTAGCATAGTTAATAACTGCACAATTATAGTCCTCTAAATATCCTGCCACTCTTGTAGGTGATTTTAGCTTACTGTTTCCTAATTATACCATGCAACCTTTCACCTAAATAATTATAACATCCTCTCACCTGTAATTAATTATAACATGCTGGCACTCACCTGAGAATCATTGTAACATGGGGAGATGTCAAACGTCTGGGTTTGTGGTGGGTCAGTCTCATAGTTGAAAATGTTGTAGATGAGGTGAGGGAAGGCAGCCAACTGTGGGGGATAATACATTAAGAATACTGGAGAGGTTGGAGTGTGTAATTAATGGGGAAGATGAAGATATGTCTCTCAGTTTTTTTTATGGAGCTGGAAGATTAAGATTGGCAGGTTGCAGGCAGAGAGACCATGGAACTGGTGGGGTTTGCTTGCATTTATATTGTTGTGATTTCGTGTGTTTTGAAGCAGAGAGAACTGAAGATTGTTTACGTGGTAAACAAGGAATATAAATAGGCATGGTTCTAGCCCGGGTATTGTGACCTATTATATAAAACTAGTAATTCAAACGTTCAGGATGAAGAAGAATTATCTACAGGTATTGTAAGATCAAATTTGACTTACAATGTTGGTGTATTTCTCCAGTTTTAGAGGCACCTTATCCATAGACACGAGTGAAGCCTTTGGTAGATATGCCTTGGCTTTCTTTATTTTTATCTTCCCATTTTTCTCTCCTCTCCCATAAATACCTTCCTTATTTACTGTCTCGTCCACAACGAGAGGCTGTGAAAGAATTGAAAGACATTATTTGAAGACCAAAACATGTGTAACTGTAAATCAACAGGACAGAAAACAGACTGAGCAACAGTGATGTAACGGCATAACAGTTAAGTAAGATAGAAAGATCACACCTGATAAAGGAGTTAGAACTCAAAACTGAATCTCACACTCACATCATCATTAATAATCTCTTGAACTCAAAGTAAAACAGGGAAACTTACAATCTACACAACTCAGAAAAAAGGCTGATTTTACCAAAACACTAAAAATTAGATAGACCTGAACATACATTTAAAAATCGCAGGGCCTATGAGGCAAGACAACAAGAGTCTTAACATATAAGAAAACAGTGGATTAGCTTCCACTCTAGCTCTAATTTTTAGTTTATGAATTCCTTGTGAACGAAGATCTAAAGAAACACATGTAGACATCTGCTAGTGAAGGTCTCACAGGAGGAAATATGTAATACTCTTAAACAACTGTTACACATGCAACTCTGTGAGTTTTAGATTGCATTAACTAAGTGCAGAATATGTCATTAATGGGGCAACATGTCGCTCTGTGTAGAGCTTTAGTAAGTCATGACTTGATAAAGCTCTACACTGAGCGAACCACGAGTTGGCTTATCCTTTCTCCACTAAGAACATTTTTTCTCCTGAGGTTGAGGGACAGATTACCTCATCTTCTGTCTCCAGCTTGTAGCTTAATCTCTGTATTAAGTTAAAAATAGTCACTGGTTGGCGAAACATCAAGAAAAGAAAAAAAGCTGTCGCACATTTATCCACTTAATCATAGATAAACAAAGTTTCAACTTACAGAGGCATAAAACCAAACAAAGTTCTCGCTGATAAGGGAGAGGAGATGCTTCTTCAAACCGATCCAAACATCAGCCTCCATCTCTCGTGCTGAATGCTGCAGATAAACACAAGAATATATACTCTGTGTAATGATAACGAGGACAATATATCCACGACAACTTTTCTTCACCTTGCAACCGGCTCAGCAGCATTGCAAAGTAATGCTGACGGGTTGCACGCTCACGCCCCTCTCCCACAAAACCTCCCTTACCCACATCCCTCCAACCTTCCCTAGGCCAAACCACGGGTGACAAGGGTCTAGCCAAGGTTGACAAGGGTTAGATATTTGGTCTAGCCAAGGTTGACAAGGGTTAAATAATAGTCAAAATTTAGGTTGACAGGGGTAATTAGCAGGTGAAAGGAAAGTTAAAATGGCCACTCCATGATTTAGCAAGCTTAGTAATGAGTCAAACCAAGATTAGCATGAGTGTGAAAATGGTATATAATATTGAAAAGTTGACATGTAAGACACATATGCAACAGTTTGGTATCTTTATTCCGAAACGTTTCGCCTACACAGCAGGCTTCTTCAGTCGAATACAGAAGAGTATAGCGTTAGTAGAGATGTGAAGACGATGTAATTAGTCCATCACCCTTGAAGACGTAGTTTTGAGGTGGTCAGTCCCTCAACCTGGAGAACCAGTTTTGATCCATAGTATATAAGTCTCCATACTGCTGCTTAAACTTCACACTGTTCCAGACTATGGAGCAAAACTGGTTCTCCAAGCTGAGGGACTGACTACCTCAAAACTACGTCCTCAAGGGTGATGGACTGATACATCGTCTTCACATCTCTACTCCTGCTATACTCTCTATTCGACAGAAGAAGCCTACTATGTGGGCGAAACGTTTCGGAATAAAGATACCAAAGTGTTGCATTTGTGTCTTAGTTATCAAGATTAGCATGATAAAATAGCTGGTTAAACTAGGGATAATAGGATTAAGCAGGGCAGGTAGAAAAAAACACTGGTTAAACTATACGTCACAAGATAAAGCAATCTTAAACAATGTCACTAATCAGAACAGACCAGTCGTATCTAAGACACTCAGGAGACAGTATACAGCAAAGCTAAATAAATGTTAATAAGATAACAAGCTAAACGAGACAGTAAAGGAGTTCCTCTCACAACGCCATTGTACTGCATAGGTTCGTCTAGGTTCTCAAAGATCCAGGGAGGCTGGAGGGATACAGATCCATCATCGTTCACTACGACGTCTCCTCCGCTGGACGAGTTCTGTATGATGCCATACCTGCAGTGGTTGTTCTGGTGTTCCTGCAGGTAGTATTCAAGACCTGGGAGAAGGTGCAAGCAGGTGAATCTTAACGCAGAAGAAAATAATGAGAATTTAAGATCTGATGTTAAGTAAAAGGACACAAATGCAACTAATGTGACATTTTATTGTGGCAACGTTTCGCTCTCCAGGAGCTTTCTCAAGCCGTTACGGTAACGGCTTGAGAAAGCTCCTGGAGAGCGAAACGTTGCCACAATAAAATGTCACATTAGTTGCATTTGTGTCCTTTTACTTAACATATTGTCGGTAATTCTACCAATATTATTACATTAAGATCTGATAAAAATGGCAGGATTAACATGATGTTTGTAGTTATAAAAATAAACGGAGTTTTCGCATTAATATGAAATGCAACAAAGTAATCACTAAGGAATTAGAGCGGGATTCAACTCTAATAACCAAGTAGCGTTATTACATATAAACTACTTTAAGGGTTACCAAACTGTTATTGCAAGTAGAAAACATTGTCTGAGGCAATAGTTGGGCCAAACATACTCTGCCAGATTCAGTTTAAGGTCTTGGTAACAACATTCTGAATTATCCTGGTCCCACTAAGTGGGACGCAGGTTCGATCCCACATTATTCTTACATGTGCATATTTATAGGTTTTAGATCATTATTTAAATTTCTAACTGGAAGGTTAGACGGAATTTCAAATATCTGGTTATGAATAGGAAGAATGAGAAAGATTTGAGACTGAGTGAAGAACAATGAGACAGATCTAAGTGTAAGAGAAACAGAAATAATGAGACAGATCTAAGTAGCTGGATGGTTAATGAGTTTAAAAGGGTGTCTACTACACAAGGGTCTACTACACGAGGGTCTACTACACGAGGGTCTACTACACGAGGGTCTACTACACGAGGGTCTACTACACAAGGGTCATTAAGGTTGCATGTCACCTGTTCATTACCAATCAAGAATTCAAGAATATTTTAACAGAAATAAACTTTCAACATATATACACAGAGCTATACACCTGAAGGTGTATATATCCACAGAGACATACACCTGACGGTGTATATCCACAGAGACATACACCTGACGGTGTATATCCACAAAGACATACACCTGAAGGTGTATATACACCTGAAGGTGTATATATTCACAGAGACATACACCTGACGGTGTATATCCACAGAGACATACACCTGACGGTGTATATCCATAGAGACATACACCTGACGGTGTATATGCACAGAGACATACACCTGACGGTGTAAATATCCCGTTGATACAAGTGAGAGTAAGAGGAACAAGGCGACAGACTCCAAGATAAAAATGAACAAGAGAGATACAAACATGGGTGGTGATGGACGTAAACATGGAGAGAAGATAGACATAAATATAGATAGACAAACAAGGAGCGGCGATAGATAGGAACCTTGATTAAAGTCTTGGATGCGCTGAGTCTTGAATTCATAGCGATAGACCTGGCCAAAGACGTACCACGGAACATACTGCGTCATGACGATCTTGGAGTTCCAGTCGTAGAACTCCTGCAGGTGAGTAGGATCTTAGTATCCTCGGGTCCTTGAATATTACTGATCCTAATACCACCTGATGACACTCTCAGTGCCACTGCACTTCTCTCACTCCTACAGTGCCACTGCACTTCTCTCACTCCTACATTGCCACAGCACTTCTCTCACTCCTACAGTGCCACTGCACTTCTCTCACTCCTACAGTGCCACTGCACTTCTCTCACTCCTACAGTGCCACTGCACTTCTCTCACTCCTACAGTGCCACTGCACTTCTCTCACTCCTACAGTGCCACTGCACTTCTCTCACTCCTACAGTGCCACTGCACTTCTCACCCCTACAGTGCCACTGCACTTCTCTCACTCCTACAGTGCCACTGCACTTCTCTCACTCCTACAGTGCCACTGCACTTCTCTCACTCCTACAGTGCCACTTCTCTCACTCGCTTGTTACACTGGTATGACTGAAGACTGTAACAAAATACACTTCGTCCAGTATTATACACTTCCCCAGCACTTAAGCACTGACAGACAAGAGGACAAACATGTCTGGTAGTGTCTACTTACCGACTGACTGAAGGCTACTGTAAACTGAATTTTTTCAGTCTCGTTGTCACCAATGGAGATGGTGACGTCAAAGCCAGCCACGGCCTCAGAGTCGTAGGAGAAGTAGTAGGGAACCACGGGAGGGTCGTACTGTGACTTGCGAGATTTGCAGTACACGTCGTTTGGTGGCTGAAGTAGAGAGAGAGAGAGAGGGAAAGTGCTCAAGAAAATGCTCACATTTTTTTTCGGTAATTGAGGCATAGCTCCTGGCCCAGCCTTTTAACTCTTATCAACTGGTTTCACTGGGTTTTTTTTTTGACCTTTGGGGCCCGGTCATACCTTCTTTTGAAACTGCAAATGTGCGTCAATAAGTGCCATTGTGATGGATCACTTGCAAGTGCGGGGGAAACTATTGCTTAACATTTCTTTCCCTACAAAATAAATACCCTGTAAATTATTTTATGTGAGCTGAGAAAACATCGAACAACAAATCTGTATAATCTCCAGGAATGGAAAGAGTCAACAAGGGTATACAGTACATTAAGCTGCCCATCTTTACTAAAAAAAAACCTCAGTTTTCACATTGACAGTAAAATGCGGCTCTAATTAAAACACTCTTTTCCATAGATTAGCTTTTAATTTATATTAACCGATCAGCAAAAGGTCGGTGGATTATTTTTATGGAGAAGTGACTCTTGTGACCTGAGGGTCGCTGCTGTGTGACCTGAGGGTCACTGCTGTGTGTTGTGTGAACTGTGACGCGTGACACATGAGGGGGATTTTGGTGGGGGATAAGTGGGACTATCTTATGATATGTGGGAACTTATATGTAGGAAGTATCTCACAATACATGTCCAGTACCTGACCAGTCACTCACTGACCAGTCACTCACTGATCAGTCACTCACTGACCAGTCACTCACTGACCAGTCACTCACTGACCAGTCACTCACTGACCAGTCACTCACTGACCAGTCACTCACTGACCAGTCACTCACTGACCAGTCACTAACTGACCAGTCACTCACTGACCAGTCACTCACTGACCAGTCACTCACTGACCAGTCACTAACTGACCAGTCACTCACTGACCAGTCACTAACTGACCAGTCACTAACTGACCAGTCACTTACTGACCAGTCACTCACTGACCAGTCACTCACTGACCAGTCACTCACTGACCAGTCACTAACTGACCAGTCACTAACTGACCAGTCACTTACTGACCAGTCACTCACTGACCAGTCACTCACTGACCAGTCACTCACTGACCAGTCACTCACTGACCAGTCACTAACTGACCAGTCACTTACTGACCAGTCACTCACTGACCAGTCACTCACTGACCAGTCACTCACTGACCAGTCACTAACTGACCAGTCACTAACTGACCAGTCACTTACTGACCAGTCACTCACTGACCAGTCACTCACTGACCAGTCACTCACTGACCAGTCACTCACTGACCAGTCACTTACCATTAGTTCCTCCAGGCTTGGCCGGAAGTCTCTTAGAAACTCATAAAAATCAAAGCGCTGCATAACCTCACGAGTGAAGAGAGTGCCGTACTTGCCTGTTGATTGAATCTCCACTGCCACGGGCACGGACGGTCCGTTGCTTGCTACGTGCCAGCCACTTGCTGTGGAAATATATACGTGAATATATGCACCTTGATATATGTACGTGAATAGATGGAAATGCATGCACGTGAGGGCGAATAATAGGTAAGCAGGATAGGTGAAGATGATGTGGATAGAAAATCCTTTAAACATATCGAATACAAGATTAAAAAGATCCCAAGGAAGGATTTAGGATTTAGGAGTCAGGAGAAATTCATAGAAATAATTCACAACTAATTCACAAAATGGAAATGGAAAGTAGACGACGTGGAAATCCGTCCTGGGGTCATTATTAAACCCAGAAGGGACCCCACCATAGTTCGACTCTCTCTTTTCTAAATTCTCAGTTAGTTGTGAGTTGTTCCATTCAAGTTACTGTGACCCTTTTTGTTGACAAATGAACCACAGACAGGACTATACAAAGAAGGTACTGACCAGACCATACAAATAAGACACTGGCAGCATCATACAGAGGAGCTACTTACCAGACCAGAAGTACACAAGCTTAACCACGGGCACCCCTTCCTTGTTCATGATGCAAGCTTGGTATCTGTTGCATTCCATACCTCTGCAGTTTTCTTTTCCCATGTACACGTAGTTGTTCTGTGGGCCCCACTCCAGGACACCTATCGTGCCGAAGATGCCGTTGGCACCGATGGCACTCCCGAAGCCGAAGACACTGGACATTTCGTCGATCAGTTTATTGGTGGTGCCTGCATGGCAGCTCTTCTCTGTGAGGAACAAAGGGGAAATGTTGACACTAGTGGGAATATGTAGTTGCTTCTGTAAGTAAAAGGAGTTGCATAAATGATAGAGTAGTGGGGTAGTGACTGGACGAATAGAGAAAGTTCCACTAACAGTGACTGGAGGAGGAAGAGAATGGTTGCTGCTGCAGTGATTGGACAAGAAGGAGAATGATTGTTGCAGCAGAGACTGAACAGGGAGGAGAATCAGCGTACACCAATGGAGGTACTAAAGGATTGCTTAACATCAATGACAATGTAAAAACATAAGAAAGGGGAAACACTGCAGCAGGCCTACTAGCCCATACTAGGCAAGTCCTTCTTAAACTCAAACCCACTAACAAAAATATTTGGCCGACCCATTTCCAATGCTACCCAAGGAACCTAAATAGATCTGGGTGGATACACAAGAGACTGACTGACTTGGGTCGCAGTTTTCTTCGCCTGTGTCTTCGCAAGAAGTGTCGGTGACGATAAAGAGAGATTCGTTCTTGGTCATGTCGTAGTGGACAATCTCCTCCTGCATGTGTGGACGATCATTGACCAGACCCTCTCCTGCAGCAGGAAGGGAGGGAGGTAGTCACATGGGCTGAAGACGACTGAGAGATGGAAGCGACAGCATGAAGAAACAGAGAGATAGAAAAGACAGGATGGAGAGACAAAATGAAGAAAGCAGGAACTGAGAGTGAGAGAATGAAGACTGGACTGAGGGTGACAGAGTGAAGGAGGCAGTGTGAAAGAGAGATAAGGACTGTGAGAGAAAGAGAAGAGTGAGGGATGCATGAAGACACACCTGTGTAATGTGGGAACTACAACATCTAAGTTTTAATGTGCAGAATTAAAAGAATATATAATATTAAAATTATATAATTTATCATTCTAATATCACATGATAACATCATATCACTACAAGATGTCCAGGATTACTGCAATCACTCGCACCTCTGCAAGCTGACCCAAGTTTTTAATTTTTGTGTAACTGTAAGATTCAGAGTCATTAATGGGAGTTCCCTTAACACTGGTGCAGAGTCATTAATGGGAGTTCCCTTAACACTGGTGCAGAGTCATTAATGGGAGTTCCCTTAACACTGGTGCAGAGTCATTAATGGGAGCTCCCTTAACACTGGTTCAGAGTCATTAATGGGAGTTCCCTTAACACTGGTTCAGAGTCATTAATGCAAGTTCCCTTAACACTGGTTCAGAATCAGCTTAACTGCAAGTTTCCCTTAAGCACTGCGTTCAGAATCATTAATGGGAGTTCCCTTAACACTGGTTCAGAATCATTAATGGGAGCTCCCTTAACACTGGTTCAGAATCATTAATGCAAGTTCCCTTAACACTGGTTCAGAATCATTAATGGGAGTTCCCTTAACACTGGTTCAGAATCATTAATGGAGCTAACTCCTTAACACTGGTTCAGAATCATTAATGCAAGTTCCCTTAACACTGGTTCAGAATCATTAATGCAAGTTCCCTTAACACTGGTTCAGAATCATTAATGGGAGTTCCCTTAACACTGGTTCAGAATCATTAATGGGAGCTCCCTTAACACTGGTTCAGAATCATTAATGCAAGTTCCCTTAACACTGGTTCAGAATCATTAATTGGAGTTCCCTTAACACTGGTTTAGAATCATTAATGCAAGTTCCCTTAACACTAGTTCAGAATCATTAATGCAAGTTCCCTTAACACTGGTTCAGAATCATTAATGGGAGCTCCCTTAACACTGGTTCAGAATCATTAATGGGAGCTCCCTTAACACTGGTTCAGAATCATTAATGGGAGCTCCCTTAACACTGGTTCAGAATCATTAATGGGAGCTCCCTTAACACTGGTTCAGAATCATTAATGGAGCTCCCTTAACACTGGTTCAGAATCATTAATGGGAGCTCCCTTAACACTAGTTCAGAATCATTAGCTTAGTCGACGACCTGCATCTACATTATTGATGAATTACAATGACAGACCAGACTCAATTATTTTAATTACAAGGAAGCTCACTTAAATTTGTGAAACGTTTATAATTACAGTTAAGAGGTCTGTTTATAAATAAGTGCATTATGCAAAGCGGACGGTGCCATATAGGACAAACTGTAATAAATTTCGGGTATAAGGGAAAAATAGGCAATATAAACTTGATCAGTCTATATAAAACTTGATAAATATCCATTAGGGCGAAACATCGCCTAATATATAATGATGAACCTGCTTTGTGTGGTTTGTATTCCTGGAACTGAAATAGTCAAGTGACAGATGTAAGGTAGATACGCAAGTAAACTAGATAACAGAGCTTTATTCAGTCTAGACTAAATCCTTTACTAGTCATTTAAGAATGTCAATAGTAATAATAAACATTGAAATAAAATTAATAATAATCATGATGATAATTATAATCCATTTGTAACTACCTGAAATAGTCACACCGTAAATCAAAGGTTTTCTGTATTATTTACATGTAAGAAGAGCTGTGAGCACTCAGTGTATCCTGAGATAGTCGCGGCATACACACCCAGAGGTGTATATCTCTCAGTGTATACACGCTGGGAGATTATTTAACACCTATTTTAGGAGATTAAAGTATTCTTAACTGGTGGTAAACACACGTCACCTGTTTACCAGCAGTGGTGGTAAATACCACTGCCTCGTCCATATACGGGTGGAGAAACCTACCTAACTCATAAGCAAGGACCCCTCTGTTGATGATGCCGTCGAAGGCTTCTGTTCCGTAGGCCAGGAACAACTGGTCAGTCATCTGGAAAGCGATCTCCACCTTGGTGGAGAAGGAGCGAGGGATGGTGGGCAGGGGATCTGTGCGAGAGATGGCCAAGTGAGTTAATGTTTATACCCTGTCATCCTTCGTTCACAGATATTTGAACAAGTATTGTATTAGTGTTATAATAGTAATAATAAATATTATTATTATGTTAATGAGGAAATTAGATCCGTAAAGGATATATCGCAAATGGATGATAGAGTACGCAAGAGGTGCGCAAGGGGTGTAGGACAGAACTTGAGGACTTTCAGTTCCTGAACAAAACCTTCATCAGATGGTAAGAGGTGAATTAAATGGGTTGGAATGTGAGACATACATATTCATTCTCTCTCTCTCTCTCTCTCTCTCTCTCTCTCTCTCTCTCTCTCTCTCTCTCTCTCTCTCTCTCTCTCTCTCTCTCTCCCATACAACATACCAGTGTTTGCTGGAGGGTTGTCAGGAGGTAGACAAATCAAGTCATCGTTCACAATATTTCTTCTCATCCTCTGGAACACCTGCTCCCTCTCCTCCTTCGTCATCCTACGGTCGTATCCTGACCTGCCAGCCCCCACGCTCTCCACCACGCTCTCCACCACGCCCTCCACCACGCCCTCCAACATCACCAACAGCAACAACGCTGCCAGGGTGCGCCACTGTAGAAGTGAAAGGACAGGTGCGGGAGGGAAGGTGATTTGCCAGCGGTGACACAGTACACTAATTTGCATACATGTCAGGAACATAGTAGTGTGAAGGCTCGTAAGTAACAGTATTTACACATTCCTACGAGTTAACATTTGCACGCAAAGTTAACATTTACACGCGATGTTAACATTCAGCACACGATGTTAAAACTGTTGAGCAGTCAGTTTTAACAACAGTTTTCGTAACATTCACAAGAATTTGTTGACTGGTTTTTAGTTTTCCTAGCATTATGTCGTTCACTGCACTATGAGTCGTTCCTTTAGCAGCATTCTGCTGGACGTTCCACGCATCTAACTTATCATTCAAGTGTCGTAACCTCTCGCGAAACATCGTATAAAACATTATAATCAAAACGTTCGCTTTACTCTGAGCGAAAAGTCAACTAAGTGGTAGGACGTATACACAGCTTTCAGAACAGGTATGTTAGGGCTCACGACACCAGGAGATAGTGAATCCTATAGAGGTTAGTTTGAGAGGCAGGGCCAGGAGCTGAGGCTCGACCTCTGATACCTCAAATAGGTGAAAACATGCGTTCACACACTCATGTGACATTTTTTATATATATACAGTCATGAATACACAGACATGCACGCACACACACGCACACACACACATACACACACATGAACGTACCTTCATCGTAGTGTCTAAGACAGTGCTGTATCCACCAGTGCCAACCTGACCTCAAGAGACTGGGTCAATTACTCCAGCACGTGTGGTATCCCAGTCAAGTACTAACTGCAACCTCTGTATCTCTCTCTCTTCTTCTCTCCTCTCTCTCTCTCCTCTCTGCTGGTGAGTTATCAGCAGGTGATGCAAGTGTTAAGGGTCCGCCCCTTGACGCCCTCTGTGATACCCGTCATACAGGACGCCGACCACACCAGCCACAGAGAACGTGTTGATTAGGGTTTAGCAACATCAAGGCACCAACATCAAGGCATCAACTTCGAGGCACCTCTTATTAAAGGATCTATAAGAATAGTGAACCCGTTTCTTAACGTTATAATGTTTTTGTGTTCCCTCTTTCATGTATTCTCTTATATATATATATATACTATATATATATATATATATATATATATATATATATATATATATATATATATATATATATATATATATATATATATATATATATATACACGTATATATATATGAACACTAAGATGCGACTATCCTTACAGGTATCCTAAGATGGCGATATCCTTAAAGGAATAAAAACAAAATCAAAATGATAAGTTTTATTGCGACGAGGTTACACCTACGATAACAGGATAACAGAGATAGATGTTTGTTATCTGCTGCTCCGCCGCCCATCATCAATGTTGACTCAACACCATGGTTATATTACTGTCTTCTTCATATATATATATATATATATATATATATATATATATATATATATATATATATATATATATATATATATATTTATATGTTTGTGTGTGGGTGTGTGTCGTGCGGAATTGTTAAAACTTGCGATTTTGGCTTAAATAGCAACGCTCTTCTTGCCGAATAAGGCAAGCGAAAATTTGTGTATGCAATAATTTCGCAAAAATCATTCTGAACCTAACGAGAAAAATATATTTCATTGTGTTTGTTTATTATTAAATTATTGTTAACGTATCTAAAATATATTTAGTTGGGTTAGGCTAAATTAAATTGCGCTTGTTGTAATAAGGTTAGGTAGGTTTTCAAAGTTTCTCTTGGTACAAAATTATAAATTTTTACATTAACATAAATGAAAAAAAAATATCTTTAAACGTATAAGAAAATTTTAGAAAGGACTTAATTTTAAATGAGTTATTGCTAATTGACCAGTTTTACCTATTAGGCACGACATATATATATATATATATATATATATATATATATATATATATATATATATATATATATATATATATATATATAAAAGTATATAATGAGCTTAGGCTAGTTAAGGTTTATAATAAGTGGTAGCGAGTACAGAAGATAATAATGGGAACGTGAGGGGCGTGTTTGTGTGGGAGTATAATAGCTCTGTGGTCGCCTCTGCCTTTCCAAACCTATGGCATAAATAAGGTGATTGGCAGATAACGCCAGATAGGATCAGTAGAAGCCAGATAGAGCCAGGGGAGGACAGGGATATAGGGCCGAGGTAGGGGGGCGTCTCAGCCCTGGCCCTCGCAAACACCTGAGTTCCTCAGTAGTTCTGGTTAAGGCAACACTCTCTGTGGCCGACTACGTCGTGAACGGTAAAGTTGGTGTGTGGAGGCTGGCGGTGCGGACACGTCTTCCTCATATACAACGATTCATAGGATAAAATCTCATTTAGAAAGAATATACGAAAGTTGTTGTTGTTTTGATGCAGAGTTACAGATATGTGCGACAAACTAACGAACAGAAATTTTGAAAGCAATATACAGTCTGCTCTCTCATGCTCATCTATATAGTGATTTTCTCTCGTAAATATAATTAAAAAAGTGCATCCAAAAGTACTTTTTCAATCACGTATATAAAAAAAAATCTACGTAGACGAATTTTATAAGAGAGTTTACTATTTAGAAAGAGAGAGAGAAGGGGGGAAAGGCTAACTTTTCATTAGCTCCAATAGTCCAGTCAATGTTGTTTAACCAGTTACCTGATTACCAGATGATAAAGATCCGTGTAGGACACTGTTCTCTTTCCTGACGAATAAAACACCTACAGCACCTCAGTCAAGATGTTTTAAAGCATCGTCTCTCAACATCAACACATCATCACTTATGCAATTACAAATATACAATGACAAAGACAACCCAACACACCTCTCAGTATCCATGTCTGTCGTGTTTACAGCTGTTGTTTGACCTGTGATGAGGATGCCGTCTCACAGACAGAAGATGATGCTGGTGCTTCTGCTGGTGCAGGGGACAGTGTGGGTACTCTCCTCCACTTCCCCTGGCAGCAGAGTCCATCACTTACGTCACCCTGGCACCAGGGGGCGTCATGTCGGTATGGGTGGCCCCAGTAGAACCATGGACCCCCTTAAGAGCAGAAACGCCAGGCAGAGAGTGGACCTAAACGCTAAGATGGAAGTCTACAGGCAGAGGTTCAAGGATGATGAGGGATGTGTCCAGCATCCGTCCCCACCAGACTCTCGTAGGTATAGGCAGGGAAGGAGGGAGGGAGAGAGAGGGAGGGAGAGAGAGGGAGGGAAGGAGGGAGGGAGAGAGAGAGGGAGGGAAGGAGGGAGGGAGAGAGAGGGAGGGAAGGAGGGAGCGATGCAGGAAAAACAGACAGACGAGTAGTGAAAATGGGAAGGAGGGACTTAAGGAATGAGGTAAGCAAAGAAGGAGAGTGTGTCCATCACATGTTCCTACTTAAGTCAAGAACAGGAGAAACAGGAAGGCAGCTAAATAAAAGTAGCAAAAGCGGGAGGGAAAAAAATATAGGATAAAGGGAGAGAGGGTAAAAATATAGGGAGAGAAAATGGAAGAGATGGAAATAGAGGAAGATATAAGGATAAGAATGAAGAGAACAATGAAGGGAGGAGGGTTGAAGGGCGTTGGTATCTCATGCTATTACTTGTCCATCAGTCACATATATATAAGAGCAGCAGCACAATAATGACCAATAGAATTTTATTTATTATTACATTCATGTGGAAGCTGTAAGACCGTAAGGGTCACATGCTACCCACGGTGTGTGAGGCAGTCAGACCTGATCCAGGAAAGGGGATGGTAGCTTCAGTTTCTTGGATCAAGATGCCTTCACCAGCATCAAGGACTATTGATCAAGTAACTTGTTGGTGTTCCAGCAACACTGCCGTCGGTGCCAGACTCGTTCATCACGGAGTTAGAGATCTCCTTCCTTAACACCGACTTACAGTACGTTATATATGGACAAGAAATGTACAACGGAGTCGAGGAGCGTGGAGTACTAGACTACTATTTAGGTGAGTACATCATTTTATTCACGTGAGTACTTCACAATATTCACGTGAGTACTTCCCAATATTCACGTGAGTACTTCCCAATATTCACGTGAGTACTTCCCAATATTCACGTGAGTACTTCCCAATATTCACGTGAGTACTTCCCAATATTCACGTTGTTAAGGAAGTAAAGCAGGGTACTAAAGCTCTATACTGGGCGAAACGTTGGCTATTGTGAAGGTTTTGCTTAACGTTTCCCCACGCCCACTTGGTGTGTGGTGACCCAGGCCACGGCTTTCAGGAGTGGTGACTGTCATCACCACAGGCTGTCATTGTCAGGAGTGGTGGCTGTTATCACCACAGGCTGTCAGTGTCAGGAGTGGTGGCTGTCATCACCACAGGCTGTCAGTGTCAGGAGTGGTGGCTGTCATCACCACAGGTTGTCAGTTGTTACAAAATGACACGATATCTATTAACAATAGATATCTCCAGTGAACACTAGAAAGGAAAGCCCTTCTAGCATCCAGCCTGTTACTGGGCTTTTGCAACAAAGTCAGTATCCTGGATCAGTTATCCGACATATTATATAGATTAAGGGGATTCCAACTGATAGGGTACTAACCAAAGTAAATGATTTAAAAGATTTATTAACAAAGTGAAAATATCTAGGGTAGCGTAGTAAATCAAATATAAAGATATTAAGATATCAATTAGGATACTTAGGAGGGTAGCTCCTACACTGCTCTCATATACAATAAGTCTGTGCTGAGGGCACATATATATAAATGACTCAGAGGTACCATCAGGTACAATGTCACTAATAACAATAATATATATAATAATAAATGTGTACGAGTGTACTCCGGTAACTATGACTCGACTCAACCAGTGTACGACTGAACAACTTCTCATAAGCTAGCTGTACTAACAAATAGACAACCAGAACAGCTTGATTGTCTAGTAAAATGACCACTTCGCAGAACAGCACTATAACAGGCAACAACAACACAGCGTCAGGAACAAGGAGATAGAAAAACGACCCTAACTGGGGACCATCAGTAGATCCTCCAAAACAGTCATAAACTCCTTACTACTGAAACTAGGTTCAGCATAAACAATCCCAAACTGTGGCGGTGCACAGATGCCTTATCGAATTAGGTCCAGAGCTATAGCTTGAGACCTTAGTTATCAAAGAGTGTCGAAGTGACACACAACCCAGAACAAAGTCGAATAATCACTGTCTAGTCTATTCTCTGTGAACAGAGTTACACAGAGTTCTGAGAAGTATGCTTCGCCTCACCAACGAGTGCATACTCTACCCAACAGAGTCTAATGTCGAGAACAACAAGAGTGAGGAGTTGACTCGACGAGGGCAGCAGGCCAGAGAGAGCGATGAAAAAGGAACAACCACCCAGCTCAGGTGTGTCCAGAGACTGACTCTCCTCCGCAACGAGACGCCGGCAGCCTAACAGTCGTTTGCCAACACCAAGGCAGTTACTACACACTCTCGAGCACAACAAAATATAATATCCTACCTAAAGTAAATAAATACAAATGATAAATAATAGTCTAATAATAATATAAGGCCAAATATTAACGATTTAGCTATAATCGAGAATATTCGCAATATAAAATTATAGAAAATGGAAATATACATTATACACATTGAGGCCCAGTTCAAGGGGCGCAACATCAGTGTCAGGAGTGGTGGCTGTCATCACCACAGGCTGTCAGTGTCAGGAGTGGTGGCTGTCATCACCACAGGTTGTCAGTGTCAGGAGTGGTGGCTGTCATCACCACAGGTTGTCAGTGTCAGGAGTGGTGGCTGTCATCACCACAGGTTGTCAGTGTCAGGAGTGGTGGCTGTCATCACCACAGGTTGTCAGTGTCAGGAGTGGTGGCTGTCATCACCACAGGTTGAAGGTAAGTCTGGTTGTAAACGGTACGTAGAAACTGATGAATTGTGGAAAGAAGCACTTGTGTGTATTTTAGAAGGGTATCAGAAGGGTATCAGAAGGAGGGGGTATCAATAGGAGGGGTATCAGAAGGAGGGGTATCAGGAGGAGGGGTATCAGAAGGAGGGCATCATAAGAAGCAGGGGTATCAGAAGGAGAGAATTTTCCATAACACAATTTCAATAGATCAGTCTTCCATACCTTCTCCAATTTCACTCAGTAACTCTTTTATTTCCCCTTTTCTGACACCTATTAGTTCTCCTGTTCCCCTTTTGTTTCACTCATTAGCACTCTTAATTACTCCCCTTTCTGTCACCACTGTAGTTTAATATCCTTATTATCCACCCCAGACCCATCCTGTGGGAGGTAGTCGAAAGATTACAGAGGAATATAATGGGTCTAGGGACTGTACCTCAACATTACAGAGGAACATAATGTGTCTAGGGACTGTACCTCAACATTACAGAGGAACATAATGGATCTAGGGACTGTACCCCAACATTACAGAGGAACATAATGGGTCTAGGGACTGTACCTCAACATTACAGATGAACATAATGGGTCTAGGGACTGTACCTCAACATTACAGAGGTATATAATGGGTCTAGGGACTGTACCTCAACATTACAGAGGTACATAATGGGTCTAGGGACTGTACCTCAACATTACAGAGGCACATAATGGGTCTAGGGACTGTACCTCAACATTACAGAGGTACATAATGGGTCTAGGGACTGTACCTCAACATTACAGAGGTACATAATGGGTCTAGGGACAGGGCGGCAAAGTTCTGATAGCTGAACAAGTTATAGTTATAATGACGTGTTGCTTCCCCTTTGCAACAGCGGATGGTCTGATTGAACAACGTCCATTTCTGCTGGCTGAGTTGATGCACTACAACATTATACTGGATGAAGCTCTGTTTATCACCACGAACGAGGGATGTGAGACTGTTGGTCTCCAGGACTGTGACACAAGTACGTACCTCACACACGTACATACACGTACACACACACACACACAGGCTCATGGAGCAGGGAGAGTGAACTTAGTAGCTACCAGTGAAGAGGCAGGGGCCAGGAGCTGTGAATCGACCCCTGCAACCACAATTAGGTGAGCACACACACACAAATAGGTGAGTACAAACAGGTGAGTACACACACACACAAATAGGTGAGTACAAACAGGTGAGTACACACACACACAAACAGGTGAGTACACACACAAACAAACTCACAGCACACACACACGCACACACAACAAACAGGCCAAGTGTCTATCAACAAATGCCTTTGACAACTGGTAACTAACAAACTTGCTAACTAGCTACCTAATTAACTACTAACCTAAGCAACTACCTACCTACCTAACTAACTAACAAACATACACAACAAAACATCAGAAACATACAAAACAGTGAGTAAAAAAAAATCCTAAAATTTCTGGCCAACAAAAGAAAAATAAAATAATATAAACGTAAATTGTGAAGATTTTTTTTGGTTGCATTATTAATATAATTTACTCACCTGCTTATTTTATTACAGAAATAATGTAATTTATATAATTAAAAAAATAATCTTAATTGTAATAACTCATTAATAATGATAATAGATTTTAATGACAATTTCAGAAATTATAATGACAATAATTCTTATTAATAGTTATAAAATAATTTTAACTGAACACTGATGAGCAAGGTGAGTTAAGCTGCGTCACTGAGAGGACGGAGGATCGAGCTTCCACCAGTCCCTGTGTTGAAGAACCCACAAGGGTTTAACGCTTTATGTGAGAGATATGTCGTGCCGATTAGGTAAAACTTGCGATTTTGGCCTAAAAAGCAACGCTCATCTTGCCATATAAGGCAAGCGAAATTTTGTGTATGCAATAATTTCGCCAAAATCATTCTGAACATAACGAAAAAAATATATTTCATTGTGTTTGTTTATTATTAAATTAATGTTAACGTATCTAAAATATATTTAATTGGGTTAGGCTAAATTAAATTGCGCTTGTTGTAATAAGGTTAGGTAGGTTTTCAAAGTTTCTCTTTGTTCAAAATTATAAATTTTTACATTAACGTAAATGAAAAAAATATATCTTTAAACGTATAAGAGAAATTTTTTAGAAAGGACTTAATTTTAAATGAGTTCTTGCTAATTGACCAGTTTTACCTAATCGGCACGACATATATATATATATATATATATATATATATATATATATATATATATATATATATATATATATATATATATATATATATATATATATATAAATATAATGTGTGTGTAAAGGCAGTTACTGGCATTCATGCATATATCCAACCCCACGTGTCATGACGTGTCCTACACGTATCATGACGTGTCCTACACGTGTCATGACGTGTCTTACACGTGTCATGACGTGTCTTACACGTGTCATGACGTGTCCTACACGTGTCATGACGTGTCCTACACGTGTCTTACTCCCACAGCGACCGCTTGTGTTGCTGGCAACATTGACGACCTCAACACTGAGATTCAGCAACTGTTTGGGTAGGTGTTATTATTATTGTTATTGTTATTAGATTCATTGAGAAGCTTTAAACTCTTAGGGGTTGTGCAGTACTTGGAGAATGGGAGGTAATTTTGTTTTGATCCAAGGAAGGGAAGGGTACCTCCAGTACCTTGGATCAAGAGCCCTTCGGCATTATCAAGTCACCTTGAAGGGAATGTCTTATCGATTTGCTCTAATGTGTTATTTATCATTTATATTTGTAAATTAATTACGTTCGTGTTTATAGATTTTGTTTTATTCGTGTGTGTGTGTGTGTGTGTGTGTGTGTGTGTGTGTGTGTGTGTGTGTGTGCGTGCGTGGTGTGTGTGTGTATCAGGATCGTGTCCATGCCAGGAGAACATGGGTTCATGGGGGCTGCGGGTCTGCTGGAATTTGGCTCCCAGTTCAACTACTCTGCTCGACCTGACGTCGACCAGTGCCACGGCCTAAGGTGTTACGTGTTCGAAACGTGTTTGAACGACCCGGCAGAGGACGCCGAAGTCCTTTACGTCTACTACTGGTCTAGTGAGTACTTTTCATCCACCCTTTTCTTCCCCCTCCCCCCCACCTTCCGAAACTTGACTTTTCAATCCATTTTGCCTCTGGGAATTTTCACCTATAACCTTTCAGCAATTTTTTTAACGATCAATTGTAAAAAAACAAACAAATCGTAACGTTGACCTTTGAGATCAAATTTCTTTGACTTACGAAAGCGTAATAAGCCTCACCATGGGTTCAACCACCACCCGTTCCGTGGTTCACCTTTCTGTTTTCGTGGCACCTCAGCCGAGGATTGGAACGTACGCAACGACGGCAAACAAGTGCCCATCGCGATGGAGATGTACGCTACAGGCAAGTACAACGGTGCCACCGTCCAGGAGGTCATGGTCCGTTATGACTTCTTTGACTTCAGACGAGACTGGGTGCCATCACGAGACGAACTGGAGGTGAGTTCATTATTATTATTAGTTGTTATTATTATTAATTATTATTATTATCATTATTATTATTTTTTTATTTTTTTTATTAACACATCGGCCGATTCCCACCAAGGCAGGGTGGCCCGAAAAAGAAAAACTTTCATCATCATTCACTCCATCACTGTCTTGCCAGAAGGGTGCTTTACACTACAGTTATAAAACTGCAACATTTACACTCCTCCTTCAGAGTGCCGGCACTGTACTTCCCATCTCCAGAACTCAAGTCCGGCCTGCCGGTTTCCCTGAATCCCTTCATAAATGTTACTTTGCTCACACTCCAACAGCACGTCAAGTATTAAAACCATATGCCTCCATTCACTCCTATCAAATACGCTCACACATGCTTGCTGGAAATCCAAGCCCTCGCACAAAACTTCCTTTACCCCTCCTCCAACCTTTCCTAGGCCGACCCCTACCCCGCCTTCCCTCCACTACAGATTTATACACTCTCGAAGTCACTCTGTCTCGTTCCATTCTCTCTACATGTCCAAACCACCTCAACAACCCCTCCTCAGCTCTCTGGACAATCGTTTTGGTAATCCGCACCTCCTCCTAATTTCCAAACTCCGAATTCTCTGCATTATATTCACACCACACATTGACCTCAGACATGACATCTCCACTGCCTCCAGCCTTCTCCTCGTTGCAACATTCATCACCCATGCTTCACACCCATATAAGAGCGTTGGTATAACTATACTCTCATACATTCCTCTTTACTTCCATGGACAAGGTTCTTTGTCTCCACAGACTCCGAAGTGCTCCACTCACCCTTTTCCCCTCATCAATTCTATGATTCACCTCATCCTTCATAGACCCATCCGCCGACATGTCCACTCCCAAATATCTGAATACATTCACCTCCTCCATACTCTCTCCTCCAATCTGATATCCAATCTTTCGTCACCTATTCTTTTTGTTATCCTCATCACCTTACTCTTTCCTATATTCACTTTCAATTTTCTTCTTTTACACACCCTACCAAATTCATCCACCAACCTCTGCAGCTTCTCTTCAGAATCTCCCAAAAGCACAGTGTCCTCAGCAAAAAGCAACTGTGACAACTCCCACTTTGTATTTGCTTCTTATCTTTTAGCCCAACACCTCTTGCCAAGACCCTCGCATTCACTTTCTTACAACCCCATCTATAAATATATTGAACAACCACGGTGACATCACACATCCTTGTCTAAGGCCCACTTTTACTGGGAAATAGTCCCTTCCCTCCTACACACTCTAACCTGAGCCTCACTATCCTCATAAAAACTCTTCACTGCTTTCAGTAACCTTCCTCCTATTCCATACACCTGCAACATCTGCCACATTGCCCCCTATCTACCCTATCATACGCCTTTTCCAAATCCATAAATGCCACAAAAACATCTTTACCCTTATCCAAATACTGTTCACCTATATGTTTCAATGTAAACACTTGGTCTACACACCCCTACCTTTCCTAAAGCCCCCTTGTTCATCTGCTATCCTGCTTTCTGTTTTACTCTTAATTCTTTCAATAATAACTCTACCATACACTTTACCAGGTACACTCAACAGACTTATTCCCCTATAATTTTTGCACTCTCTTTGTCCCCTTTGCCTTTATACAAAGGAACAATACACGCTCTCTGCCAATCCCTAGGTACCTTACCCTCTTCCATACATTTATTAAATAATAGCACCAACCACTCCAAAATTATATCCCCACCTGCTTTTAACATTTCTATCTTTATCCCATCAATCCCAGCTGCCTTACCCCTTTCATTCTACCCACTGCCTCACGAACTTCCCTACACCCACAACTGGCTCTTCCACACTCCTACAAGATGTTATTCCTCCTTGCCCTACACACGAAATCACAGCTTCCTGTCTTCATCAACATTTAACAAATCCTCAAAATATTCTCTCCATCTTCCCGATACCTCTAACTCTCCATTTAATAACTCTCCTCTCCTATTTTTAACTGTCAAATCCATTTGTTCTCTAGGCTTCCTCAACTTATTAATCTCATTCCAAAACTTTTTCTTATTTTCAACAAAATTTGCTGATAACATCTCACCCACTCTCTCATCTGCTCTCTTTTACATTGCTTCACCACTCTTTTAACCTCTCTTTTTCTCTCCATATACTCTTCCCTCCTTGCATCACTTCTACTTTGTAAAAACCTCTCATATGCTAACTTTTTCTCCTTACTACTCTCTTTACATCATCATTCCACCAATCGCTCCTCTTCCCTCCGCACCCACTCGCCTGTAACCACAAACTTCTGCTGAACACTCTAACACTACATTTTAAATCTACCCCATACATTTTCGACCCCATTGCCTACACTCTCACTAGCCCATCTATCCTCCAATAGTTGTTTATATCTTACCCTAACTGCCTCCTCTTTTAGTTTATAAACCTTCACCTCTCTTTTACTTACTGATTCTATTTTCCTTGTATCCCATCTACCTTTTACTCCCACTGTAGCTATAACTAAAAGTGATCTGATATATCTGTAGCCCTCTATAAACATGTACATCCTGAAGTCTACTCAACAGTCTTTTATCTATCAATACATAGTCCAACAAACTACTGTCATTACGCCCTACATCATATCTTGTATACTTATTTATCCTCTTTTTCTTAAAATATGTATTACCTATAACTAAACCCCTTTCTATACAAAGTTCAATCAAAGGGCTCCCATTATCATTTACACCTGGCACCCCAAACTTACCTACTACACCCTCTCTGCATGTTTCTCCCACTTTAGCATTTAGGTCCCCTACCACAATTACTCTCTCATTTGGTTCAAAAGTTCCTATACATTCGCTTAACATCTCCCAAAATCTCTCTCTCCTCTACACTCCTCTCTTCTCCAGGTGCATACACGCTTATTATGACCCACTTTTCGCATCCGACCCTTATTTTAATCCACATAATCCTTGAATTTACACATTTATATTCCCTCTTTTCCTTCCATAACTGATCCTTCAACATTATTGCTACCCCTTCCTTAGCTCTAACTCTCTCAGATACTCCTGACTTAATCCCATTTATTTCTCCCCACTGAAACTCGCCTACCCCCTTCAGCTTTGTTTCGCTTAGGGCCAGGACATCCAACTTCTTTTCATTCATAACATCGGCAATCATCTCTTTCTTATCATCCGCACTACATCCACGCACATTCAGACAACCCAATTTTATAAAGTTTTTCTTCTTCTCGTTTTTAGTAGATTTGTACAGGAGAAGGGGTTACTAGCCCATTGCTCCCGGCATCTTAGTCGCCTCATACGACATTATTATTTTAGTCAGAGGGAAAGATTAAATCTGTAGATGTTATAAAGTGCCTGGGGAATGGAAGGTGATCAGGTTTGATCCAAGGAAGTAAAAGGTAGCTTCAGTTCTTTGAATCAAGAGTCATCCACCACCACCCACATGGATCCCTTAAGGGATCCGTCACACCTATAAATCCCTATAGATGTTTTTCTCTCTTTCCCACTCTCTCTCTCTCTCTCTCTCTCTCTCTCTCTTTCTCTCTCTTCTCTCTCTCTCTCTCTCTCTCTCTCTCTCACCTGTGCATCATTACAAGTATCTCTCTCTCTCACTTACACAGCCTCCGGCTAATGTCTACTGCACTGGCAGGAAGACTTACATAGACCCTCCCAAGGCAGTTCCTTCCTTCTTCTACAGCACTGAAGGAGTGTTCAATGTGGATATTGCCTTACCGGACGGTGATAACCAGACCACACCTTTCAAGTTCAGCCTCCTCTACCCCAAGAAGGTAAGCCACATCCTCCTCTACCCCAAGAAGGTAAGCCACATCCTCCTCTACCCCAAGAAGGTAAGCCACATCCTCCTCTACCCCAAGAAGGTAAGCCACATCCTCCTCTACCCCAAGAAGGTAAGCCACATCCTCCTCTACCCCAAGAAGGTAAGCCACAGCATTCTCTACCCCAAGAAGGTAAGCCACAGCATCTGTACCCCAAGAAGGTAAGCCACAGCATCCTCTACCCCAAGAAGGTAAGCCACAGCATCCTCTACCCCCAGAAAGTAAGCCACAGCATCCTGTACCCCAAGAAGGAAAGCCACAGCAACCTCTACCCCAAGAAGGTAAGCCACAGCATCCTGTACCCCAAGAAGGATAGCCACAGCAACCTCTACCCCAAGAAGGTAAGCCACAGCATCCTGTACCCCAAGAAGGAAAGCCACAGCAACCTCTACCCCAAGAAGGTAAGCCACAGCATCCTGTACCCCAAGAAGGAAAGCCACAGCAACCTCTACCCCAAGAAGGTAAGCCACAGCATCCTCTACCCCAAGAAGGAAAGCCACAGCATCCTCTACCCCAAGAAGGTAAGCCACAGCATCCTCTTCCCTAAGAAGGTAAGCCACAGCATCCTCTTCCCTAAGAAGGTAAGCCACAGCATCCTCTTACCCAAGAAGGTAAGCCACAGTATCCTCTGTCCCAAGAAAGTAAGCCACAGCATCCTCTACCCCAATAAAGCAAGCCACAGCATCCTCTGTCCCAAGAAGGTAAACCACAGCATCCTCTACCCCAAGAAGATAAGGCGCAGCATCCTCTGTTCCAAGAAGATAAGCCACAGCATCCTCTATCCCAAGAAGATAAGAATCACATCCATATGAAATAGATTTTTTTTAGTTCAGATTTTCTTTTGGTAGTTGCTTGACGTTTCAAGAAAAAAGGTGACTTGACGTGACCCTCCGCTTTGACCTACGTTTTTTTATATTTCTCCTCCATAATTTCCTCACCTGTGACTTAATAATAGTCTACGATGAATCGAAACATAGCTGTCTTCATTTCTATTTTGCTGAATAACTGAGGCATTCTAGTTTCTAAAAAGAGAATGTGAGAGATGCATCAGCGTTCCTCTCAAGTCTGTCTAGCACCTCAGTGGCCTCCCAGAAGCACCTCAGTGGCCTCCCAGAAGCACCTCAGTGGCCTCCCAGAAGCACCTCAGTGGCATCACAGAAGCACCTCAGTGGCATCACAGAATCATTACCACAAACCAATTCTTGATCGATAAACAACTGACAGTGTGTTTTTCTTTGCTGACGAAGAACATTTTAGAGTCATGATCAACTGTATAAGACATTCTGTGTACTGCCAACCACGTCCTTAACACGATAAACAGATAACAACCACGTCCTTAACACGATAAACAGATAACAACCACGTCCTTAACACGATAAACAGATAACAACCACGTCCTTAACACGATAAACAGATAACAACCACGTCCTTAACACGATAAACAGATAACCCCACGTAGGATAGAGGAGCTTACGACGATGCTTAGGTCCGACTTGGACCCACACACCCCTGAGCGCGTGTGCTAGCTACCCACACATCCCAGAACACGTGTGCTAGCTACCCACACATCCCAGAACACGTGTGCTAGCTACCCACACACCCCTGAACACGTGTGCTACCTACCCACACACCCCTGAACACGTGTGCTACCTACCCACATACCCCTGAACACGTGTGCTACCTACCCACACCCCTGAACACGTGTGCTACCTCCCACACCCCTGAACACGTGTTACCTACCCACATACCCCTGAACACGTGTGCTACCTACCCACACACCCCTGAACACGTGTGCTACCTACCCACATACCCCTGAACACGTGTGCTACCTACCCACACCCCTGAACACGTGTGCTACCTACCCACATACCCCTGAACACGTGTGCTACCTACCCACACACCCCTGAACACGTGTGCTACACCCACACCCTGAACACGTGTCTACCTACCCACATCCCTGAACACGTGTGCTACCTACCCACACCCCTGAACACGTGTGCTACCTACCCACATACCCCTGAACACGTGTGCTACTACCCACACCCCTGAACACGTGTGCTACCTACCACACACCCTGAACACGTGTGCTACCTACCCACATACCCCTGAACACGTGTGCTTCCAACCCTAAGTCCTACACACCCTGAACAGTGTGCTACCTACCCAATACCCTGAACACGTGTGCACCCTACGAAACTTCTACCACTCACCCTGAACACGTGTGCTACCTACCCACACACCCCTGAACACGTGTCTTCGTCTAACACTGACAGGTGTGGTATGACTGGGCGATGAAGATCACCAAGAAAGAATATGTTCCTCTGACTGTGTTCAACAGCACAAAGCGCTATGAAAATTATACCACCGTCATCCATGAGTTTAACCAAGGTAAGTGTGAGCCTGCTGGTGTGACCCTGCTGGTGTGACCCGCTGGTGTGACCCTGCTGGTGACTGTGGCCCTGCTAGTAGGACCCTGCTGGTGATTGTGACCCTGCTAGTAGGACCCTGCTGGTGACTGTTACCCTGCTGGTAAGTGTGACCCTGCTGGTGAGTGTGACCCTGCTGGTGTGACCCTGTTGGTGTGTGTGACCCTGCTAGTGAGTGTGACCCTGCTGGTGTGACCCTGTTGGTGTGACCCTGCTAGTGAGTGTGACCCTGCTGGTGACTGTGACCCTACTAGTAGGACCCTGCTGGTGACTGTGGCCCTGCTAGTAGGTGCCTGCTGGTGATTGTGACCCTGCTAGTGACTGTGGCCCTGCTAGTAGGACCCTGCTGGTGACTTTGGCCCTGCTGGTGTGACCCTGCTGGTGAATATGGCTTTAGTGTGGCCCTGCTGCTGTGGCCACCGTGTCAGTGCCAGCGGTTTGTTGGACCCTCACTCACTACCAACAACGGGTTTCCAGCATTGGACTGTATAAACAGTCGGATTTCGAACTGTTTATAAACAGTTGGAGCACCAGCTGTTGTACAAGCTGGTGCTTGTACAACAGCTGGGAACTGGTCCCAGATTTTGTATTTTTCTTCTGTTAGGTTAGGTTAGGTTAGGATAGATTAGGTTAGGTTAGGATAGATTAGGTTAGGTTAGGATAGATTAAGTTAGGTTAGGTTAGGTTAGGATAGATTAAGTTAGGTTAGGTTAGGTTAGGATAGATTAAGTTAGGTTAGGTTAGGATAGATTAAGTTAGGTTAGGTTAGGTTAGGATAGATTAAGTTAGGTTAGGTTAGGTTAGGATAGATTAAGTTAGGTTAGGTTAGGTTAGGATAGATTAAGTTAGGTTAGGTTAGGTTAGAATAGATTAAGTTAGGTTAGGATAGGTTAGATTAGGTTAGTTAGGTTCTATTTTTCGCTATCCAAATTAACGCCAATAAAAGAAAACGTAACATACGCCATATACAAAAGTTGACCCACGATCAAAAAATAAATGTAAAGTAACTTAAAAAAAAAATTTTGAACATTAAAACTGACATTGAGAAGAACGTAAAAAATTGACGTAATAAACTAGAGACAAGATGGTGGTGTTAGTGGTGGACAGTAGCAACACTGGTTGGTGGTGTTAGTGGTGGACAGTAGCAACACTGGTTGGTGGTGTTAGTGGTGGACAGTAGCAACACTGGTTGGTGGTGTTAGTGGTGGACAGTAGCAACACTGGTTGGTGGTGTTAGTGGTGGACAGACACTGGGGTAGTGACAGTAACACTGGTTGGTGAGTGTATAGTAGCAACACTGGTGGTAGGGTGCAGTAGCAACACTGGTTGGTGGTGTTAGTGGTGGATAGTAGCAACACTGGTTGGTGGTGTTAGTGGTGGATAGTAGCAACACTGGTTGGTGGTGTTAGTGGTGGATAGTAGCAACACTGGTTGGTGGTGTTAGTGGTGGATAGTAGCAACACTGGTTGGTGGTGTTAGTGGTGGATAGTAGCAACACTGGTTGGTGGTGTTAGTGGTGGATAGTAGCAACACTGGTTGGTGGTGTTAGTGGTGGATAGTAGCAACACTGGTTGGTGGTGTTAGTGGTGGATAGTAGCAACACTGGTTGGTGGTGTTAGTGGTGGATAGTAGCAACACTGGTTGGTGGTGTTAGTGGTGGACAGTAGCAACACTGGTTGGTGGTGTTAGTGGTGGACAGTAGCAACACTGGTTGGTGGTGTTAGTGGTGGACAGTAGCAACACAGGATGATGGTGTTAGTGGTGGACAGTAGCAACACAGGATGATGGTGTTAGTGGTGGACAGTAGCAACACAGGATGATGGTGTTAGTGGTGGACAGTAGCAACACAGGATGATGGTGTTAGTGGTGGACAGTAGCAACACAGGATGATGGTGTTAGTGGTGGACATTAGCAACACAGGATGGTAGTGTTAGTGGTGGACAGTAGCAACACAGGATGATGGTGTTAGTGGTGGACATTAGCAACACAGGATGGTAGTGTTAGTGGTGGACAGTAGCAACACAGGATGATGGTGTTAGTGGTGGACATTAGCAACACAGGATGATGGTGTTAGTGGTGGACAGTAGCAACACAGGATGATGGTGTTAGTGGTGGACAGTAGCAACACAGGATGGTAGTGTTAGTGGTGGACAGTAGCACACAGGATGATGGTGTTAGTGGTGGACAGTAGCAACACAGGATGTGGTGTTAGTGGTGGACAGTAGCAACACAGGATGATGGTGTTAGTGGTGGACAGTAGCAACACAGGATGGTAGTGTTAGTGGTGGACAGTAGCAACACAGGATGATGGTGTTAGTGGTGGACAGTAGCAACACAGGATGGTAGTGTTAGTGGTGGATAGTAGCATCACAGGATGATGGTGTTAGTGGTGGACAGTAGCAACACAGGATGGTGAAGATGTTAGTGGTGGACAGTAGCAACACAGGATGATGGTGTTAGTGGTGGACAGTAGCAACACAGGATGGTGGTGTTAGTGGTGGACAGTAGCAACACAGGATGGTAGTGTTAGTGGTGGACAGTAGCATCACAGGATGATGGTGTTAGTGGTGGACAGTAGCAACACAGGATGGTAGTGTTAGTGGTGGACAGTAGCAACACAGGATGGTAGTGTTAGTGGTGGACAGTAGCAACACAGGATGGTAGTGTTAGTGGTGGACAGTAGCAACACAGGATGATGGTGTTAGTGGTGGACAGTAGCACACAGGATGGTGGTGTTAGTGGTGGACAGTAGCAACACAGGATGGTGGTGTTAGTGGTGGACAGTAGCAACACAGGATGGTAGTGTTAGTGGTGGACAGTAGCAACACAGGATGGTAGTGTTAGTGGTGGACAGTAGCATCACAGGATGATGGTGTTAGTGGTGGACAGTAGCAACACAGGATGGTGGTGTTAGTGGTGGACAGTAGCAACACAGGATGGTGGTGTTAGTGGTGGACAGTAGCAACACAGGATGGTAGTGTTAGTGGTGGACAGTAGCAACACAGGATGATGGTGTTAGTGGTGGACAGTAGCAACACAGGATGGTGGTGTTAGTGGTGGACAGTAGCAACACAGGATGGTGGTGTTAGTGGTGGACAGTAGCAAGATTCACCATCACATACCTCCTCCGGCCCATGGACAGGTCTCGCCTACGTCATGAAGAAGAGACTCAACTTGTGCAGCGTCAACAAGATAGAGAACAACATCAGCTGGGCGGACATCAACGTAGATCCTGACGGCACCGTCTCCATGCAGAGTCCTTGGGGCTTCGAGGATATGGACCAAGTGATGCAGTACAACGGCGCTGTGAGTCCTTCATCACTGCTTCTTCCTCCTGCATCACTGCTTCACACTTGTATGAATTCTTTATACCATCAAACTAAGGAAAACATACATTGTAATGTAACAAAAATTAATTTAAACTAGTTCCTAACTAATCCAATTACTGTATATGGGTAATTAACCATATTTTAATGCATTCTGGAACATAATTATATACTAGACCATCTGACTGCATAACAATGACAGCTATTTCTGGTGCTTAAATTCACTGCTTCACTGCATTCTGGCACATGTATGCGGTTACTGCATCTCACTGCATGCTTGAGGCAGTGCAGAGCGGACTCACTAATTTGGAAAACGAGATGAACCTCTTGAATTAGTGACTCTTGCTTTGTAAATATATATTATGTATGTACATGAATGGTATACGTTACCTATAAGATAAAGAAATAGACACATGTTCAACATCTGGGTATCTTTATTGTTGACGTTTCGACATCCAGTGACTTTACCAATACACATTCAAGGACACAATAATTGGAGACAGTAGAACTATATACAAAAGCTGAGGTAATCAGTCCCTCAACCTTGGAGTTCTGAGGGACTGATTACCTTATCTTTTGTATACATGTAGTTCTACTGTCTTCCAATTATTATGTCCTTAAATGTGTATTGGTAAAGCCACTGGAGGGCGAAACGTCTACAATAAAGGTACCCAGATGTTGCACATGTGTCTAATTTTCATTGATATATATATAAGTTTTGCTTCCAATCACCTGAAGATGTGTCACTCTGCCTGTCCCTCAGGAAAATCAGTTAATTAATTTTTGGCACTTTATTTAATTATTTTCAGCAACCTAACCTAACTCAAATTAATGTAATATACTTTATCTCAATTTACATAACCCGTTTAAGAATTTCTGCATAGCTTTCGTTAGCTGTTTTGACAAGGCAAGGATGTGTCGTACTTTAAGGTGACCCTGAAAGGTAAACATTTTGATATAACTGTGTGTTAATTACACTGTTGGTTGTGACAGCACTGGGAACGAGGTATGAGAGCTGACGTTTGGATCGGCATTAAGAAAAACCCGCTACTCAAAATTAATGAAACCTACGTCTGGTATTTCGCCTCGGTGAGTACATCCATTAGTATTATTATATAGTGGATAATATTATTATCTAATGGATAGGCTAGGTTTGAGGCCTCTCCACCATCAAGACCATTAAAGTTTCGCTAGATTAAGCTAAGTTAGGTTTGTTAGGTCAAGTTAAATTTGACAAGGGGAAATTTTTAACTGGACTTCGTTTCGCACACAGTGGGATTTTATCAAGTATTTGATATATTCCCACTGTGGGCGAAATGTGTCGTAATATAAGCTCTCCTCTAGGTTAAATATACATAATATATATTCTATGTGTTCGTAATATCCGTGGGTCAAAACAGTGCCCTTTAAACCAGCTGCTTCAAAAATATATTAAAAAAGCGCCTCCTAATTCTTACACCTGTTGCTCCTGTTTACCCAGAGATAAATAGGTACTCAGGAGGTTATTGGCTCTTTTGGGCTTTGCGAGGAGCCTGTAAATGAGCTGAGATAATAATCTTAGACTGTAAGAACAAAGGAATATGTGCAGAGTATATTTGCGTAAGAGAAAGTCCAAGCGAATATTCACTTCTTATACATTTTGAATAACATATCAGCTTTTGGTGAGTACTGTTACCTAGTGAGTGGCATCCTGGGGAAGAGGAATGAAGTCACTGTGGCTCAGTTGGCAATGCACTTGCCTCACACACTGAGTGTCGGTGGTTCAGTCCCCGGCACGGGTGAAAATATTGGACATGTATTCTTACACCTACCGTCCCTGTTCACCTAGTAGTAAGTAGGTACCTGGGTGTTAGTCACTTTACACTTGCCGTCCCTGTTCACCTAGTAGTAAGTAGGTACCTGAGTGTTAGTTACTTTACACCTGCCGTCCCTGTTCACTTAGTAGTAAGTAGGTACCTGGGTGTTAGTCACTTTACACCTGCCGTCCCTGTTCACCTAGCAGTAAGTAGGTACCTGGGTGTTAGTCGCCTGTTGTAGGTGGCATCCTGGGGGACAAGATTAAACAACCCCAGTGACAATAAAACGAACAGTCCTCCATGACCCACTGACTTTATTAAGTTATAGTGAGTGGCTGACCTTCCGAGTTTAAAAACCACTTAGTACTTAAAACCTTCCAAGGTTATTACAACATTTTTCTTCTTTCCACTTGAAAAATACACTGCAGAAATTAGGATATTCGTTATATACGTTCTCTCCGTGTACAGGATTTTATCAGTCATTCTGCCGCCTCTTATCCTTGTTTGGATTAAGTAATAGTGTAGTAAATAACCCAGAATGGTAATAGGTAACGAGAATAGTTTAGTTAGTCATTGATTGTTTAACGTTTTCTTTGATAATATCACTAGAGTACGTTTTCTATGCTATCAGGCCTTTAAGCGGAAACTCTTACATATTGGTGTATTACTACTCTTACATATTGGTGTATTACTGTTATTAGGATTTTGTTTGGATTTTTAACCCCGGAGGGTTAGCAACCCAGGATAACCCAGGAAAGTCAGTGTGTTATCGAGGACTGTCTGTCTTATTTCCATCGTGGTCCTTAAGTTTTGTCCCCCAGGACGCCACCCACACCAGTCCACTAACACCCATGCTGCTAGGTGAACAGGGACAGCAGGTTTAAGGTGACTAACAACCAGGTACCTACTTACTGCTAGGTGAACATGTCCAGCGTTTCACCCGTGCAGGGGAGCGATTACAGGTCCCTCAGTATAAGACGAGGACGCTACCAACCTAGACACGAGGTACAATACTCAAGGTTACTAGTAGCAGTGATGGTATACTATCCCGCTAGTAAAGACCTTCAGGAACACCAAATGGAAATAAGTCACTCTGTCTGACTATTTAGGCACAGGTACACATAAATGTACTTATGTGTACCTGGACCTAAATAAATTTATTATGCTGAGGGACTGATTACCTTCCCTTCTACTGTCTTCAAAATAACCTCTTTATTGAACTGATAAAGCCATTGGCTGACGAAACGTCTTCATAATAAAGACAGACAGGTGTTGTACATGTGTCTTATTCCTTAGCTCAAGTTAACATCTTTACACCTGTCTGCTAGAGGTAAGCTGGGAGCAAATAAAGTTAGGGAAATCCAATAAAGTCCTCCTCTGTGGCTTATTATCCTAAGTAATCCTTGATCCAAAGACTTTAAGCAATCCTTGGATTATCCCTTATTACAACCTATTCTCTAGGAGCCGTGTGATCCTTATGGGTTTAGCACTCTCCCATGAAAATATAATAATAATAATAATAATAATAATAAAAATAATAATAATAATAATAATAATAATAATAATAATAATAATAATAATAATAATAATAATAATAATAATAAAATAATAATAGCAATAATAATAATAATGATAATAATAATAATAATAATAATAATTTCTGTGGTATCCAGCCCATGACCAGCGACCTGCAGGGGTCAGCGCCCCCAGTGCCTGCCATACCCACTACTGACAAGGTGCCCATTAAGCTGGAGCGTTATATAACTCAGGTAAGTTTAATCGAGGCATCTATCTCTTAATTACTAACTGGGATAGATTGGGTTCGATTACTACCCGAGGTACCGATGCAGATTCTAGTTTTGATTTGGGGAAAGGGTACATATAGGTGTGAATGGTTGGTATTGAGTAAGACATGCCTTGTATGGGCCAGTAAGCCTGCTGTAGCATTCCTCAATTCTTATATATATATATATATACGGGTAAAAACATCGTCTAGTATCATGAAGGGTCGAAACGTTGTCTAGTGAGTATCTTGAGGGTTCGAAGCGTCATCTGGTATCATGAGGTTGTCGAAACGTCGTCTAGTAAGTATCATGAGGGATCGAAACGTCGTCTAGTAATTATGGATTATTTAGGTTCGATGATTTATTTCCATTGTTGTCTTCTATTTTGTGTCAAATTTAGGTACAAGTGTATTATGTCTGTGTAAGGTATATTAGTATCAGTAGTGATAAAAACAAGGATGGTTGGTTGAAGGATGGTTGGTTGAAGGATGGTTGGTTGAAGGATGGTTGGTTGAAGGATGGTTGGTTGAAGGATGGTTGGTTGAAGGATGGTTGGTTGAAGGATGGTTGGTTGAAGGATGGTTGGTTGAAGGATGGTTGAAGGATGGTTGGTTGAAGGTTTGTTTGTTTAAGGATGGTTGGTTGAAGGATGGTTGAAGGATAGTTGGTTGAAGGATGGTTGAAGGATGGTTGGTTGAAGGATGGTTGAAGGATGGTTGGTTGAAGGATGGTTGAAGGATGGATGGTTAAAGGATGGATGGTTGAAGGATGGTTGGTTGAAGGATGGTTGAAGGATGGATGGTTGAAGGATGGTTGGTTGAAGGATGGTTGAAGGATGGATAGTTGAAGGATGGTTGAAGGATGGTTGAAGGATGGTTGAAGGATGGTTGAAGGATGGTTGGTTGAAGGATGGTTGAAGGATGGTTGGTTGAAGGATGGTTGAAGGATGGTTGGTTGAAGGATGGTTGGTTGAAGGATGGTTGGTTGAAGGATGGTTGGTTGAAGGATGGTTGAAGGATGGTTGGTTGAAGGATGGTTGAAGGATGGTTGAAGGATGGTTGGTTGAAGGTTGGTTGAAGGATGGTTGAAGGATGGTTGGTTGGTTGCACGAGGGTCTTTAAGGCTGTATGCTACTTGTTGACCTGCAGTCAAGAATACTTTAATCCTCTAAGTAGAGCAAAAAGTGACCTCTCACCATACATACACTGAGAGACATACACTGAGAGACATACACTGAGAGACATACACTGAGAGACATACACTGAGACATACACTGAGACATACACTGAGAGACATACACTGAGACATACACTGAGAGACATACACTGAGAGACATACACTGAGAGACATACACTGAGAGACATACACTGAGAGACATACACTGAGAGACATACACTGAGAGACATACACTGAGACATACACTGAGAGACATACACTGAGAGACATACACTGAGAGACATACACTGAGAGACATACACTGAGAGATATACACTGAGAGACATACACTGAGAGACATACACTGAGAGACATACACTGAGAGACATACACTGAGAGACATACACTGAGACATACACTGAGAGACATACACTGAGAGACATACACTGAGAGACATACACTGAGAGACATATACTGAGAGACATACACTGAGAGACATACACTGAGAGACATACACTGAGACATACACTGAGAGACATATACTGAGAGACATACACTGAGAGACATACACCTCACGTTGTATATACCTGTAAATCAATTATATAATAAGATCGTAAGAAACTTGTGATGTGTTAGCAGAGAATTTATCCAGAGTGAAAGATAATCTAGTCTGCAGGAGTTTCGAAAGCTTTTGGGCATCTCATTATCTTTCACTGTGATTAGGTTACAACAGATAAATAATAACTGTTAGCATATGGATTTTACCAAATTATAAATCATATTTAGGATAATGATCTTCTTAAGACGTGTTAGCTGTTGCTAGTAGAACATTATGTTAAGAACAAATATCTTTGATGAGAGGTGCTTGAGCGAGCAGCGTCGCCTGCAAGGTGTGCTTTGAAGCACTTGATGCAGCTACTGACTTTGACATGGCCAGGAAATTTATTCCACTCCTTCACGGCAGGCAGTGGATATTGCAAAACTGTATTCACCTCCTCTACTACCTTATTGATTTTGGTTCCTAAGTTTCATAACATTTTGGGCAAGATTGTGGTGGACTCGAACTATTGGCAGTTATGTTGACGTGGCTTTATCTGGATACTTTACTCTGTCTGCCACATTTAGTATTTTTTTTCATGTTTGTAATTTCATTCTCACCTTCATGTATCAGGCCCAGGAGACATCTTACCTTCTTACTCTGAGAAACCTGTAATTCTCCAACATTAAGGCATTAAATTTTTATTAATTCTACACTCACATCTTGGGACTAACCCTACTTCAGCAGCAGTAACACCTCCATCAGGAGAAGTGCCACCCAACTCTATCTTCACATTACCTCTCAACTCTGCAGATACTGCAGCACCAGCAGCACCTCTCATTACTCACCCTCTCCCATATTGCAGCTGTCAGAATTGCCACACATATCGTGCAACTTCTACGGGTACGACAGCCAGGTGCCCACCACACACCAGCACGACATATCTCCCTGCTACAGCGCCGACAACATGCGTCACTTCCAGTTCGCCATGCCACCAGACACACTCAACAAGACCTTGTATAAGAGGGAGAACGTCATGTATGCTCTGGTAGAATCCCTCAGTGCTACAGGGAAGGTCACCCCTCTCAGGATCAACCGGCTGGAGGTGCGTGCCGGGGCACGGGTAGGGTATACGGGCACGGCAAGGGGCTGGGCAAAGGGAAGGACAGGGGACATGCAGACAGAGAGGGGCTATGTAGGGTAAATCAGTAAGATAAAGTATTATAGTCTATTTAGCATGTAAGGTTATTGAGGACCCTCATCCTCAGGAAAGAGAATAAACGTATCTTAGAGAGGTAAATCTCGAGAATTTCCCTTCAGCTGTTTGAGTATTTTTCGTGCCCTACCACCCCTAATACTTGCATATATATATGTTCATATTACTGTTTCTAGATCCTTTATTTGAATGATACAGTGGCGAATATTTTTACATAATGATAAGTACATTAGTTGAATGAGAGAGAGAGAGAGAGAGAGAGAGAGAGAGAGAGAGAGAGAGAGAGAGAGAGGAAGAGAAGAGACGAAGGAAGGTAGGAAGGAAGGCAGGAGAGCGGATATAAAGAAATGGGAGGAGGAGAGCTAGACTAGCCACTACCGTCAACACTAGGTATGACCTCTAAAGTGTCCCTCCATCCCTACAGATCAAGCAACTGCAGGCAGAGCTGCAGGTGTTGTTCACGTTGTTGGAGAAGCCCACGGTGACTGGGGACCCACAGTTCCCCATCTCTGAGAGCACCATGAATCAGGCGGCAACTCTCATCCAGAAGACTATAGATATGTCACAGCTGGTTGTCGTCGTCCAGATCACCACCGGACTGGTGAGTGTGTTTGTGGACCCAGTTATCCATAATGAGAACCAAAACAACTTGGTGAGTGTGTTTGTGGACTCAGTTATCCATAATGAGAAACAACTTGGTCACACTTATGAAATACAGGTGAGAGAAATTTGTTTATTTCTGTGTCAGTCAGCAACTTATTCTCATTTTACAGCGTGAATTATAAGTTGAAATGCCCTTTATGCATTTGTGTACACTCGATTTTTTCTAAAAATCTCTCACAAACGTTGAAAAAAGTGGAAGAACGAGCTGCAAGAGAGACCTTCTTGTGACTCAAACTGACACACACGTCTCTCTAACCTGTGTTTCACATTGCTCTCCGGGTGGTTCATGCATCAGTCTTTATAGCATTATAATCGAAGCTTTCACCTGGTTGTGGTTGCTGGGTTGAGTGTCACCTCGTAACAGTGTTCACTTACTAGATACCTGGGCACTATCATTCACATTGTTTAATTAAAGTCAGGTGTGGAGTCACACTCAGCTTCCTCTCCCTCCTCTCCAAGCATTCCTGGGATGACCCTCATCCATTATACCTTCAACTTTTGTCAATCTATCGCTCTCCATCGTTTTTACATGCCAAAATCACCTTAACAACCCCAACTCAGTCCACTGCCAGGGTAGAAACATTGGGCATGTTTCCTTACACCGGTTGTCTATGTTCACCCATCAGTAAAAATCGGTACCTGGATGTTAATCGACTGGTGTGGGTCGCATCCTGGGACAAAAACTGACCTAATTTGCCCAAAAATGCTCTGCACAACAAGTGGCTTTCTATATTGTAGTATGTCCTTGACGTCAGCTAAGCTTGTATACCTTGTATATGTACTTGTAGAAATAAAGATATTATTATATTAACTTCCATCTTCACAGTCTAATTTCAGGACTTATTTCGCTCCTTTTCTTCTGGTGTAATTGTGAAGTGTTTTAAAATGACCTTTAACCTTAGTAGCTAAGCTATTCTCGCATTGTTTTTCTGCTCTCTCGTTCATGTGTGAAGGAGTGAGAGAGGAAGGGAGGGAGGAAGAAAGGAAGGAAGGAAGGGAGGGAGGAAGAAAGGAAGGAAGGAAGGGAGGGAGGAAGAAAGGAAGGAAGGAAGGAAGGAAGGAAGGAAGGAATTGGAGTAGAGGGTAAAAATATTGTTTGCGTGAGAACGTCGTGAGTCTGTTTTATATTTCTACCACTACCACCACCACTGTCACAGGAGCCACAGATGGTGCAGGTGGTGGCGATGCCAGGGACGCTGCAGGAGGTACAGAGGGACGACGGACACACACGTGGTACCAACATCCTCACAGGATACTCCCCAGGTAACTGTTACATCCTCCTCCTCTTGCAGTTAAGTCTCTTATTCTTGCTTATGTCTTCCCAGATTCAGGTATGTCCTCCCTTTTCATGAATTCTCTCGCTATGGTATGTTTCCATTTTTTTCTGAATAGACTCTGAAGGAGAATCATACTTCCACCACTCCGGGTGCTGACGGTCTCACATGCTTTCTGTCTTCAACTTGAGGTAGGTTCCTCTATACCCAGGAAGTATTCCAAACTCCAAGAAGACAGGTTCCTCTCATACTCCAAGAAGGTAGGTTCTTCTCTTCCTCCAGATTCCTCTTCCCTATTCTAAGAAGGCAAACCTTCCCCCAGATAGAACCTTCCTATTCACCCAAATCCTTGTTATATTCTGACAAAATTATTCGGAATTTCAAGAGGAATATTTTAAATCTCTTTAGCGAGCAGTTTTAGCCAGAGTTTTTGTTGAAACATTTGGTGTACATTTGGTTCCAGATAAGTCATGTTATCTTTTTCAGTGTTCTTCTGAATACCAGTCTTTATTTGTTTAAGCTTTCATCCTCTAGGTAAGCCTTCCCTCTGAGTAATTCCTCCTACCTCTCAAGGTAGGTCCTCTCTTCCTCGACAATACTCCTTCTTTAACCATGTGGCTTTTCTCAAAAATCCTCTTCCTCCTTCTCTTCCTCAACTGAGCTGTAATCTAATTCCTAATTACTTTTCCCGGTTCTGCTAGTTTTCCCGAATAGCTTTCCAGGTTACACTAATTACATTCCACAAATTAGAATTTGTTTCCTGGGATCTTTTTGCGCCTCACTAGGTACCAGTACCTGTTTTCCTGTATATGAGTGGGAGAGGCTGGGTTTGGTTGGTGCCTGGGTTACGGAAACAAATTCTGGGTCATCTTTTGCGAAAAGATTGGACCAATACATGGGTGGTTTCGATAAGGACCTGCCTTGTATGGGCCAGTAGGCCTGCTGTAGTGTTCCTCTAGTCTTATGCTTATGTCTTTCTCGTTAGTACATATAATGTAAGCCATTTCTCAGAAGTCTTCCTTCCTGGCAGGTGATATGGCTGGACTGGCTATTGGAATGCTCATTCTGGGTGGCATTGCGGGCTACGCTGGCATCTACATCTACGCCTCCAAAAAATAGATAGCCTATTAGCAATAGAGTTTCAGGATAATATAGTCCGTCTACAAGCAGACTACCACACAGCGTAGACAACCTGTTAAAAGTCTTAACCTTCAAGAAAATTCTATCGTCTACTAGCAGTCTACTTCGACAGTAGGTAGACAATCAGCCAAAAGTCTACACTTTCAGGCTAATAGATCTTCTGCTAGCAGTTTACTATAGGGAAAAAAATAATGTCTATTTGTCCAGATAACAGATGGATTAGCAATCTGGTCCACAAGCCACAGGAGATGGAAATCTTCAGGCCAAGATCTTTCGCAAGTCTCCGTGCGTCGTCAGGAGCTACGCAGTGTCGCATATATTTTGTATAATAATTTATATTAATATCGATGTGTATGATAATGTAGACGAAGTAAATGTGTATAATAGATATTTTAACCCTGAATTATTTAGTCCCCTTGGAAGAGGTTAGTAATGCATAGATGCCAGGGGGAAGGCTCTTGACCCAGGGAACTGGAGCTGACTTGTTTCATGTTCCTCGGATCAAGCTTCTTTACCTTCAGGTCACTGGGCGCTGTAAGACGATCTTACGGTCTTAGCGCTTCCCAGTGATTACAAAGAGTATGCACGTTTTAAATTTAGCGTCATTTGAGCGTAATTGAGAAAGGTAATTAAGTAAGGTAATTAATTAAGGCAATTAGCAAGAAGCAGGGCTAATAATTTCATAATTTTGACAAGTTTTCAAACAGAGTGATTTGAAAGTCACGAATTATTACTAATTACCTGATAGATTAATCCATTACCTGTTAGATTAATCAATTACACAACTATTACTTAGCATAAGTAATTAGGTAACGTTGAGGTGGTCAGTCCCTCAGCCTTGATATAAGGTGGTCAGTCCCTCAGCCTTGATATAAGGTGGTCAGTCCCTCAGCCTTGATATAAGGTGGTCAGTCCCTCAGCCTTGATATAAGGTGGTCAGTCCCTCAGCCTTGATATAAGGTGGTCAGTCCCACAGCCTTGATATAAGGTGGTGAGTCCCTCAGCCTTGATATAAGGTGGTCAGTCCCTCAGCCTTGATATAAGGTGGTCAGTCCTGAGCCTTGATATAAGGTGGTCAGTCCTGAGCCTTGATATAAGGTGGTCAGTCCCTCAGCCTTGATATAAGGTGGTCAGTCCCTCAGCCTTGATATAAGGTGGTCAGTCCCTCAGCCTTGATATAAGGTGGTCAGTCCTCAGCCTTGATATAAGGTGGTCAGTCCTCAGCCTTGATATAAGGTGGTCAGTCCCTCAGCCTTGATATAAGGTGGTCAGTCCCTCAGCCTTGATATAAGGTGGTCAGTCCCTCAGCCTTGATATAAGGTGGTCAGTCCCTCAGCCTTGATATAAGGTGGTCAGTCCCTCAGCCTTGATATAAGGTGGTCAGTCCCACAGCCTTGATATAAGGTGGTCAGTCCTCAGCCTTGATATAAGGTGGTCAGTCCCTCAGCCTTGATATAAGGTGGTCAATCCCTCAGCCTTGATATAAGGTGGTCAGTCCCACAGCCTTGATATAAGGTGGTCAGTCCCTCAGCCTTGATATAAGGTAGTCAGTCCCTCAGCCTTGATATAAGGTGGTCAGTCCTCAGCCTTGATATAAGGTGGTCAGTCCTCAGCCTTGATATAAGGTGGTCAGTCCCTCAGCCTTGATATAAGGTGGTCAGTCCTCAGCCTTGATATAAGGTGGTCAGTCCCTCAGCCTTGATATAAGGTGGTCAGTCCCACAGCCTTGATATAAGGTGGTCAGTCCCTCAGCCTTGATATAAGGTGGTCAGTCCCTCAGCCTTGATATAAGGTGGTCAGTCCCTCAGCCTTGATATAAGGTGGTCAGTCCCACAGCCTTGATATAAGGTGGTCAGTCCCTCAGCCTTGATATAAGGTAGTCAGTCCTCAGCCTTGATATAAGGTGGTCAGTCCTCAGCCTTGATATAAGGTGGTCAGTCCTCAGCCTTGATATAAGGTGGTGTTCTCAGCCTTGATATAAGGTGGTCAGTCCTCAGCCTTGATATAAGGTGGTCAGTCCCTCAGCCTTGATATAAGGTGGTCAGTCCTCAGCCTTGATATAAGGTGGTCAGTCCCTCAGCCTTGATATAAGGTGGTCAGTCCCACAGCCTTGATATAAGGTGGTCAGTCCCTCAGCCTTGATATAAGGTGGTCAGTCCTCAGCCTTGATATAAGGTGGTCAGTCCCTCAGCCTTGATATAAGGTAGTCAGTCCCTCAGCCTTGATATAAGGTGGTCAGTCCTCAGCCTTGATATAATGTGGTCAGTCCCTCAGCCTTGATATAAGGTGGTCAGTCCCTCAGCCTTGATATAAGGTGGTCAGTCCTCAGCAGACCGTAAATAATCACTTAAGATAATAGTCTTACAGTGATGATACATAATAGTCTTACAGTGGTCATACATAATAGTCTTACAGTGGTGATACATAATAGTCTTACAGTGATGATACATAATAGTCTTACAGTGATGATACATAATAGTCTTACAGTGGTGATACATAATAGTCTTACAGTGATGATACATAATAGTCTTACAGTGGTGATACATAATAGTCTTACAGTGATGATACATAATAGTCTTACAGTGGCGATACATAATAGTCTTACAGTGATGATACATAATAGTCTTACAGTGATGATACATAATAGTCTTACAGTGATGATACATAATAGTCTTACAGTGATGATACATAATAGTCTTACAGTTGTGATACATAATAGTCTTACAGTGGTGATACATAATAGTCTTACAGTGATGATACATAATAGTCTTACAGTGATGATACATAATAGTCTTACAGTGATGATACATAATAGTCTTACAGTGATGATACATAATAGTCTTACAGTGATGATACTATATATAAGTCTTACGTGTGATACATAATAGTCTTACGTGTGATATAATAGTCTTACAGTGATACAAAAGTCTTACAGTGATAATAAGTTCATGTGATACATAATAGTCTTACAGTGATGATACATAATAGTCTTACAGTGATACATAATATCTTATTGATACATAATAGTCTTACGTGATACAAAAGTCTTACAGTGAAAAATAGTCTTCATGTGATATAATATCTTACAGTGTGATAAATAGTTTCAGTGATACATAATAGTCTTATGTGATACATAATAGTCTTCAGTGTGATAGTTTCATGTGATAATAGTCTTACAGTGTGATACATAAGTCTTGTGTGATATAATCTAGTGATAATAATAGTCTTACAGTGTGATACATAATAGTCTTACAGTGATGATACATAATAGTCTTACAGTGATGATACATAATAGTCTTACAGTGATGATACATAATAGTCTTACAGTGATGATACATAATAGTCTTACAGTGATGATACATAATAGTCTTACAGTGGTGATACATAATAGTCTTACAGTGATGATACATAATAGTCTTACAGTGTGATACATAATAGTCTTACAGTGGTGATACATAATAGTCTTACAGTGATGATACATAATAGTCTTACAGTGATGATACATAATAGTCTTACAGTGTGATACATAATAGTCTTACAGTGATGATACATAATAGTCTTACAGTGTGATACATAATAGTCTTACAGTGATGATACATAATAGTCTTACAGTGATGATACATAATAGTCTTACAGTGTGATACATAATAGTCTTACAGTGATGATACATAATAGTCTTACAGTGTGATACATATAGTCTTAGTGGTGATACATAATAGTCTACGTGTATACTATAGTCTTACGTGATGATACATAATAGTCTTACAGTGATGATACATAATATCTTACATGATGATACATAATAGTCTTACAGTGATGATACATAATAGTCTACAGTGTGATACATAATAGTCTTACAGTGAGTGATACATAATAGTCTTACAGTGATGATACTAATAGCTACGTGATGATACATATAGTCTTACAGGTGATACATAATAGTCTTACAGTGAGATACAAAAGTCTTCAGCGTGATACATAATAGTCTTACAGTGTACATTAGCTTACTGATGATACATTAAGTCTACAGTGATGACATAATAGTCTACAGTGTGTACTAATAGTCTTACTGTGCTGACGGTACTTGTACTACGTGTACTGTACTAGACGTGTACTTGTACTAACGTAGTACTCAGTAGCTTACAGGACTGCATAACAGTAATAGTCTTCACGTGTACTACAGTACTAGTAGTACGTACTAGCGTACTGATGACTACGTACTAGCTGTACCTGAGTGTACTACTGTACTCAGGTACTGTAGTACTTACGTGTACTCAGCGGAAGTAGTACTTTGTAGAGTTACGTCACATGTACTACATAATACTAGACGTACTACTGAATGTACTTCACTAACGTACACGACTGATGTACTAAGTAGTACTGTTACATAGACGTACAGTACTGTGCAACTGTACTGTGTACCAAGTACGTCACCTATTGCTAGACTCGTACTTGTACTAGCGAATAGTGCTAGATTCTAATTGTCTAAGATACTTGTCTATAGTATGTACTACTTAATAGTACAATAGCTACGTAGCTAGTACTGTCATGATCTCAGTACGTACTTGACATAGACATACGTACTGTAGACTCGTACTTGTATCGCTGTACTACATAGCACTACTTGATTGCTTACGCGTACTCGCGGTACCACTACAGTATGTGTCAACTTCACTGTACTCAGCGTACCTGTATTTCATTCGTACGTAGTACTTCACGCTACTAGCTTGTACCTGAGTTAGTACTTCATTACTCAGAGGAATAGTAGTAATAGTATATAATAACTATAGTATTACACTAGTATATACCTGAGTAGTACTTAGTTACTCACGGAATAGTACTTAGTACTACGTATAGTGATACTCACGGACCAGGGACAAGTACTGGTACCACGTACGGTACTTACGGAACGTTAGAAATAGTTTGTTTAGATACAACTAGACATCTAACTAGCTACAAATAATATTGTGAATATATAAAAATGATGATAGTATAAATGTATATATATAACCAATAGTGGCAAGTAGTGTCAGTAGGTACTATGTTAGACACGTATGTTCACTAATGTGGTTCCATTAAACTAAAATAATTTTAATATAATAATATATATATATATATATATATATATATATATAGGAAGAGGAGTAGTACTTACTGTATAGCTCATTTGTTCCATGATACGTCCATGGTGTTGACGTTGATTGTGTACCGAGTATGGACCATCCAGGTATAGTTAGCAGGTAGTCCCTTCTGTGTGAGTTCGGCTAAACACATGGACCATTACCTTGCATCTCTTCTCTGACTTCGAGTGGACCACCACACGGTCCACAGATGATTGTGGTCCATCAACTTTAATATGAGATTACTTATGGTCTAGTACACACACTGTCATTGTCATTCTCAATATTTCCTACTGCTATTACCATATAATAATAATAATAATAATAATAATAATAATAATAATAATAATAATAATAATAATAATAATAATAATAGTATTATTATTATTGTTACTGGAATAGTAATTGAAAAGTATTAGTAATAGTCGTAACAGCAGCACCAGCTATTAGTGGGATTAGTAGTAATAGTTTTAGTAGTAGCAGTACTAGACCACAACTACTAGTAGTAATAGTGGTGGTGGTGGTAATAGTAGTAGTAGTAGTGGTGGTAGTAGTAGTAGTAGTAGAGGTAGTAATGTTTTTATTAACAATAATAATAATAATAATAATAATAATTAATAATAATAATAATAATAATAATAATAATAATAATAATAATAATAATAATAATAATAATAATAATAATAATAATAACATATATAACGCATATTAATTAAAATATCAGAAATAAGGCCTGAAGTACGAGCTATGATGTACTTGGTAGGAGTGACTCCAGTGAAGGAGTGACTCCAGCGAAGGAGTGACTCCAGCGAAGGAGTGACTCCAGCGAAGGAGTGACTCCAGCAAAGGAGTGACTCCAGCGAAGGAGTGACTCCAGCGAAGTAGTGGCTCCAGTGAAGGAGTGGCTCCAGCGAAGGAGTGGCTCCAGCGAAGGAGTGGCTCCAGTGAAGGAGTGGCTCCAGCGAAGGAGTGGCTCCAGTGAAGGAGTGACTCCAGCGAAGGAGTGGCTCCAGCGAAGGAGTGGCTCCAGTGAAGGAGTGGCTCCAGCGAAGGAGTGGCTCCAGCGAAGGAGTGACTCCAGCGAAAGAGTGACTCCAGCGAAGGAGTGGCTCCAGTGAAGGAGTGGCTCCAGCGAAGGAGTGGCTCCAGCGAAGGAGTGACTCCTGCGAAGGAGTGGCTCCAGTGAAGGAGTGGCTCCAGTGAAGGAGTGGCTCCAGCGAAGGAGTGGCTCCAGCGAAGGAGTGGCTCCAGTGAAGGAGTGGCTCCTGCGAAGGAGTGACTCCAGTGAAGGAGTGGCTCCAGCGAAGGAGTGGCTCCAGTGAAGGAGTGGCTCCTGCGAAGGAGTGGCTCCAGTGAGGGAGTGGTTCCAGCGAAGGAGTGACTCCAGCGAAGGAGTGGCTCCTGCGAAGGAGTGGCTCCAATGAAGGAGTGGCTCCAGTGAAGGAGTGGCTCCAGTGAATGAGTGGCTCCTGCGAAGGAGTGGCTCCAGTGAAGGAGTGGCTCCAGTGAGGGAGTGGCTCCAGCGAAGGAGTGACTCAAGTGAAGGAGTGGCTCCAGCGAAGGAGTGACTCCTGCGAAGGAGTGGCTCCAGTGAAGGAGTGGCTCCAGTGAAGGATTGGCTCCAGTGAAGGAGTGGCTCCAGTGAAGGAGTGACTCCAGCGAAGGAGTGGCTCCAGCGAAGGAGTGGCTCCAGCGAAGGAGTGGCTCCAGTGAAGGAGTGGCTCCAGTGAAGGAGTGGCTCCAGCGAAGGAGTGGCTCCAGTGAAGGAGTGGCTCCAGTGAAGGAGTGGCTCCAGTGAAGGAGTGGCTCCAGTGAAGGAGTGGCTCCAGCGAAGGAGTGGCTCCAGCGAAGGAGTGGCTCCAGTGAAGGAGTGGCTCCAGCGAAGGAGTGGCTCCAGCGAAGGAGTGGCTCCAGCGAAGGAGTGGCTCCTGCGAAGGAGTGGCTCCAGTGAAGGAGTGGCTCCAGCGAAGGAGTGGCTCCAGCGAAGGAGTGGCTCCTGCGAAGGAGTGGCTCCAGTGAAGGAGTGGCTCCAGCGAAGGAGTGGCTCCAGCGAAGGAGTGGCTCCAGTGAAGGAGTGGCTCCAGCGAAGGAGTGGCTCCAGTGAAGGAGTGGCTCCAGCGAAGGAGTGGCTCCAGTGAAGGAGTGGCTCCAGCGAAGAAGTGGCTCCAGTGAAGGAGTGGCTCCAGGGAAGGAGTGGCTCCAGTGAAGGAGTGGCTCCAGCGAAGGAGTGGCTCCAGTTAAAGAGTGGCTCCAGCAAAGGAGTGGCTCCAGTGAAGGAGTGGCTCCAGCGAAGGAGTGGCTCCAGCGAAGGAGTGGCTCCAGCGAAGGAGTGGCTCCAGTGAAGGAGTGGCTCCAGCGAAGGAGTGGCTCCAGCGAAGGAGTTGCCAAGAGTGCTTCGGTCCTCTCAAGAAGGTTAAAGAAGAATCTGTAAATCTGTTAAAATTCTCTTTATTTCTCAACTGCCCTATTAACAACATTGATATTTTTGTCCTATGTACAGATCTATATGTACGTACAAAAAAGAAACGTTATGGTTATGTTACAGGTTCAATAGTCGGTTGTTGCCGCCGCTTTTGGGTCCCACAGTCAGGTAACAGGGGATAAGGGTAACAAGATGACCAGGGAAGGTAACCCTCGGGGGGGTAGTCTGGTATGCCAGACAGCACAAGGGCATACCCCAGGAATAGGCTAGGAGGATAGCCCATGGATGTACCGTACCGCGAGAGTGCTGTGAATGCACCCGTGGATAGGGGTGTGACAGTCTGGTCACCAGAGGCACAGGCATCTTACTGGGGTTCCCGGTGTACTCCCTGGGTCTTCCTTAGTTGACCAGGTGGATACCCACAAGGGGCACCATTGGAGGACGCCCTGAGGTCACCACGGGGAGGGCAGCCTGGGGATGACCTCATATGCTTCCTATGGGGACCAAAGGTCAGCCTAAGGTTGACCTTGAAAGGGCCCCGTGGAGACCAGAGAGCGAGATGAGGCTGACCTCACTTTAACCAGAGATATAATGTGCGCATTGTGTCATTGTAACAACTAGGCAACTCCAGCAAATGATAAAATGTTTTGTAAGGAAAATAAAGTGAACTAATTGTCATCGGTAACCATAGCAAAGACATAGTAACTATTGATTACAATACCATTTTAACCTGTCAATATACATGAGGTATTTCCTTTATCAGAGTTAACACAAGAATAAATGGATAAATCAAGACCCTCTTCACATAACACGGTGTTTCAAACACCGTTGGCCTGTTCGTGTAACACGGTGTTTCAAACACCGCTGGCCTGCTTGTGTAACACGGTGCTACAAACATCGATGGCCTGCTCATGTAACACGGTGTTACAAACACCGCTGGCCTGCTCGTGTAACACGGTGTTACAAGCACTGCTGGCCTGCTCGTGTAACACGGTGTTACAAACACCGCTGGCCTGTTCATATAACGCGATGTACCACTGAATCACCTCTTATATAACGCGGTGTCAAAAACACCTTCCATACACTGGGTGTCCGGGACACTGCTCACACATATTCACCTCTGGTGCTGTGACGATTTATGGCAATGGTTTCGATTCTGTTGAGCGAAGTCGAGAGCCTTGAACCATCTGGGAAACACACAACAAAAATACTGGATAATATGAGAATATAATTGAAGAAAACTGCGACGTCATCAAGAGAATGAAAACTGAATTACTTTGGAAGGTTTTTCTTTTTTTTTAACTCATGGTTCAAAGCTCTACATGCAACACTCAGGTGAAAGTTTGTTTTGTGATAGGTTTTGGGGGGTGATAATGTCAGCTGAATTCTTATCAATGATTTAAATATACAAAATATAGCATCATAAAGCCACTGTTTAAAATAACCACACACAATGATTCGTAAAGTTCAGACACACTCAAACAGACGTATCATTAGATTATTTAAATCCTCACACCCTCTGCGTTTTGGCATTACTGCCGATAATAAATATATGTATATTCTTCTGTATAACCATATATAAACAGTTTTCATATAACAACGAGCTGTATAAGGTGATCATTCACAACAAAACCTGTATATAAAGAGATTTATAAACTAATGATGACGTGTTACAGATGAACCAGTCAGAGAACGTTGTAAATGGGAATTTTGTGACAGTCAGGAGATCCTCTACGAAGTATTTAGGGGTAACTACGATAGGGAGTTGGGAGAGAGGACCAGTCGTGTCCCCTTCCTCTGACTTCCTTCCTCTTTCTCCTTCACCACCCACCAACAATACTGAGAGAACCCGTTAAGAGGCCTACCCCTGTGTGCTAGTTAAGAGGCCTACCCCTGTGTGCTAGTTGCATATATTCGACCAGTAACTTGTGAGGAGAACGCAGTTCTGCAGCTGCAGGACGCACTACTGTCGTGTGTTGCACAGCTGCAGGACGCACCACTGTCTTGTGTTGCACAGCTGCAGGACGCACCACTGTCTTGTGTTGCACAGCTGCAGGACGCACCACTGTCTTGTGTTGCACAGCTGCAGGACGCACTACTGTCGTGTGTTGCACAGCTGCAGGACGCACCACTGTCGTGTGTTGCACAGCTGCAGGACGCACCACTGTCGTGTGTTGCACAGCTGCAGGACGCACCACTGTTGTGTGTTGCACAGGAACCAGTCTGCATCACGCAACTTACACACACACTCACATACACACACACACACTCACATACACACACACACACACACACACACACACACACACACACACACACACACACACACACACACACACTCACATACACACACACACACACACACACACACACATATACACACACACACACACAATGTCGCCAGCACTATACGGACGGTCGACGTTTTGGATTAATCGGTGATCGATATCGTATGTCAAAAAATCGTGATGTTCAAAGAGATCTCTGTTGATGAAATATTACTCTTCAGTTAGTGAAATTTCATGCCAATTGTATGACCGTTCGAAGTTGTACTAACAGGCAAACTGGCTTGTACAAGTGGCTTGTACAAGTGGCTTGTACAAGTGGCTTGTACAAGTGGCTTGTACAAGTGGCTTGTACAAGTGGCTTGCTGCAATGTGTGGTCTGTAGTACACAGAGATTGTCAATATTAATACACAAGATGCCAGAAGTACTCACAGACAGAGCACAGCTTTATCTGCAATATATGCAGAGTGCAAGGTTACTGCAGCACTTAGTGATGAGTATCAGCAGCTTTGCCCGAGTGCCCGCCTCTATCGTAGCTCAGAGGATCTGTGATCGGCAAGAAATACCTGTGATGTTTGTAGATTCTCTGTGATGCTATCTCTCTCTCTCTGTCTGTTTGTCTGTCTCTGTCTGTCTGTCTGTCTGTCTGTCTCTCTCTCTCTCTCTCTCTCATGCACACTGTCACCAGCACTGACAATGGTCCACACTGCGCCCAGACGGTAGTGTATGCGTACTGAGAGTTCCCACCACTCATGAAGGCTGCTCCTTTACCCAGAAACAACTTGCTTGGTCAAAACAGCTCAGACGAGTCTTTATCTTTGGTTTTCCCCGTGTCGACAGGTTTGGTAAGGCACTCGCATTAATGAATTAAGAGCCTCAGGGTTACCGATTTAATGTGTGTGTGTGTGTGCGAGAAAATTAAGTGCCTCTCAAGGAAGATTTCTGCTGCCATGTTATATAAACAGGCGGGGCACCGTGGCGAGGCAAGGAATTGATAGCATGTGTATACAGTATAGTGGCAGCCAAACTTTCCTCTCGTCTACACCGTCACACACACACGTTGTCACACTCTACCTCATCCACCTCCACTCTCTCTCTCTCTCTCTCAAGTATTGAAATGCTAAGCATCAACATATTTGGCCCAGAGCTGCTTTACCAGATATTTTCAGTAGCTTAATTGTGTTACTTTGCGCCCCACAGCCCATTCTTCGGGCGGTCGTCAAAAAATTACATAGGCACATAACAGGTCCAGGGACTGGGCCCATAAAACTTGTCCAGGTCTAGATGCACATGATGGGATCAGGGTTTTGGCCGACACTTGCTCGAGCCAAAGTAATCTACAGTAATCGTCCAGAAAACCTTCGTATTCTGGCAATGGTGGCTGGTGGTGCTGCCAGCCCTGCACTCTTCTCTCATACTTTCTTCTAATGTCGGACGGTCTCTAGGTGTATTTTTTGATCATTAATGTGTGTCCATGCAAGACTCTATCACAGTCTTGCATGAAGTGTACAAAACGTTGTTTATGTCTGCTTTGTCTGGTCGTGACTCACTGAGTCGTCGACCTGGTCTTTGATCTATTGTAGCAGCGAGAATGAAAAAAAAGGCCAGTCATTAGAGGAAGGAAAGATGTGCTTTTGATTATTTTTCGACAAAACTGGACACAGTTTCCCCTACTCAGCCATGCTACAACCTACATCTATATCAATAATTTGTCGGCGGTCAAAAAATTACGATTCACCGACCTTCTTTTGTTGCAAAAGCATTTGGTTTACAGAGATGTAAAAAGAAAATGATTTATTTTGAGATTTAATTGGACATTTTCCATTCAATTGGGCAAGTTAGGATGTCTCGTTACAGATGTGCTGTTGAAGCATTCATTACCGTTGTAGACAGCTGTCAGTACCCTTGGAAACAGCTGTCAGTACTCACTGACACAGCTGTCACTACCCATGGACACAGCTGTCACTACCCATGGCCACAGCTGTCACAACCCATGGACACAGCTGTCACAACCCATGGACACAGCTGCCACAACCCATGGACACAGCTGTCACTACCCATGGACACAGCTGTCACTACCCATGGACACAGCTGTCACTACCCATGGACACAGCTGTCACTACCCATGGACACAGCTGTCACTATCCATGGACACAGCTGTCACTACCCATGGACACAGCTGTTACTACCCATGGACACAGCTGTCACTACCCATGGACACAGCTGTCACTACCCATGGACACAGCTGTCGCTACTCATGGACACAGCTGTCACTACCCATGGACACAGCTGTCGCTACTCATGGACACAGCTGTCACTACCCATGGACACAGCTGTCAGTGACCAAATAAATGCAATCAAAGCCTATGAAAGCAAATATCGTAAGCCACAACAACAACAACAAAACCAGCTGGTATGAGTCATGGTTTAGGCATCTCCTACAAGCAGGTGTCAATGACCATGGCAACAGGTGTCAACAACCAGATATATTATAAGACATGCCCACCTCCCTCTCTACACTTGCAGTAGTCAATATCTCACGATTTCTTGAGCTTTTGATTGTCACGTGGATGTGTTTTGTAGTTCGCTGCCTATCGGAAGTTAATAGTTTAATGGATCAATTTATGGATAATGGTAATTAAAGGAGCCAGGGGTTTCTTGTGTGGGCAATGGTAGCTAATACTGTTATGGGTCAATTTACATGAATGATTTGTTTTTAATGGTGTAAAGTGTCAGTTTGTGGGGATAGTTAGTGGTCTATTGTGTCAACTTGGGTTTGATGTAATTTTTGGTGTAAAGATCTAATGGCGGTTATGGTAGCTAAGGGTACAAGCAGCCCCTTCAACCATGGTGCAAGTCAGAACAAGGGGTGTAAATAGGTACTGATGTCAACAGAGATGTGGTGGAATAGGTGGTATTGATGCCAGACTTATGAGGGAACTGATGGTGGTGGTGGTGATGTCAACACAGATGTGGTGGTGGTGATGTCAACACAGATGTGGTGGTGGTGGTGATGTCAACACAGATGTGGTGGTGGTGGTGATGTCAACACAGACGTGGTGGTGGTGGTGATGTCAACATAGATGTGGTGGTGGTGGTGGTGATGTCAACACAGATGTGGTGGTGGTGGTAGTGATGTCAACACAGATGTGGTGGTGGTGATGTCAACACAGATGTGGTGGTAATGGTGATGTCAACACAGATGTGGTGGTGGTGGTGATGTCAACACAGACGTGGTGGTGGTGGTGATGTCAACATAGATGTGGTGGTGGTGGTGGTGATGTCAACACAGATGTGGTGGTGGTGGTAGTGATGTCAACACAGATGTGGTGGTGGTGGTGGTGATGTCAACACAGATGTGGTGGTGGTGGTGGTGGTGATGTCAACACAGATGTGGTGATGGTGGTGATGTCAACACAGATGTGGTGGTGGTGATGTCAACACAGATGTGGTGGTGGTGATGTCAACACAGATGTTGTGGTGGTGATGTCAACACAGATCTGGTGGTGGTGATGTCAACACAGATCTGGTGGTGGTGATGTCAACACAGATGTGGTGGTGGTGATGTCAACACAGATGTGGTGGTGGTGGTGATGTCAACACAGATGTGGTGGTGGTGATGTCAACACAGATGTGGTGGTGGTGGTGATGTCAACACAGATGTGGTGGTGGTGGTGGTGGTGATGTCAACACAGATGTGGTGGTGGTGGTGGTGGTGGTGATGTCAACACAGATGTGGTGGTGATGTCAACACAGATGTGGTGGTAATGGTGATGTCAACACAGATGTGGTGGTGGTGGTGATGTCAACACAGATGTGGTGGGTCAACTTGATAGTTTTGTCATATTCACAAAATATACAAAGGGAAATCTGCTTTTCAAACAGACTTTTATGATGTGACACTTTTGATATGGTCAGTAACTATGTAACCAATCAGATCCTTCTGACTCTCACTCGTCCTAAGGTTCAGGAATAAAATTCTAGGAAACCAGAAATATGGAAATCAGGTGCTAGATAAGTAAGGAAATTATTCCTATACAGATAAATAGGTAAAGAGAATCAGACCCAGATAGTCAGAACAAATTAATCAAATGCTATGAAATCAGAAGAAGGAAATATGATGTAAGATATGTGAAGATAGGAAATCAGATCCTAGACAGAACAAACGGAATCAGATAATATTTAAAAATAGATTAATCAGAACCTTGGTGTTTTCTACAAGTCTAGATTGTGGATAATTCAAATTCTTTATACATCTGGGATGGGAAAATAGAAAGACTTTGTTTATACGTTCTATGGTGGGGCGTTGATAGTCGATTATACAGACGTATTCTTAGTCATAAATGTTCTTCTTAACTCTGAATGGTCAACAACGTGACTCTGATGGCCGAGGAAAGTCGCCCACCGCCCTGAGTGGTGGGTATTCTGAGTGTATCCCTTCATGTATTGACCGACTGGGAGACAGAGTTGGATAATCGTAAATAATTAACTTCTTATTCACCAGGTGTGACACCCTCATTCATCAGGTGTGACACCCTCATTCATCAGGTGTGACACCCTCATTCACCAGGTGTGACACCCTCATTCACCAGGTGTGACACCCTCATTCACCAGGTGTGACACCCTCATTCACCAGGTGTGACACCCTCATTCATCAGGTGTGACACCCTCATTCACCAGGTGTGACACCCTCATTCACCAGGTGTGACACCCTAATTCATCAGGTGTGACACCCTCATTCATCAGGTGTGACACCCTCATTCATCAGGTGTGACACCCTCATTCATCAGGTGTGACACCCTCATTCATCAGGTGTGACACCCTCATTCACCAGGTGTGACACCCTCATTCACCAGGTGTGACACCCTCATTCACCAGGTGTGACACCCTCATTCATCAGGTGTGACACCCTCATTCACCAGGTGTGACACCCTCATTCACCAGGTGTGACACCCTCATTCATCAGGTGTGACACCCTCATTCATCAGGTGTGACACCCTCATTCATCAGGTGTGACACCCTCATTCATCAGGTGTGACACCCTCATTCATCAGGTGTGACACCCTCATTCACCAGGTGTGACACCCTCATTCATCAGGTGTGACACCCTCATTCATCAGGTGTGACACCCTCATTCATCAGGTGTGACACCCTCATTCACCAGGTGTGACACCCTCATTCACCATGTGTGACACCCTCATTCACCAGGTGTGACACCCTCATTCATCAGGTGTGACACCCTCATTCATCAGGTGTGACACCCTCATTCATCAGGTGTGACACCCTCATTCACCAGGTGTGACACCCTCATTCACCAGGTGTGACACCCTCATTCACCAGGTGTGACACCCTCATTCACCAGGTGTGACACCCTCATTCACCAGGTGTGACACCCTCATTCACCAGGTGTGACACCCTCATTCACCAGGTGTGACACCCTCATTCATCAGGTGTGACACCCTCATTCACCAGGTGTGACACCCTCATTCACCAGGTGTGACACCCTCATTCACCAGGTGTGACACCCTCATTCACCAGGTGTGACACCCTCATTCATCAGGTGTGACACCCTCATTCACCAGGTGTGACACCCTCATTCATCAGGTGTGACACCCTCATTCACCAGGTGTGACACCCTCATTCACCAGGTGTGACACCTCATTCACTGGTGTGCACCCTCATTCACCAGGTGTGACACCCTCATTCACCAGGTGTGACACCCTCATTCATCAGGTGTGACACCCTCATTCACCATGTGTGACACCCTCAAAGATTTTTTTTCCACTCCTTAAAATCAAGTCAAAGTTCATGATGTCAAGTCACCAGCTTCTTGACGTCAAATACTGAAGTCAACATCAGTAATGAGGGCCTCGCTGAAGCTTGGTATCACCACCAACACAGGTACCAGGACAGTACCTTGAGAAACACCTACAGTCTGCCACCACCAACAAAGGTGCCAGGACAGTACCTTGAGAAACACCTACAGTCTGCCACCACCAACAAAGGTACCAGGACAGTACCTTGAGAAACACCTACAGTCTGTCACCACCAACAAAGGTACCAGGACAGTACCTTGAGAAACATCTACAGTCTGTCACCACCAACAAAGGTACCAGGACAGTACCTTGAGAAACACCTACAGTCTGTCATCACCAACAAAGGTACCAGGACAGTACCTTGAGAAACACCTACAGTCTGTCACCACCAACAAAGATACCAGGACAGTACCTTGAGAAACACCTACAGTCTGTCACCACCAACAAAGGTGCCAGGACAGTACCTTGAGAAATACCTACAGTCTGTCACCACCAACAAAGGTACCAGGACAGTACCTTGAGAAACATCTACAGTCTGCCACCACCAACAAAGGTGCCAGGACAGTACCTTGAGAAACACCTACAGTCTGTCACCACCAACAAAGGTGCCAGGACAGTACCTTGAGAAACATCTACAGTCTGTCACCACCAACAAAGGTACCAGGACAGTACCTTGAGAAATACCTACAGTCTGTCATCACCAACAAAGGCACCAGGACAGTACCTTGAGAAACACCTACAGTCTGTCATCACCAACAAAGGCACCAGGACAGTACCTTGAGAAACACCTACAGTCTGTCATCACCAACAAAGGTGCCAGGACAGTACCTTGAGAAACACCTACAGTCTGTCACCACCAACAAAGGTGCCAGGACAGTACCTTGAGAAACACCTACAGTCTGCCACCACCAACAAAGGTACCAGGACAGTACCTTGAGAAACACCTACAGTCTGTCACCACCAACAAAGGTACCAGGACAGTACCTTGAGAAACACCTACAGTCTGTCACCACCAACAAAGGTACCAGGACAGTACCTTGAGAAACACCTACAGTCTGTCACCACCAACAAAGGTGCCAGGACAGTACCTTGAGAAATACCTACAGTCTGTCATCACCAACAAAGGTGCCAGGACAGTACCTTGAGAAACACCTACAGTCTGTCATCACTAACAAAGGTGCCAGGACAGTACCTTGAGAAACACCTACAGTCTGTCATCACCAACAAAGGTGCCAGGACAGTACCTTGAGAAACACTACAGTCTGTCACCACCAACAAAGGTGCCAGGACAGTACCTTGAGAAACACCTACAGTCTGTCATCACCAACAAAGGTGCCAGGACAGTACCTTGAGAAACACTACAGTCTGTCACCACCAACAAAGGTGCCAGGACAGTACCTTGAGAAACACCTACAGTCTGTCACCACCAACAAAGGTGCCAGGACAGTACCTTGAGAAACACCTACAGTCTGTCATCACCAACAAAGGTGCCAGGACAGTACCTTGAGAAACACCTACAGTCTGTCACCACCAACAAAGGTGCCAGGACAGTACCTTGAGAAACACCTACAGTCTGTCACCACCAACAAAGGTACCAGGACAGTACCTTGAGAAACACCTACAGTCTGTCATCACCAACAAAGGTGCCAGGACAGTACCTTGAGAAACACCTACAGTCTGTCATCACCAACAAAGGTGCCAGGACAGTACCTTGAGAAACACCTACAGTCTGTCACCACCAACAAAGGTGCCAGGACAGTACCTTGAGAAACACCTACAGTCTGTCATCACCAACAAAGGTGCCAGGACAGTACCTTGAGAAACACTACAGTCTGTCACCACCAACAAAGGTGCCAGGACAGTACCTTGAGAAACACCTACAGTCTGTCACCCCCAACAAAGGTGCCAGGACAGTACCTTGAGAAACACCTATAGTCTGTCATCACCAACAAAGGTGCCAGGACAGTACCTTGAGAAACACCTACAGTCTGTCACCACCAACAAAGGTGCCAGGACAGTACCTTGAGAAACACCTACAGTCTGTCACCACCAACAAAGGTACCAGGACAGTACCTTGAGAAACACTTACAGTTGTCACCACCAACAAAGGTACCAGGACAGTACCTTGAGAAACACCTACAGTCTGTCACCAATAACAAAGGTACCAGGACAGTACCTTGAGAAACACCTACAGTCTGTCACCACCAACAAAGGTGCCAGGACAGTACCTTGAGAAACACCTACAGTCTGTCATCACCAACAAAGGTGCCAGGACAGTACCTTGAGAAACACCTACAGTCTGTCACCACCAACAAAGGTGCCAGGACAGTACCTTGAGAAACACATACAGTCTGTCACCACCAACAAAGGTGCCAGGACAGTACCTTGAGAAACACCTACAGTCTGTCACCACCAACAAAGGTGCCAGGACAGTACCTTGAGAAACACCTACAGTCTGTCACCACCAACAAAGGTGCCAGGACAGTACCTTGAGAAACACCTACAGTCTGTCACCACCAACAAAGGCACCAGGACAGTACCTTGAGAAACACCTACAGTCTGTCATCACCAACAAAGGTGCCAGGACAGTACCTTGAGAAACACCTACAGTCTGTCATCACCAACAAAGGTACCAGGACAGTACCTTGAGAAACACCTACAGTCTGTCACCACCAACAAAGGTGCCAGGACAGTACCTTGAGAAACACCTACACCTCTGCCTCCGACTATTGCGAGCTAAGAATAATATAGACATTAATGATGATAGCAGAAGTGCTGATAATGTCGACAATGATAATGATGGTCATAATGTGATGTTGCTTCAACCCTATCATCCACTTAGAGATGAAATCTGCATACATAACATAATTTTTGTATTAACTCATTCTGCCTATCTCCTCTTATCCGCTGAGCTAACATTTGAAGGTTCAATTCTTTTTTAAGCGTTCTTTAAGTGCTAATCTGGAATTTTTCGATTATTATAATATTAAAAAGTTGGTTTTTATACACAAGGCAAATTTTAGTGGTCGAAAACTGAATGACTCTATTATCAGGACATATCTGATTAGTTACTTTGAGCTGAAAGCAGAGCAACAGAGCTTTTATGAAAGGCGGGAATGGTCAGTGGAAGGAAGAAAGGCTCCAGCCTCCATGGACAGAGGCGAAATGAGGCTGAAGTCCTCTTATACTGCTAAGGTAATCCTTCCCAAGTGAACTATGTGTAAGTTCACTTAGCTGTCTATAGACTGCAGTCCCACTCCTCCATCAGGGTAACAGATAGTGGTAATAACCTCCCATATAGCGTTACATTAGTTCCTCCATCTCGTCCAAGTGGTATTTAGCCACTTAAGTATAGAGTTTCTGTACTTTATTAATAGCGTAGGAAATAATCGGGTTTCCTCATATATTATTTTTCCCAATATAATTTCCCTGATATTTTAAAAATACTGATTAAGTGGAGTTTAAGTGTTTTAAAGTGGGATAGCAGGAGGTGAAGGAGTTCCACTCCATCCCACTCCATGTCACTCCATCCCACTCCATCCCTATATGATGGTGATGGTGTTGTGATAGTGATGAGCTTGTTATTGATAATGATGCTTGATAATGATGATGATGATGATCATTGTCGACTTGCTAAGAGTTATGATCTCGATAATGATGGAAATAACGATGAACTAATGAGAATAATAATGATACAAATGATGATGATGGCGTTAATAATGATGATGATGATGATGGTGATGCAGTGCCGTGTGTGTGTGTATGTGTGTCTGTATGTCTGTCTGTGCGTTCGTGTGTGTGTTACTTTAAAGAGAGATTTTGTGAATAAACTTCTAAATTACATTTTAATAAAATAATCGACAAATTATCTTTAAGTGTAACAACAAGAGTAAAGGTAGCAAGACAAATATTTAGATAATGGAACTAAAAAAAATTAAAGCTACCCGGGATTACTTTGCTTAACTAGAAGGCGTGTTTACATTGCAACAGCTGACTGCAGAGTTTGTTTACAAAAATCAGCTGACTAGAGGCCATGTACACACGGTGCAGGACCAACCTGCTGTGTCTGGCTCAGAGTTACTAGTCCAGGGGCAGTCGTGGATTTTCCCCCTCCTTAGAATTAATTAAGAAGACTTACAAAATACCCACGACCCAAACCCATCATCGTCCAGGTTACAGAATGAAAACTGGCGTTAATTCATTGAATATATGAGCAGGACATGGAGAAAAAGAGAGCACGACGTTAAATTATATTCTACATGAGAGAGAGAGAAATGACTTAGAAGATGGACTATTACTTAGAGAGCCAAAGATAACACAATAGCCTGAAGACTCTGCCCAAGACTGTCCTGTGGGACATGACAAACCAACTCATCAAAAAAGCTAGGAATGTTTTCTTTATCTTCCATAGAAATCCAAACTTATACACATTAAGACACCAAAACAGATTTTCTTTAATAAATACATTTGATGATGAGGGCAAAACATGAAACAAAAATACTTAATCAATACCTTAAAATTACCCAAAAAAAAAAAAATCCCCAAGGTCATATCAGGATGTGTTGAACCTTTGTTTATTCTGGGTTGTAAACAGAGACTGGAGGAGAGTCAATAGCTTCTTCGCGGAAGAATCTATCAAAAATATTATATAGCTTATACAGTACATCTTTTAGGAAAAATAGTTAAATATAAATCGCCACAATTCTATATCTAGTGAAAGATGTAACGTGTGCGTAGAGTTAATAAAACTTTATAGCACGTACCTTGTGGTCGGTATGTTATCGGTTCCCTCAACCTTCTTTTGTTACTTTTGGCGAGCCTTTTGGTATATTCTCCCCCTTTTGTTTTCCATTTTATATAGTTATCCAACACAGCTATGATTCTAAAAATATATCTGGGAGTATAACAAATACTGGGAGGCGAGAGTGAGGCTGAATTTTAGGGAATTTGGGGACCGCCCGAGGGTGAGGAACCATCATGTGGAATATATGTTGTTGAGTCTTGAGTGCCCAGGGTCGGTGATGCTGCCGTCTCTCCTCTTCTTTCTCGCTGAGGTAATCCTTCTAGATCGCACTGATTGACCTGAATTCTGCAACTCTTCTCACTGATACCCAAGGAACCACTGGCGTGAAGAGTCAGGCTTCTCGTTCATCCAGGCACTATTGTTTAGCGTGTTGACCCTACCTTTTTTTTTTAGGGTGGAGTGAGTGCCTGGCACCCGATCACTGCCTCGGTGCCACTGCCCGGCCAAGGAGCTGCATGATTCCGTTAATTATAAGACACGAAAAGTTTCAATCCTTGAGCAGGTCGTGGCAAGAAGAACTTGTCGGTTACAGTGCACAGTGTATGAGTGTCTGGTAGGCTTAGTAGGATATGTTTTAACATGTTCTCTCTCTCTCTCTCTCTCTCTCTCTCTCTCTCTCTCTCTCTCTCTCTCTCTCTCTCTCTCTCTTACTCTCAGTGGCACCAGGCTCCTAAAAATTGGTGATAGGTAATCTCGTGTATATAGCAAATACAAAATTCCCACACCATCTAAATGGGTTGGTTGGGGAAGGAGAGGGAGTGGAGGGAGGGGAGTGGGGAGGGGAGTGTTGAAGGGGAGGTGGAATTTGGGGGATGGGGACAGGACACTCTCCTCACTCACATCACTGAGTCATGCGGAGGTATACATTAATGAGGCGTCAGTGACGGGATGACATTGATGGCGATATTGATGAGGTAACATTGATGGGGGGGCAATGAGAGGAGAAACGTTGATTCAGCAAAGAAGGCATTAATTAACTAATCAAAGGGGGATACTGACTCGTCACAGGGGGATACTGACTCGTCACAGGGGGGATACTGACTCGTCACAGGGGGATACTGACTCGTCAAAAGGAAGACGCTGGTTCAACGGTAACAGGAGAAGGAGGAGGAGAAAGGGGCCTTAAACACACAGTAAACGCACATACACACCCTCGCCCACACGCCCACACACCCACGCCCACACACACACGAACTGGACGCCATACACTAGGTGAATCCTCTGGGCAGCAATACGCGAGATCGCACTAAATATAACAATATTATATATAACGTTATTCGAGTCCAGCAATGTTTTCTGGGTATAACTGTTGTGGTACCGGCACTGCTTAATGAAGGTACTGGGCTAGGGGCTGACTGAAGTAAACATGAGTCAGCATCGCTGGCTGAAAGACACTGTGAGTGATTGGCCTTATGTTTGTCTGATGGGTGAGGAGGGATGGGCGATGGGGAAGTGCTGTCACCACTGGTGGAGCTGGTGGTTGTGGTGGTGGTTGTGGTGGTGGTGGTGGCGGTGGTGGTGGGGCAGGTGGAACAGAGAGCTGGAAGGGGCTGGTGCTCCGGCACCTCCTTAACGTATCCCAGCACCTGGTGAGGAGGACAGGTGTGGTAGCAGCAGGAGTCAGGACCGTAGGATGAATCCTGACCCTCCAGCTCCCTAATCTTCGGGTCTGAAAGAGGTCAAAGGTGAATTAGTCTTCCCACAGATCACCTCAGACGTCAGCAGTCATTGGTATGAACTAAAATTCTTGCTGGTTTAGACACCCAGGACGTGCTCGATACACCAAGTTCATATGTAAAATTTACAGAGATTACTTACAAAAAAATAAACAATGCACATAATTGATGAATGGTCTATTGTACACCAAGAAAGACCTTAGAACAATAGAATTGGTCTTTATTTCTATAAGATCCCGATAAAACTGAGTCAACATCAGAAGCAAAATAAAGAACTGAACTAGTGGACATAAATTATTTTTATAATATATTCAGAGAATGTCTTCAGATCCAAGTCCTCATTTTGTTTCTTAAGACAGATTATTAATTCTAATTGAGAGTATCCTAGTCATTCTTACCCTCTTGCATTACCCTCTTGTTGGCACCTTTACTTTACTCCCATCATTTTCTCTTTTCAGTCAGTGAGGAGAGTCATCAGTGAGGCTAGCATGAAGTTCAGTCAGTGAGGAGAGTCATCAGCGAGGCTAGCATGAAGTTTAGTCAGTGAGGAGAGTCATCAGTGAGGCTAGCATGAAGTTCAGTCAGTGAGGAAAGTCATCAGCGAGGCTAGCATGAAGTTCAGTCAGTGAGGAGAGTCATCAGTGAGGCTAGCATGAAGTTCAGTCAGTGAGGAGAGTCATCAGTGAGGCTAGCATGAAGTTCAGTCAGTGAGGAGAGTCATCAGTGAGGCTAGCATGAAGTTCAGTCAGTGAGGAGAGTCATCAGTGAGGCTAGCATGAAGTTCAGTCAGTGAGGAGAGTCATCAGTGAGGCTAGCATGAAGTTCAGTCAGTGAGGAGAGTCATCAGTGAGGCTAGCATGAAGTTCAGTCAGTGAGGAGAGTCATCAGTGAGGCTAGCATGAAGTTCAGTCAGTGAGGAGAGTCATCAGTGAGGCTAGCATGAAGTTCAGTCAGTGAGGAGAGTCATCAGTGAGGCTAGCATGAAGTTCAGTCAGTGAGGAGAGTCATCAGTGAGGCTAGCATGAAGTTCAGTCAGTGAGGAGAGTCATCAGTGAGGTTAGCATGAAGTTCAGTCAGTGAGGAGAGTCATCAGCGAGGCTAGCATGAAGTTCAGTCAGTGAGGAGAGTCATCAGTGAGGTTAGCATGAAGTTCAGTCAGTGAGGAGAGTCATCAGTGAGGCTAGCATGAAGTTCAGTCAGTGAGGAGAGTCATCAGCGAGGCTAGCATGAAGTTCAGTCAGTGAGGAGAGTCATCAGTGAGGCTAGTATGAAGTTCAGTCAGTGAGGAGAGTCATCAGTGAGGCTAGCATGAAGTTCAGTCAGTGAGGAGAGTCATCAGTGAGGCTAGCATGAAGTTCAGTCAGTGAGGAGAGTCATCAGTGAGGCTAGCATGAAGTTCAGTCAGTGAGGAGAGTCATCAGTGAGGCTAGCATGAAGTTCAGTCAGTGAGGAGAGTCATCAGTGAGGCTAGCATGAAGTTCAGTCAGTGAGGAGAGTCATCAGTGAGGCTAGCATGAAGTTTAGTCAGTGAGGAGAGTCATCAGTGAGGCTAGCATGAAGTTCAGTCAGTGAGGAGAGTCATCAGTGAGGCTAGCATGAAGTTCAGTCAGTGAGGAGAGTCATCAGTGAGGCTAGCATGAAGTTCAGTCAGTGAGGAGAGTCATCAGTGAGGCTAGCATGAAGTTCAGTCAGTGAGGAGAGTCATCAGTGAGGCTAGCATGAAGTTCAGTCAGTGAGGAGAGTCATCAGTGAGGCTAGCATGAAGTTCAGTCAGTGAGGAGAGTCATCAGTGAGGCTAGCATGAAGTTCAGTCAGTGATGAGAGTCATCAGTGAGGCTAGCATGAAGTTCAGTCAGTGAGGAGAGTCATCAGTGAGGCTAGCATGAAGTTCAGTCAGTGAGGAGAGTCATCAGTGAGGCTAGCATGAAGTTCAGTCAGTGAGGAGAGTCATCAGTGAGGCTAGCATGAAGTTCAGTCAGTGAGGAGAGTCATCAGTGAGGTTAGCATGAAGTTCAGTCAGTGAGGAGAGTCATCAGCGAGGCTAGCATGAAGTTCAGTCAGTGAGAGAGTCATCAGTGAGGCTAGCATGAAGTTCAGTCAGTGAGGAGAGTCATCAGTGAGGCTAGCATGAAGTTCAGTCAGTGAGGAGAGTCATCAGTGAGGCTAGCATGAAGTTCAGTCAGTGAGGAGAGTCATCAGTGAGGCTAGCATGAAGTTCAGTCAGTAGGAGAGTCATAGTGAGGCTAGCATGAAGTTCAGTCAGTGAGGAGAGTCATCAGAGGCTAGCATGAAGTTCAGTCAGTGAGGAGAGTCATCAGCCGTGGCTAGCATGAAGTTCAGTCAGTGAGGAGAGTCATCAGTGAGGCTAGCATGAAGTTCAGTCAGTGAGGAGAGTCATCAGTGAGGCTGCATGAGTTCAGTCAGTGAGGAGGTCCGAGGTAGATGAATCTCAGTCAGTGGAGTCATCAGCTGAGGTTAGCATGAAGTTCAGTCAGTGAGGAGAGTCCATAGCTGAGGCTAGCATGAAGTTCAGTCAGTGAGGAGAGTCATAGTGAGGCTAGCATGAGTGTCAGTCGTGAGAGAGTCTGTGAGTGCATGAAGTCAGTCAGTGAGAGTTCTAGCATGAGTTTAGTCATGAGGAGAGCCCAGTGAGGCTAGATGTGTTCGTCAGTGAGAGTCATCAGTGAGGCTAGTGAAGTTCAGTTGTGGAGAGTCATCAGTGAGGCTAGCATGAAGTTGGGTCAGTGATCTCACAGTTGGTTCAGCAGTGGTTGGTGTCCAGACGTGGTTCAGCAGTGGTTGGTGTCACAGTAGCCTGCTGAAGTCTAGTCTGGTGACAGTCCCGTTGTGTCTGTTGTCATGGAGTCACCTCCAGTGGCTAGATTGTTCGTCAGTTCCCGTTGGGTCTGTTGTGTGTCTGTGTCCAGTACCCGTTGTGTCTGTTGTGTGTCTGGTGTCCAGTACCGTTGATGTCTGTTGTGTGTCTGGTGTCCAGTACCCGTTGTGTCTGTTGTGTGTCTGGTGTCACGTACCCGTTGATGTCTGTTTGTGTCTGGTGTCCAGTACCCGTTGGTGTCTGTTGTGTGTCTGTTGTCCAGTACCCGTTGATGTCTGTTGTGTGTCTGGTGTCCAGTACCCGTTGATGTCTGTTGTGTGTCTGGTGTCCAGTACCCGTTGGTGTCTGTTGTGTGTCTGGTGTCCAGTACCCGTTGATGTCTGTTGTGTGTCTGGTGTCCAGTACCCGTTGGTGTCTGTTGTGTGTCTGGTGTCCAGTACCCGTTGATGTCTGATGTGTGTCTGGTGTCCAGTACCCGTTGATGTCTGATGTGTGTCTGGTGTCCAGTACCCGTTGGTGTCTGTTGTGTGTCTGGTGTCCAGTACCCGTTTTGTCTGTTGTGTGTCTGGTGTCCAGTACCCGTTTTTGTCTGTTGTGTGTCTGGTGTCCAGTACCCGTTGGTGTCTGTTGTGTGTCTGGTGTCCAGTACCCGTTTTGTCTGTTGTGTGTCTGGTGTCCAGTACCCGTTTTTGTCTGTTGTGTGTCTGGTGTCCAGTACCCGTTGGTGTCTGTTGTGTGTCTGGTGTCCAGTACCCGCTGGTGTCTGTTGTGTGTCTGGTGTCCAGTACCCGTTGGTGTCTGTTGTGTGTCTGGTGTCCAGTACCCGTTGATGTCTGATGTGTGTCTGGTGTCCAGCACCCGCTGGTGTATGTTGTGTGACTGGTGTCCAGTACCCGTTGATGTCTGATGTGTGTCTGGTGTCCAGTACCCGTTGGTGTCTGTTGTGTGTCTGGTGTCCAGTACCCGTTGATGTCTGATGTGTGTCTGGTGTCCAGTACCCGTTGATGTCTGATGTGTGTCTGGTGTCCAGTACCCGTTGGTGTCTGTTGTGTGTCTGGTGTCCAGTACCCGTTGGTGTCTGTTGTGTGTCTGGTGTCCAGTACCCGTTGATGTCTGATGTGTGTCTGGTGTCCAGTACCCGTTGATGTCTGATGTGTGTCTGGTGTCCAGTACCGTTGAGTGTCTGTTGTGTGTCTGGTGTCCAGTACCCGTTTGTGGTGTTGAGTACGTGATGTGAGTGTGTCTGGTGTCCAGTACCCGTTGATGTCTGATGTGTGTCTGGTGTCAGTACCCGTTGGTGTTGTGTGTCTGGTGCCAGTACCCGTTGGTGTCTGTTAGTGTCTGGTGCCAGTACCCGTTGATGTCTGAGTGTGTCTGGTGTCCAGTACCGTGGGTTGCGTGTCTGTTAGAAGTGGTCGATGGGTGTGTCCAGTACCCTTGGTGTCTGTTGTGTGTCTGGTGTCCAGTACCGTTGTTCTGCTGTGTGTCGTCCATACCCGTTGGTGTCTGTTGTGTTCTAGTGTCCAGTACCCGTGTCTCCTCATGTGTCTGGTTCCAGTACCCTGGTGTCTTTGTGTCTGGTGTCCATGTACCCGTTGATGTCTGTTGTAGTCTAGGTGTCAGTAACGTGGTGTCTTTTGTGTGTCTAGTCAGTACCCGTGAGTCTGGTGTGGTGTCTGTGTGTCCTGCCCTCTCAGTACCTGGTGTCTGTGTGTGTCTGTGTCCAGTACCCGTTGGTGTCTGTTGCAACTCTAATGTTGCAGTGTTAGTTATTTCTCAATGAAAACGCCTGGGGTTTGAGAAAGAGAGGAGATTCAGAGAAAAGGAGAGAGAGAGAGAGAGAGAGAGAGGAGAGAGAGAGAGAGAGAGAGAGAGAAGAGAGAGAGAGAGAGAGAGAAAGGGGGAGAGAGAGAGAGAGAGAGAGAGAGAGAGAGAGAGAGAGAGAGAGAGAGAGAGAGAGAGAGAGAGAGAGAGAGAGAGAGAGAGTAAATAGCAGGAGTGTATAGAAGAGGCATGATAAGGGTGATAAGCCATGTTCCCTCCTCCTCATCTCCCTTCTTCTATTCCTCCTATCTACCCTCATTCTCTCCCTCTTACCCACCCACCTTCTACCACTTCGTCTATCCTTCCTCCCCTCCTATCCTCCTCGTATCTCTCCTCCCTCCTTCTATCCCCTCATATTCCTCATCCCCTTCCTCTTTCTATCTCTCCTTCCCCTCATCTATCCCTCTTTTCATCCTTCAGAAACATTTAATAAATCTCTCCTCATTATTTTCCTAGAGTAAATTACTGAGTAGATGAGGCTCTAAGTGCTTCCCCTCACTCTACCTGTGTCCTCGTCTACACACCTGCTACTAATCAAGCAAGCTTCCCCTCACTCTACCTGTGTCCTCGTCTACACACCTGCTACTAGTGAAACAAGCTTCCCCTCACTCTATCTGTGTCCTCGTCTACACACCTGCTACTAGTCAAGCAAGCTTCCCCTCACTCTACCTGTGTCCTCGTCTACACACCTGCTACTAGTCAAACAAGCTTCCCCTCACTCTACCTGTGTCCTCGTCTACACACCTGCTACTAGTGAAGCAAGCTTCACCTCACTCTACCTGTGTCCTCGTCTACACATCTGCTACTAGTCAAACAAGCTTCCCCTCACTCTACCTGTGTCCTCGTCTACACACCTGCTACTGGTCAAACAAGCTTCCCCTCACTCTACCTGTGTCCTCGTCTACACACCTGCTACTAGTCAAACAAGCTTCCCCTCACTCTACCTGTGTCCTCGTCTACACACCTGCTACTAGTCAAACAAGCTTCCCCTCACTCTACCTGTGTCCTCGTCTACACACCTGCTACTAGTTAAACAAGCTTCCCCTCACTCTACCTTGTTCTCGTCTACACACCTGCTACTAGTCAAACAAGAACCCCCTCACTCTACCTGTGTCCTCGTCTACACACCTGCTACTAGTCAAGCAAGCTTCCCCTCATTCTACCTGTGTCCTCGTCTACACACCTGCTACTAGTCAAGCAAGCTTCCCCTCACTCTACCTGTGTCCTCGTCTACACACCTGCTACTAGTCAAGCAAGCTTCCCCTCAATCTACCTGTGTCCTCGTATACACACCTGCTACTAGTCAAACAAGGACCCCCTCACTCTTCCTGTGTCCTCGTCTACACACCTGCTACTAGTCAAACAAGCTTCCCCTCACTCTACCTGTGTCCTCGTCTACACACCTGCTACTAGTCAAACAAGGACCCCTTCACTCTACCTGTGTCCTCGTCTACACACCTGCTACTAGTCAAACAAGGTTCCCCTCACTCTACCTGTGGACTCGTCTACACACCTGCTACTAGTCAAACAAGGTTCCCCTCACTCTACCTGTGTCCTCGTCTACACACCTGCTACTAGTGAAACAAGGTTCCCCTCACTCTACCTTTTCCTCGTCTACACACCTGCTAATAGTGAAACAAGGTTCCCCTCACTCTACCTTTTCCTCGTCTACACACCTGCTACTAGTGAAACAAGGTTCCCCTCACTCTACCTTTTCCTCGTCTACACACCTGCTACTAGTCAAACAAGGTTCCCCTCACTCTACCTTTTCCTCGTCTACACAACTGCTACTAGTGAAACAAGGTTCCCCTCACTCTACCTGTGTCCTCGTCTACACACCTGCTACTAGTCAAACAAGGTTCCCCTCACTCTACCTGTGTCCTCGTCTACACACCTGCTAGTAACGACCGGAGGATCGATCCCCCACCTCGGGAATGACCCCTACAACATGAGTACTTTTCAATATGATGTTCGTCTAGATTGAGAATCGAGCTCCAGCTACTGGCCCCGACCCTGAGCTACAATATATATATATATATATATATATATATATATATATATATATATATATATATATATATATATATATATATATATATATAAATATATATATATATATATATATATATATATATATATATATATATATATATATATACTATATGGATTTACATAGTGAAACAATGTTACAGTTATGCATCAACCAACGAAAACATACTTACCGTGACACTACCGTAATAATAGTGTAGGTGTGTCATGCCAGCTACCGTGAGAATAGTGTAGATGTGTCTTGCCAGCTACCGTGATAATAGTGTAGATGTGTCTTGCCAGCTACCGTGATAATAGTGTAGGTGTGTCATGCCAGCTACCGTGAGAATAGTGTAGATGTGTCTTGCCAGCTACCGTGATAATAGTGTAGATGTGTCTTGCCAGCTACAGTGATAATAGTGTAGGTGTGTCATGCCAGCTACCGTGATAATAGTGTAGATGTGCCATGCCAGCTACCGTGATAATAGTGTAGATGTGTCATGCCAGCTACCGTGAGAATAGTGTAGATGTGTCATGCCAGCTACCGTGATAATAGTGTAGATGTGCCATGCCAGCTACCGTGATAATAGTGTAGATGTGTCATGCCAGCTACAGTGAGAATAGTGTAGATGTGTCATGCCAGCTACCGTGATAATAGTGTAGATGTGCCATGCCAGCTACCGTGATAATAGTGTAGATGTGTCATGCCAGCTACCGTGAGAATAGTGTAGATGTGTCATGCCAGCTACCGTGATAATAGTGTAGATGTGTCATGCTACCTACCTTGAGAATAGTGTATCACGTCAGTTACCGTGATAATAAGGGCTAGCTGCTGTGATAATAAAGTAGGAACGATAAGATAAGTGTAAGAAGCCAGCTACCGTGACAATAAGGAAAGTGTAAGAAACCAGCTACTGTGACAATAAGGAAAGTGTAAGAAACCAGCTACTGTGACAATAAGGAAAGTGTAAGAAGTCAGCTACCGTGACAATAAGGAAAGTGTAATAAGCCAGCTACCGTGACAATAAGGAAAGTGTAAGAAGCCAACTGCCGTGACAATAAGGAAAGTGTAAAAAGCCAGCTACCGTGACAATAAGGAAAGTGTAAGAAGTCAGCTACCGTGACAATAAGGAAAGTGTAACAAGCCAGCTACCGTGACAATAAGGAAAGTGTAGGAAGCCAACTACCGTGACAATAAGGAAAGTGTAATAAGCCAGCTACCGTGACAATAAGGAAAGTGTAAGAAGCCAGCTGCCGTGACAATAAGGAAAGTGTAACAAGCCAGCTACCGTGACAATAAGGAAAGTGTAAGAAGCCAGCTACCGTGACAATAAGGAAAGTGTAAGAAGTCAGCTACCGTGACAGTAAGGAAAGTGTAAGAAGCCAGCTACCGTGACAATAAGGAAAGTGTAAGAAGTCAGCTACCGTGACAATAAGGAAAGTGTAACAAGCCAGCTACCGTGACAATAAGGAAAGTGTAAGAAGCCATCTACCGTGATAATAAGGAAAGTTTAAGAAGCCAGCTACCGTGACAATAAGGAAAGTGTAAGAAGTCAGCTACCGTGACAATAAGGAAAGTGTAACAAGCCAGCTACCGTGACAATAAGGAAAGTGTAACAAGCCAGCTACCGTGACAATAAGGAAAGTGTAACAAGCCAGCTACCGTGACAATAAGGAAAGTGTAACAAGCCAGCTACCGTGACAATAAGGAAAGTGTAAGAAGCCAGCTACAATGGGAATAAGGTAAAGAAGTGAATCATGCTAGAGAGAGTTTGACGGTGTTAGTTACCCTGACACAGGAAGGTAGGCTCCCCGGCCACAGGCTTGGCCTTCGGGAGGAAGTAAGGGCACTTCTGCTCCACCTCGTGGCAGAAACGTCGGCAAGGTTTCACCCTAGTGCCGTCGACGTAGTAAGGGAAGAGCTGCGAACACACCCAGTAGCGGTACGCCTCCTGTAGGAGAAGATAATGTGGGATGAGAGGGTGTGAGATGGGGTACTCCTCCTCCTGTAGAAGATATCCTGGGATGAGAGGGTGTGAGATGGGGTACTCCTCCTCCTGTAGAAGATATCCTGGGATGAGAGGGTGTGAGATGGGGTACTCCTCCTCCTGTAGAAGATATCCTGGGATGAGAGGGTGTGAGATGGGGCACTCCTCCTCCTGTAGAAGATATCCTGGGATGAGAGGGTGTGAGATGGGGCACTCCTCCTCCTGTAGAAGATATCCTGGGATGAGAGGGTGTGAGATGGGGCACTCCTCCTCATGTAGAATATATCCTGGGATGAGAGGGTGTGAGATGGGGCACTCCTCCTGTAGAAGATATCCTGGGATGAGAGGGTGTGAGATGGGGCACTCCTCCTGTTGAAGATATCCTGGGATGAGAGGGTGTGAGATGGGGCACTCCTGTAGAAGATATCCTGGGATGAGAGGGACTAAGATGGTGTTGCTTGTCTCAACAACAAAAAAATATCAGTTCGTGGCGATGCGTAATGTTAAGGTAATTATGGATTTACAGCCAGTTATGGTGTCCCCAAGACTGTACTGGAGATACAGACAAGGTTACAAGACGAAACCGTAGAAGACGTTTCGATCCTTCCTGGACAGACCGAAACCTTGTCTAGAGTTCCCTCTCGAAAGTGTTATATGTGAAAGGTTGCAGCCGCGGTGTTGTGAGTTGTATTCCTCAAATCTACCCGATGCAACACCAGAAATTAATTGGATGCAAATCAAACAAGTCCATGTCAAGAGGGATAGCCACCCAGGATAACCCAAGAAAGTCAGTGTGTCATCGAGGGACTGCCTGCCATATTTCCATTGTGGTCCTCAATCCTGTCCCCCCAGGATGCCACCCACACCAGTCGATTAACACCTAGATGCCTACTTGCTTACTAGGTGAATGGGAACAACAGGTGTAAGGAAACACGCCCAAAGTTTCCACCCTTGCTGGAGATCGAACCACGGACACTCAACGTTTGAAGCGAGAGCGTTGTCTTCCAGGCCACGGGCCTAATTTAACCTAATTTGCCCGAAACTCTCCATATAACTAGAGGCTTTCTATATAGTAGTATGTCATTGATGTCAGCTATGGTCTGTATACCTTGTACATGTACTTGTAGAAATAAAGATTATTATTATTATTATTATTATTATTATTATTATTATTATTAATTATCACACAGAAAAATCGCTGTTAAGACCCGGGATGCTGTGTACACTCACCAGAGGAAGCTGCATCTGGATAGGGAATTTTAGTGCAGAAGAACACGCAAAGAGAACACGACTTAAACAGGTTGTAAACATGACCAAGGCGATGGCCACTTGGTTTCAGTCCCGAAAAGTGCAAAGTAATGAAAAGAGGAGGGGAAAGCGGGAAGACCGGACACGGAGTATGACCCGGGAGGAGAGATGCTGCAGACAACATGCAAGGAGAAAGATCTGGGAGTGAGCATTTCACACCAACCACATCATCAGAATTTCACCTGAAGCAGGTTGCTTCAGTGGCGTAGCTTACACCAGCTAACATAATAACTGCTTTCAATAACCTGAAGAAAGACTGATTAAAAACGTTTCGCCGGGAGAAACATCATACAATACCGACACCATGGAAAAGAAGTAAGTTATAAAGCGATCTTTCATTGTCAACATTTCTCCCACAGTGGTCTTTATCAGGTCAAAATCGAGTCAGAGCTCTTTGTGACTTAATAAAGCCCACTGTGTGGGCGAAACGTTGCCCACAAAGGATCGCATTATACTGCCCATGTGTCTTTTTCAAAGAACACTTTTCACACCACGTACGATAGTCCCATCCTAGAGGATGCAGCGCCAGCACGGAGCCCACACGCCCGTGAAACCAGACTGGTAGAGAAACCGAGGGATATAAATCACTAGAACAGGGGACAGGGGGAGGGAGACTTGTTCACAACATACAAAGTACTTGGGAAATTAGAGTAAATAGGGGCATGTTGATTTCTAGGATAGGAGAGAGAGATATGGCACCTGGTACGAATATAACGGCGTACATAAGCCGTATCAGGAGTAGGTACGATCGGGGCAGTACCTGTGCCTCGAGCCCTGCAAACACAACTGGGTGAGTACAAACCTGTTCAGAGTCTTGCTACATGTATGTTAATTGTACCACCACACCTGCACTCATACTACCACACCTGCAGGACAGGAGGGTTAGGGGAGACATGATAACGACATACAAAATACTGCGTGGAATAGATAAGGTGGACAGAGACAGGATGTTCCAGAGAGGGGACACAGAAACAAGGGGACACAGTTGGAAGTTGAAGACTCAGACAAGTCAAAGGGATGTTAGGAAGTATTTCTTCAGTCACATAGTTGTCAGGAAGTGGAATAGTCTAGCAAGTGATGTAGTGGAGGCAGGAACCATACATAGCTTTAAGACGAGGTGTGATAAAGCTCATGGAGCAGGGAGAGAGAGGACCTAGTAGCGGTCCATACCACCCCCACAGCAGTAAGAACCTACTTGATCAGGCCCTGATCCACCGGGAGGCCTGGTCATAGACCAGGCCGCGGGGGCGTTGACCTCTGGAATGCCCTCCAGGTAGACCTGCACTCATACTACCACACCTGCACTCATACTACCACACCTGCACTCATACTACCACACCTGCACTCATACTACCACACCTGCACTCATACTACCACACCTGCACTCATACTACCACACCTGCACTCATACTACCACACCTGCACTCATACTACCACACCTGCACTCATACTACCACACCTGCACTCATACCACCACACCTGCACTTCATACCACCACACCTGCACTCATACTACCACACCTGCACTCATACTACCACACCTGCACTCATACTACCACACCTGCACTCATACTACCACACCTGCACTTCATACCACCACACCTGCACTTCATACCACCACACCTGCACTTCATACCACCACACCTGCACTTCATACCACCACACCTGCACTTCATACCACCACACCTGCACTTCATACCACCACAACTGTACTATACTCACGTATATCATTTTGTACTGATAAAAAAAAAAAGAGATATTTAACAATTTATGGAAGACAGGAGGATAAATTTCCCAGGGTATGGGAGTATGGTAGTGATTTCCATGATGCTGCCATGCTTGCTGGGATGTACTTGACGCCTACGACCTCAACTCAGAGGAAATGAATGATTTCAATATGGCGGCTGTCACCATGGCAGCGCCTATGTCCGAACGTTGGCGAGGACTTTGGTTTTAACTTCACCCTCACCCCAGTCGGATGGGGTCTCGCTGTGCGACTGTGTTCTCAGGTGTGCGTGTGATGGGTAGTGTGTTTGTAAATCAGAGAGAACGGTGAGTGTGAAAAGGAGAAGAGAAGGAGATTAATAGCGAAGCGGTGACGAAGTTTGGAGGCAGTGACTGAGCCGTGAGAGAGAGAGAGCGCAGCAGGTGTTGCCAATTCCCCAGCATCCATTTCATTCATACGGATTTCTTTATCTATCTTCTCCTGCCACACGGGAGGACCTGCGGTTGGCCAGCGCCTTGGATCAAGCTCTAACTTCGTAACGTGTTTAGAAATCTATAAATTAGTCATTACTAAGGAGTGTTAGGAACGCGATAATATAGAAGCGTAGTGAAAACTCTCGCAGCATCCTGGGGAGAAGACAAGGGCAAACCACAGCAGCATCATGGCTAATTGCATGTAGAATTTCCTATGGATATTCACCCTTATCGCCTACTGATGCTCGCTGGAGAAATGTGTATGTGTATGTGTATGTGTGTGTGTGTGTGTGTGTGTGTGTGTGTACTCACCTAATTGTGGTTGCAGGGGTCGAGACTTAGCTCCTGGCCCCGCCTCTTCACTGATCGCTACTAGGTCCTCTCTCTCCCTGCTCCATGAGCTTTATCATACCTCGTCTTAAAGCTATGTATGGTTCCTGCCTCCACTACATCACTTGCCAGACTATTCCACTTCCTGACAACTCTATGACTGAAGAAATACTTCCTAACATCCCTTTGACTCGTCTGAGTCTTCAACTTCCAATTGTGACCCCTTGTTTCTGTGTCCCTCTCTGGAACATCTTGTCTCTGTCCACCTTATCTATTCCACGCAGTATTTTGTATGTCGTTATCATGTCTCCCCTAACCCTCCTGTCCTCCAGTGTCGTCAGGCCGATTTCCCTTAACCTTTCTTCATAGGACATTCTCCTTAGCTCCGGAACTAACCTTGTTGCAAACCTTTGCACTTTCTCTAATTTCTAGACGTGCTTGACCAGGTGTGGGTTCCAAACTGGTGCTGCATACTCCAATATTGGCCTGACGTACACAGTGTACAGTGTCTTGAACGATTCCTTACTAAGGTATCGGAACGCTAATCTCGGGTTTGCTAGGCGCCCATATGCTGCAGCAGTTATCTGGTTGATGTGTGCTTCCGGAGACGTGCTCGGTGTTATACTCACCCCAAGATCTTTCTCCTTGAGTAAGGTTTGCAGTCTTTGGCCACCTAGTCTATACTCTGTCTGCGGTCTTCTTTGCCCTTCCCCGATCTTCATGACTTTGCATTTAGCGGGGTTAAACTCGAGTAGCCAGTTGCTGGACCAGGTGTCCAGCCTGTCCAGGTCTCTTTGTAGTCCTGCCTGATTATCATCTGATTTAATTCTCCTCATTAACTTCACATCATCTACAAACAGGGACACTTCTGAGTCTATCCCTTCCATCATATCATTCCATCATATCATTCATAGCACTAGTCCTAGGACTGACCCTTGTAACTCTACTATGTAATCGAAGCTCAGAACCACATGATCACTGGCCACGAGGGGTCTTTCATATGTGATGTCCTCAATGTCTGCACTACCCAAGGTAGGTCCAGTCTCGCAGGTTCTTCCTCTCCTCTCTCTCTGGTAGTGTCCCTTACGTGTTGGTACATGAGGTTTTCCAGTACCTCCTACATCATCTTAGCCCTCCATGTTTCTGGGCCCCCATGTGGCTCCAGGTTCTCCCAGTCGACTTCCTTGTGGTTGAAGTCAACCCATAAACAGCAGCATTGTCCTGCTTGCGTGGGCTCTTCTGACCACTTCAGTATGTGTGTGAGAGAGAGAGAGAGAGAGAGAGAGAGAGAGAGAGAGAGAGAGAGAGAGAGAGAGAGAGAGAGAGAGAGAGAGAGAGAGAGAGAGAGAGAGAGAGAGAGAGAGAGAGAGAGAGACAGACAGACAGAGAGAGAGACAGAGAGAGAGAGAGAACATATGCCACCTCGCTTACACTGAATCACATTTTTGTCGATTTTTCACAATGAGGTCAGTAGAACTAGGATATCCGGGTTATTCTACCATCAACTTCAACCAGCCTTGCAATGGAGTGCATCTTGTCAGTCAACCTTGCACTGTGTTGCTCTCTTATTAATCTATTGTATATGATGGTTTATTTAGCGCTTTCTGCTGCTTTTTCTGATTGGCCAGGCCTTGACCAATGAGCGACCTAGACGAAATTATATAATAATAAATATATTATATATATATATATATATATATATATATATATATATATATTTTATATATATATATATATATATATATATATATATATATATATATATATATATATATATATAACTCAACCTAACCTAACCTAGGCAATGTTCGCCTGATGTTTTATAGACCAGGAGCTATCGCTTTACTGTATTTCTGCCATCTTGTTCGTTTGCTTTCAATCCACCCATCCTTCTCTCCTTTTCCTTCCTTCCTTCCTTCCTTCCTTCCTTCCTTCCTTGGAGGGACGTCAGCTCCTCACTACCTGCAGGCAAATGATGAGATGTTCCACAAATTTACACACGACTCATGTTGCAGTGATTGGTAGATGCTGTGTGGAGCCTCCCTGCTGCCTTCATCCTCCTGCCTTCATCCTGCTGCCTTCATCCTCCTGCCTTCATCCTGCTGCCTTCATCCTCCTGCCTTCATCCTGCTGCCTTCATCCTCCTGCCTTCATCCTCCTGCCTTCATCCTCCTGCCTTCATCCTGCTGCCTTCATCCTCCTGCCTTCATCCTCCTGCCTTCATCCTCCTGCCTTCATCCTCCTGCCTTCATCCTCCTGCCTTCATCCTGCTGCCTTCATCCTCCTGCCTTCATCCTCCTGCCTTCATCCTCCTGCCTTCATCCTTCTGCCTTCATCCTCCTGCCTTCATCCTCCTGCCTTCATTATCCTGCCTTCATCCTTCTGCCTTCATCCTCCTGCCTTCATCCTCCTGCCTTCCTCCTCCTGCCTTCATCATCCTGCCTTCATCATCCTGCCTTCCTCCTTTTGCCTTCATCATCCTGCCTTCATCCTCCTGCCTTCATCCTTTTACCTTCATCCTTCTTCTTTCATCCTCCTGCCTTCATCCTCCTGCCTTCCTCCTATCCTCTCATTCCTTCCTTCTCCTTACTCCATTCTTTTTCCCCTTACCCTCACTCATGTCTTTTCCCCTCCCTTTCCCCTCTCTCCGTCAATACACAAGAGAGAAAACTTGAGATTTGGAAAGAAAATAGGTGGGGGAAGTGGTTAGGTGGGAGGGGGTAGTGGTTAGGTGGGAGGGGGTAGTGGTTAGGTGGGAGGGGGAAGTGGTTAGATGGGAGGGGAAAGTGGTTAAGTGGGAAGGGAAAGTGGTTAGGGGGAGGGGAAGTGGTTAGGTGGGGTAGTGGTTAGGTGGGTGGGGGTTGTAGTTAGGTGAGTGGGGGTAGTGGTTAGGTAGGAGGGGGTAGTGGTTGGGTTGGAGGGGAAAGTAATTAGGAGGTCAGGGAAAGCAACGAGGCTTCATGTTAAGTAATTAGGTACCTTGCAACTGCAAGCATCTACTTACTTCCTTGCAAAACAGCAAAGTATACAGGAGTGAGGAGAGGGGTAATTAGGTACCTTGCAACTCCAGGACTCACAGGTAGTCCCCTAACGACCATTAATCATCATGCGATGACCTTAATTGGCTGGTCAACAGACGGTCCAATCAAGAGAGAGAGAGAACATAATGACATCAAGCCGTGACGTCACCAACAACGTGGCTACCTAACGAGCATCAGGTGCTGAGACGACTCAAGGTCGTGGGGATAATAGGTAATTTGGTCTGTGGATCAGGTTAAGGCTTAGGTAACGACCTTAGGGAACTACCTGCCCAGCTCCTTGACACCTTCCTAAATACTGACTGTCTAAATGCACCTAGCTACTCTGTGACGTGCTCAGACACCTTATTAGCGGTACCTAAATACCATTTATATGATCTTTTTGTCATTCTCCTTTGAGGCACCCCTGCCATGGGTCATCCCTGCCATGGGTCACCCCTACCATGGGTTACCCCTGCTATGGGTCACCTCTGCCATGGGTCACCCCTGCCATGCTGTACCCTGCCCTGAGTCATCTCTGTCATGCTGTACCCTGCCCTGAGTCACCTCTGACATGCTATACTCTGCCATTGGTTACTATGCCATGCTATACCCTGCCCTGAGTCACCCCTGTCATGCTATACCCTGCCATTGGTTACTAAACCATGCAATACCCTGCCCTGAGTCACCCCTGCCATGGGTCACCCCTGCCAACCTGTACCCTACCAAGGATTACCCTGCCATGGGCCACACGACACAGCTGTCAATAACAGCTGTTTCAGCCACCTGTCACCTTACTCAGCTCTTAAAAACAGCTGTTTTAGAAACATGCTCCGCTACACATGTGTCTAGCACCTTTCCTGAGGTAATTAAGGACACATGCTGACTCTCAGCTTCGCGTTTATAGGGTGCTGAGGACGTGCCACCAGCTGAGACAGATGTAAGAACTCACAGCTGGTCATAGCACCAGACTGTCTCAGAGTGAGCTCAGCTGACAGGCGAGGTAGGTAAGTCAACGGGGTTTAAAGCCTATCTCCTACACGAGGGTCATCAATATACTCTCAGCATATATACACTGAGAGGGTCATCAATATACTCTCAGCATGTATACACTGAGAGATCTGTGCCTCTTTGTGTACATACAGTGAGAGATATACACCCTGTGGCCTGGCCGGGAAGGGTGGAAGGGGGGAAGGGTGGAAGGGGGAAAGGGGTAAGATATTTCTCACAATGACGTCAAGGTTATTATTCTAATGATGTCAGACACATCATTTATATCCCTCTGCTACTTACTAATTACCCCATTAATTCCTCTCTCTTTCTCTCTCTCTTTATATATATATATATATATATATATATATATATATATATATATATATATATATATATATATATATATATATATATATATATATATATATATATATATATATATATATGTACCCACAAACGAATGGTATTGTAGGATTTGGTGGTCCTGTGGGTTAGAGCGTCATGTGATTTTCGCTCACCATGAGGTGGGCCAAAAATAACTTGGGTTCGAATCCTTGGCTAGTCGCAGTGTTGTTGTTATTGATCAATACCACTCGTTCGTGGGTAAATAATAATATATATATATATATATATATATATATATATATATATATATATATATATATATATATATATAAACTTACAGTGTAATGAGAGAGCAATTAATAACTAGGAGAGGGATATAGATGATAATTCTGTCACTCATTACAAGAAGGACCTTGAAGACACTCGTTTGATCTTGGAATAATTCTTGATGATAAAAGATATATATATATATATATATATATATATATATATATATATATATATATATATATATATATATATATATATATATATATATATATATGTGTGTGTGCCCCTCCCTCCTTCCCTGCCAGCCGCACAGAAAACGGGAAGTGTTTTGTTAACACCTCTTCAGTGCCATTGCATTAAAGTATTAATTTCTCCTGGGAAGGAATCTGCATAGACTAATCTCCTTGAAGGTTGCAGCTCCACACACACACACACACACACACACACACACACACACACACACACACACACACACACACAAACACACAGAGGAGCTGTGACTCGACCACTGCAACCACAAATAGGTGAGTACACACACAAAACAGTCATAACTAGCTTTGACAACTAGTAACTATTCCTACTACTACTACACAAGCACGTCAAGAAATTAGAGAAAGTGCAAAGGTCTGCAACAAGAGTAATCCCTACGAGGAGAGGTTAAGGGAAATCTAAACCTGACGACAATAGAGGACAGGAGTTATAGGGGGGATATGATAACAACATACCAAATACTGAAAGGAATTGACAAGGTGGACAGGGACAGAATGTTTGAGAGATGGGACACAGCAACAAGGTGTCACAATTAGAAGTTGAAGACTCAGATGAATCATAGAGATGTTAGGAAGTATTTCTTCAGTCACAGAGTGGTCAGGAAGTGGAATAGTCTGGAGAGTGATGTAGTGGAGGCAGGACAGGATCCATACATGGAGAGAGTGGACCTAGTAGCGACCAGCGAAGAGGCAGGGCCAGGAGCTGTGAATCGACCCCACAAATAGGTGAGTACACACTCACACACACACACGAAAGTCGACAACAGAAACAGCCATCAAATACAGACATGTTTACAAGACTTTTGCCTGATCGTCCAGTTTAATGTCACCCTTCCTCTCTCCTCTCTCTCTCTCTCTCTCTCTCTCTCTCTCTCTCTCTCTCTCTCTCTCTCTCTCTCTCTCCATTAATCTACATAGATGAATGGTTCAGAGAACCGACAAGTTGATAAATTAGACACATATGCAACACTTGAGTATCTTAATTGAGGAAACGTTTCGCCACACAGTGGCTTCATCAGTCCATACTAAGGAGAATCGTGAAGAACAGGAGGAGTTTGAGGTAATCAGTCCCTCAGCCTTGAGTCGATGTTGTCAGTCCATCAATCTTGAAAAGATTAAGTCATTTTGTTTTGTTCCATCTTCTCTACATGTACGAACCATCTCAACAACCCCTCCTCAGCCCTCTGGATAATAGTTTTGGTAATCCCACACCTCCTAATTTCCGAACTACGAATTCTCTGCATTATATTCACACCACACATTGCCCTCAGACATGACATCTCCATTACCTCCAGCCTTCTCCTTGTTGCAACATTCATCACCCATGCTTCACACCCATATAAGAGCGTTGGTATAACTATACTCTCATACATTTCCCTCTTTGCTTCCTTGGACAAAGTTCTTTGTTTTCCACAGACTCCTAAGTGCACCACTCACCCTTTTCCCCTTATAAATTCTATGATTCACCTCATCCTTCATAGACCCATCTGCTGACACGTCTACTCCTAAGTATCTGAATACATTCACCTCCTCCATACTCTCTCCCTCCAATCTGATATCCAATCTTTTGTCACCTATTTTTTTTGTTATCCTCATCACCTTATTCTTTCCTATATTCACTTTTAATTGCCTTCTTTTACATACTCTCCCAAACTCATCCACCAACCTCTGCAACTTCTCTCCAGAAGCTCCCAAAAGCACAGTGTCATCAGCAGAGAGCAACTGTGACAACTCCCACTTCTGTGTTAGATTCTTCATCTTTTAACCCCACACCTCTTGCCAACACCCGCACATTCACTTCGCTTACAACCCCATCTATAAATATATTGAACAACCACGGTGACATCACTCATCCTTGACTAAGTCCTACTTCTACTGGGAAAAAATCTCCCTCTCTCTAACCTGAGCCTCACTATCCTCGTATAAACTCTTCACTGCTTTCAGTAACCTACCTCCTATTCCATACACCTGCAACATCTGCCACATTGCCCCCCTATCCACCCTATCATATGCCTTTTACAAATCCATAAATGCCACAAAAACCTCTTTACCCTTATCTAAATACTGTTCACCTATATGTTTCACTGTAAACACTTGGGCTACACACCCCTACCTTTACTAAAGCCTCCTTGTTCATCTGCTATCCTGCTCTCCGTCTTACTCTTAATTCTTTCAATAATAACTCTACCATACACTTTACCTGGTATACTCAACAGACTTATTCCCCTATAATTTTTGCACTCTCTTTTGTCCCCTTTGCCTTTATACAAAGGAACAATACACACTCTCTGCCAGTCCCTAGGTACCTTACCCTCTTCCATACATTTATTAAATAATAGCACCAACCACTACAAAACTATATCCCCACCTGCTTTTAACATTTCTATCTTTATCCCATCAATCCCAGCTGCCTTACCCCCTTTCATTCTACCCACTGCCTCACGAACTTCCCCTACACCCACAACTGGCTCTTCCACACTCCTACAAGATGTTATTCCTCCTTGCCCTACACACGAAATCACAGCTTCCCTGTCTTCATCAACATTTAACAAATCCTCAAAATATTCCCTCCAGCTTCCCGATACCTCTAACTCTCCGTTTAATAACTCTCCTCTCCTACATTTAACTGACAGATCCATTCGTTCCCTAGACTTCCTCAACTTATTAATCTCACTCCAAAATTTTCCTGATTTTCAACAAAATTTGTTGATAACATCTCATATATATATATATATATATATATATATATATATATATATATATATATATATATATATATATATATATATATATATATATATATATATTGGGGGAAATGTCAGGACTGGTGGAGAGACTACCGGTTTAGGATGTGAGGGAAGTTTTAACCCTAGAGTAGTGGTGCCTGCTTTAGTGGTACTGGCGAGCATCTCTCTCTCTCTCTCTCTCTCTCTCTCTCTCTCTCTCTCTCTCTCTCTCTCTCTCTCTCTCTCTCTCTCTCTCTCTCTCACTTCCCGTGTTCGTAATTTATTTTTGCGTTTTCTTTTAAGTGTTCTTCATTCTTCGGATTTTTATATCCCTTACGACTCTTCCTGCAGGAGGATGTGAGGGGAGGGAAGTGGAGGGGAGGAGGGGGAAGTGGGAGGAAGGGGAGGAGGGGAAGTGGGAGGGGAAGGAGGGAAGTGGGAGGGGAAGGGGAGGGGAAGTGGGGAGGGGGAAGGGAGGGAGGAAGTGGGAGGAGGGAGGAAGGGGGAAGGGAGGAAGTGGGAGGGGAAGGGGAGGGGAAGTGGAGGGGAAGGGGAGGGGGAAGGGGAGGGAAGGGAGGGGAAGGGGAGGAGGGAAGAGGGAAGGGAGGGAAGGGAGGGGGAAGGGGAGGGGAAGGGGAGGGGGAAGGGAGGGGGAAGGGGAGGGGGAAGGGGGGGAGGAGGGGAGGAGGGGAAGGGGAGGGGGAAGGGGAGGGGAAGGGGAGGAGGAGGAAGGGGAGGGGGAAGGAGGGAGGGGAAGGGGGAGGAGGGAAGGGGAGGGGGAAGGGGAGGGGGAAGGGAGGGGAAGAAGGGGAGGGGGAAGGGGAGGGGAGAAGGGAGGGGAAGGGGAGGGGGAGAGGGGAGGGGGAGAGGGGAGGGGGAAGGGGAGGGGGGGGGAGGGGGAAGGGAGGGGAAGGAGGAGGGAAGGGAGGGGGAAGGGAGGGGAAGGGAGAGGGGAAGGGGAGGGGGAAGGGGAGGGGGAAGGGAGGGGGAAGGGGAGGGGGAAGGGAGGGGAAGGGAGAGGGGAAGGGAGGGGGAAGGGGAGGGGGAAGGGGAGGGGGAAGGGGAGGGGAAGGGGAGGGGAAGGGGAGGGGGAAGGAGGGGAAGGGAGGGAAGGGAGGGGAAGGGGAGGGGAAGGGGGAAGGGGAAGGGAGGGAAGGGGAGGGGGAAGGGGAGGGGGAAGGGAGGGGGAAGGGGAGGGGGAAGGGGAGGGAAGGGGAGGGAAGGGGAGGGAAGGGGAGGGGGAAGGGGGAGGGGGAGGGGAAGGGGAGGGGAAGGGGAGGGGAAGGGGAGGGGAAGGGGAGGGGGAAGGGGAGGGGAAGGGAGGGGGAAGGGGAGGGGAAGGGAGGGGGAAGGGGGGGAAGGGAGGGGAAGGGAGGGGGAAGGAGGAGGGAGGAGGGAGGGAAGGGGGGAAGGGAGGAGAGGGGAGGGGAAGGGAGGGGAAGGAGGAAGGGAGGGGGGAGAGGGGAAGGGAGGAAGGGGGGAAGGGAGGGGGAGGGAGGGGGAGGGGAGGAAGGGAAGAGGGAAGGGAGGGGGAAGGGGGAAGGATTGCTAAGGAGAGAGGATCTTGATCTCCAGATCTGCATCACCCCCCAGCGGGTTTAGCTTTCTTCATGGCTATAGTAATAATAATGAGAATAATAACAATGATAATAATAATAATGACAATAAAAATAGTCATAATAATAATAATAATAATAATAATAATAATAATAATAATAATAATAATAATAATAATAATAATAATAATAATAATAATAATAACTGCACAAAACACAGTTAACAGTGCCAGACACTGCTAGACAATGTCAGACACTGCTAGACACTGCTAGACACTGCTAGACACTGCCAGACACTGCTAGACACTGCTAGATACTGCCAGATACTGCCAGACATTGCCAGACACTGCAAGACACTGCTAGACAATGTCAGACACTGCTAGACACTGCCAGACACTGCTAGACACTGCCAGACACTGCTAGACACTGCTAGATACTGCCAGATACTGCCAGACATTGCCAGACATTGCCAGACACTGCAAGACACTCACAAGTCAAGAAATTAGAGAAAGTGCAAAGGTTTGCGACAAGGCTAGTTCCACAACTCAGGGGAATGCCATATGAAGAAAGGTTGAGGGAAATAGGACTAACAACACTGGAGGACAGAAGGGTTAGAGGAGACATGATAACGACATACAAAATACTGCAGGGAATCGACAAGGTAGATAGTGACAGGATGTTCCAGAGAGGGAATACAGAAACAAGGGGACACAACTGGAAGCTGAAGACTCAGATGAGTCAAAGGGATGTTAGGAAGCACTTCTTCAGCCATAGAGTAGTTAGGAAGTGGAATAGTCTAGCGAACGATACAGTGGAGGCAGGAACCATACATAGTTTTAAGACAAGGTATGATAAAGCTCATGGAGCAGGGAGAGCAGTGACCCAGTAGCGGACAGCGAAGAGGCGGGGCCAGGAGCTGAGTCTCGACCCCTGTAACCACAATTAGGTGAGTACAATTAGGTGAGTACAGGCACTGCCAGACACTGCCAGACATAGCTAGACGCTGCCAGATACTACTAGACACTATGTTAAGTAAAAGGACACAAATACAACTAATGTGACATTTTATTGTGGCAACGTTTCGCTCTCCAGGAGCTTGAGCTCCTGGAGAGCGAAACGTTGCCACAATAAAATGTCAAATTAGTTGCATTTGTGTCCTTTTACTTAACATATTGTCGGTAATTCTACCAATATTATTACTAGACACTGCCAGACACTGCCAGATATTGCCAGATACTGCTAGACACTGCCAGACACTGCCAGACACTGCTAGACACAGTCAGACACTGGTAGACACAGTCAGACACTGCTAGACACAGCCAGACACTCACAGACACTGCTAGACACAGTCAGACACTGCTAGACACAGTCAGACACTGATTGACACTGTCAGACACTGCCAGACACTGCCAGACACTGCCAGACACTGCCAGACACTGCTAGACACAGCCAGACACTCACAGACACTGCTAGACACTGTCAGACACTGCTAGACACTGCCAGACCCTGCTAGAACAAGAGATCACTGTTACCAACGTTTCTGCTCGGGGAAAACGTGCACCTTTCTTACGTCCTCTTCCTATAAACCCCTTCCCTCTTTTATTCCTTTCCCCTTCCTCCTCTATGCCTTTCCTCTCTGCTATATCCCTTCACCCTCCCCTCCTATAGCCCTCTCCTCCTATATCCCTTCCCCTTCCCTCCTATATCCTTCCCCCTTTCCTCCTATATACCTCTATCTTACCTCCTATATCCCTCCCCTTCCCTCCTATATCCCTCCCACTCTCCCCTCCTATATCCCTCCCACTCTCCCCTCCTATATCCCTCCCACTCTCCCCTCCCATCATTAGAGCGTCTGGGCTGCTGATGTTGCTCCTTATGACTGTGGTCCATCTTGCAAGACTGGTCCACCACCTCTCACACAACTGGTCCAACACCTCCCCACAACTGCTCCACCACCTCCCCACAACTGCTCCACCACCTCCCCACAACTGCTTCACCTTCCCACAACTGCTCCACCACTTCCCCACAATTGGTCCACCTCCCCACAATTGGTCCACCACCTCCCCACAACTGGTCCACCACCTAACCACAACTGGTCCACCACCTCCCCACAACTGGTCCACCACCTCCCCACAACTAGCCCACCACCTCCCCACAACTGGTCCACCACCTCCCCACAATTGAACCACCACCTCCCCACAACTGGTCCACCACCTCCCCACAACTGGTCCACCACTTCCCACAACTGGTCCACTACTTCCCCACAACTGGTCCACCACCTCCCCACAACTGGCCCACCACCTCCCCACAACTGGCCCACCACCTCCCCACAACTGGTCCCCACCTCCCCACAACTGGCCCACCACTTCCCCACAACTGGTCCACCACTTCCCACAACTGGTCCACAACCTCCCCACAACTGGTCCACCACCTCCCACAACTGGTCCACACCTCCCCACAACTGGTCCACCACCTCTCACACAACTGGTCCAACACCTCCCACAACTGCTCCACCACCTCCCCACAACTGCTCCACCACCCCCCCACAACTGCTTCACCTTCCCACAACTGCTCCACCACTTCCCCACAATTGGTCCACCTCCCCACAATTGGTCCACCACCTCCCCACAACTGGTCCACCACCTAACCACAACTGGTCCACCACCTCCCCACAACTGGTCCACCACCTCCCCACAATTGGCCCACCACCTCCCCACAACTGGTCCACCACCTCCCCACAACTGGTCCACCACTTCCCACAACTGGTCCACTACTTCCCCACAACTGATCCACCACCCCCCCACAACTGGCCCACCACCTCCCCACAACTGGCCCACCACCTCCCCACAACTGGTCCCCACCTCCCCACAACTGGCCCACCACTTCCCCACAACTGGTCCACCACTTCCCACAACTGGTCCACAACCTCCCCACAACTGGTCCACCACCTCCCCACAACTGGTCCACCACCTCCCCACAACTGGTCCACCACCTCTCACACAACTGGTCCAACACCTCCCCACAACTGCTCCACCACCTCCCCACAACTGCTCCACCACCTCCCCACAACTGCTTCACCTTCCCACAACTGCTCCACCACTTCCCCACAATTGGTCCACCTCCCCACAATTGGTCCACCACCTCCCCACAACTGGTCCACCACCTAACCACAACTGGTCCACCACCTCCCCACAACTGGTCCACCACCTCCCCACAATTGGTCCACCACCTCCCCACAACTGGTCCACCACCTCCCCACAACTGGTCCACCACTTCCCCACAACTGGTCCACTACTTCCCCACAACTGGTCCACCACCTCCCCACAACTGGCCCACCACCTCCCCACAACTGGCCCACCACCTCCCCACAACTGGTCCCCACCTCCCCACAACTGGCCACCATTTCCCCCACAACTGGTCCACCACTTCCCACAACTGGTCCACAACCTCCCCACAACTGGTCCACCACCTCCCCACAACTGGTCCACCACCTCCCCACAACTGGTCCACCACCTCCCCACAACTGGCCCACCACTTCCCCCTCAACTGGTTCCTCACTCCCCTCTCTTCCTTCCCCTCACTCCCACTCCTCACTCTCATCTGTCACTTCCCCCTCACCCTCACCCCTCACTTCCCCCTCACTACTCCCCCTCACTTCCTCCATTTTGGGCCATGAGTTGCCGTAGAGTATACTGAGAGTGAGAGAGAGAGAGAGAGAGAGAGAGAGAGAGAGAGAGGAGAGAGAGAGAGAGAGGAGAGAGAGAGAGAGAGAGAGAGAGAGAGAGAGAGAACGTGAGAGGAGAGAGAGAGAAAGGAGAGGAGAGAGAGAGAGAGAGAGAGAGAGAGAGAGAGAGAGAGAGAGAGAGAGAGAGAGAGAGAGAGAGAGAGGAGAAAGCGACCAATGTTACAATGATCAGAAGTCTTGTAGAACCAATGTATATAGTGGTGATGGTGGGTTACTATTTACGAGAGATGTGGGCGGGGGTTTGGGCTGGGGTGTTGGCGGGGTATGGGCGGGGTGTTGGCGGGGTGTGAGCGTAGAGACGGCTACGACTTATATAATCAAAGGGAATAATTACGATACGCCAGAGGGCGTCTGGCAGGTGTGCCAACCTTGCTACAAGCAACTGTCTCAGTGAAGTGTGGGCAAGTGTGGGGGAACGTGGATGGGGTGTGGGGAACGTGGGTGGGGTGTTGGGGAACGTGGGTGGGGTGTTGGGGAACGTGGAAGGGGTGTGGGGAACGTGGGTGAGGTGTGGGGAACGTGGATGGGGTGTTGGGAACGTGGGTGGGGTGTTGGGGAAGGTGGGTGGGGTGTAGGGAACGTGAAAGGGTGTGGAGGAACGTGGGTGAGGTGTAGGGAACGTGGGAGGGGTGTGGAGAGCGTAGGAGGGGTGTGAGAAACATTGAAGGGGTGTGGGAGAACGTGGGTGGGGTGTTGGTGAACGTGGGTGGGGTGTAGGGGAACGTGGGAGGGGTTGGGAGCGTTGGAGGGTGTGAGGAACATGGAAGGGTGTGAGGAACGTGGGTGGGGTGTGGGGAACGTAGATAGGGTGTGGGGAAAGGTGGGTGGGGTGTGAGGGAACGTGGGAGGGTGTGGGGAACGTGGGAGGGTGTGAGGAGCGTGGGAGGGTGTGGGGAACGTGGGTGGGGTGTGAGGAGCGTGGGAGGGTGTGGGGAACGTGGGAGGGTGTGAGGAGCGTGGGAGGTGTGTGGGGGAGGTGTGAGAAGTCTTAAAGTGCTGTGGAATGGGTTGTACTTCCTGGGTGGGGGTGGGGGCTGTGCATGAACACAGCAGGAAAAGGGGTGAGGGAATCTGGCTGGAGGAAAGGGGAGGGGAAGACGAATAAGGGTGTGGACGGGAATGGGGAGGGTGGGCGAGGTGGGATGGCTAATCGGGAGGGGGTGGGCGTGGGTGGGATGGCTAATAGGGAGAGGGGTGGGCGTGGGTGGGATGGCTAATAGGAAGGGGTGGGCGTGGGTGGGATGGCTAATAGGGAGGGAGTGGGCGTGGGTTGGATGGCTGAGAGGGAGGGGGGGTGGGCGTGGGTGGGATGACTGAGAGGGGGGGCGTGGGTGGGCGGTGTTGCAGGGAATTAGTCACAACGTATCCTGGGATTTAAGAAAATGGGTTTTTGAGGGAGGGAGAGGGAGAAGGGAGGGGGAGGGGATGGGGAAGGGGGAGGGGAAGAGAGAAGGGGTGGGGGAGGGAAGGCGGAGGCCAATTTCAACTGTTCTGTTGACATGGTAAATGATGAGACCCCATTCATATATACTTCTTCCACCTCTCCCACACAACACATCCTTCCTCTCCCCAGCACATCCCCGTCCCATCTACACCCCCACACACACCTCTGTCTCCACCACACCCTGTCTCCACCACACCCTGTCTCCACCACACCCTGTCTCCACCACACCCTGTCTCCACCACACCCTGTCTCCACAACACCCTGCCTCCACCACACCCTGTCTCCACCACACACTGCCTCCATCCACACACACACCTCTGTCTCCACTACACACACACCCACACACACACACAATCGACCTGACGACACTGGAGGACAGGAGAGACAGGGGGGGACATGATAACAACATATAAGATACTGAGAGGAATTGACAAAGTGGACAGAGACAGAATGTTCCAGAGATGGGACACAGCAACAAGGGGACACAGTTGGAATTTTAAGACTCAGATGAATCACAGGGATGTTAGGAAGTATTTCTTCAGTCACAGAGTGGTCGGGAAGTGGAATAGTTTAGGAAGTGATGTAGTGGAGGCAGGCTCCATACATAGCTTTAAGAAGAGGTATGACAAAGCTCATGGCAAAGGGAGAGTGACCCAGTAGCGGCCAGTGAAGAGGCGGGGCCAGGAGCTGTGACTCGACCCCTGCAACTACAACTAGGTGAGTACACAAGGAGTGGAGATTCCTTGGAAGCACCGCTGATAGATGAGGTCTACTGGTCGGTGACCAGACAGGAAGTGGTAAACTACACACCTGTATCATATAATAATAATAATATAATATCTTTATTTACTACAAGTACAAGGTATACAGACCATAGCTGACATCAGTGACATACTACTATATATAAAGCCGCTTGTTATGCAGAGCATTGCCCGCAAATTAGGTCAGTTTTGTCCCAGGATGCGACCCACACCAGTCCACTAACACCCAGGTACCCATTTTACTGATGGGTGAACCTGAACAACCGGTGTAAGGAAACACGTCCAATGTTTCCACCCCTTCGCCGGGAATCGAACCCAGGCACTCGCCGTGTGAAGCGAGAGCTTTAGCCACCAGGCCACGGGCCCATTGACACGCATATCATGTCAGATAATGGAGAAGACAATCAGAAGGAGGATAACAGAACACTAGAAGTGATATGATTTCCTGAGCAATAACCAGCATGGGCTCAGAGATAACAAATATTGTTCTACAAACGAGTTAAAATTCTTTGAGAACGAAAGAGAAGTGAGAGAGAGAGAGAGAGAGAGAGAGAGAGAGAGAGAGAGAGATGGGTAGATTGTAATTTTTAGACCACAAGAAGATAGGAGAATTAAACAAAACTTGAAGTGCATGAAGGAAAAACAAGGAATGTACTCAGATGAATCAACGAAGACCAGAGAGAGAGAGAGGAAACAAAGTCTGCTTTGCAGGAGAAGAGATGTCGGGTTGGGAAGAGTGATAAGAGGAATTCTGCAAGGATCACTATTAGGATCAGCACCGTTTCTGGTATAAGTGAATCACCAGACGGGAGTGAGTCAGATGTGTCTCTGTTTGATGATATAAAACTTCAAAGAATAAAAATCAGATAGGGACATGGGGGAAGAATGGACCTGGACGAACTGCAGGATTCTTCAAACAATTGATTACTTAAATTCAACCCAATAAACGCAAGGTTGGTAAGAGGCAAGAAGACCGGACAAAGATAACATTAAAAATGAAGAGGGGGTGAGCATAGAGCCTGGTATAACGCCAGAGGCAATGATCGTTTCGCAAATCTATGAATAACCTTCAAGAATCTCAACACAGAAGGACACAGGAGCCTTCATGCAACAGTGTCAGGCCCATCTTGGAGTATGCAGCACCAACATGGAACCCTCACCAGATAAAGCATGTCATGATAACTTCATACAAAATACTCAGAGAAATTGATAGTGTGGAGAGAGATAGACCGTTTGAAATGAGGTGTGGGGGAACGTGGGAGAGATAAGGGATGCCAGGAAGTAGACACGAGTACAACCCTTGATCTAGGTGCCAGGAAGTAGACACGAGTACAACACTTGATCTAGGTGCCAGGAAGTAGACACGAGTACAACACTTGATCTGAGTGCCAGGAAGTAGACACGAGTACAACCCTTGATCTAGGTGCCAGGAAGTAGACACGAGTACAACACTTGATCTGGGTGCCAGGAAGTAGACACAAGTACAACCCTTGATCTAGGTGCCAGGAAGTAGACATGAGTACAACACTTGATCTGGGTGCCAGGAAGTAGACACAAGTACAACCCTTGATCTAGGTGCCAGGAAGTAGACACGAGTACAACACTTGATCTGGGTGACAGGAAGTAGACACAAGTATAACCCTTGATCTAGGTGCCAGGAAGTAGACACGAGTACAACACTTGATCTAGGTGCCAGGAAGTAGACACGAGTACAACACTTGATCTGGGTGCCAGGAAGTAGACACGAGTACAACACTTGATCTGGATGTCAGGAAGTAGACACAAGTACAACACTTGATCTGGGTGCCAGGAAGTAGACACAAGTACAACCCTTGATCTGGGTGCCAGGAAGTAGACACGAGTACAACACTTGATCTGGGTGCCAGGAAGTAGACACGAGTACAACCCTTGATCTGGATGTCAGGAAGTAGACACAAGTACAACACTTGATCTGGGTGCCAGGAAGTAGACCTGGGTACAACACTTGATCTGGGTGCCAGGAAGTAGACCTGAGTACAACACTTGATCTGGATGTCAGGAAGTAGACACGAGTACAACACTTGATCTGGGTGCCAGGAAGTAGACATGAGTACAACACTTGATCTGGATGTCAGGAAGTAGACACGAGTACAACACTTGATCTGGGTGCCAGGAAGTAGACACGAGTACAACACTTGATCTGGATGCCAGGAAGTAGACACGAGTACAACACTTGATCTGGGTGCCAGGAAGTAGACATGAGTACAACACTTGATCTGGATGCCAGGAAGTAGACACGAGTATAACACTTGATGTGGGTGCCAGGAAGTAGACACGAGTACAACACTTGATCTGGGTGCCAGTAAGTAGACCTGAGTACAACACTTGATCTGGGTGCCAGGAAGTAGACACGAGTACAACACTTGATCTGGGTGCCAGGAAGT